>BFEA01000034.1:1916821-1960933 GCA_003427395.1 Chara braunii
CTCTCTCTCTCTCTCTCTCTCTCTCTCTCTCTCTCTCTCTCTCTCTCTCTCTCTCTCTCTCTCTCTCTCTCTCTCTCTCTCTCTCTCTCGGGGCGCACACAAACAAGGGGCCCTGTCGAATCCGCGGAGACGCTTGCTGGTCACGATGAGCTCGTGCAGCGGATGCCCCCGGTCATCGATGGCGGATACAGGACAATCGCCGCCCGCGTCCCAGGACCCCGACTCGATCACGAGGAAGGAAGGAAATCCAACTCAAGAAAAGAAAAAAAATCACATGCGCACATATCATACGCAAGGGGGGGGGGGAGGGAGTACGATGGCCAACATAATCGTGCATTTATGCAGACAGTCGTCACCCGATACTCCCCAACACACACATCCTTACACGCACTCGCATACTTCCACGAATCGTCCCCTCAACATGCATACAACAAGATACCCGACCCTCGGGACATTGCACACATTACGCAGAGACAAAGAAGCAATGGAGATGAAAGCGAGTTCCTCCGTATACAAAAATTTTCAGTTGGCTGGTGCCCCTGGCGCAGCCTCAAAATTCCCCAAGACCACCGACCACCATAGCCACAAGGCCCTGCCGCGATCGGTGTCCAATCTCCAGCACCACTCGGTCCCTCCAGCTGTCTTACCCTGAATCTACCGCTAAGCCTGCCCTGCTCCGTCACTCCGCCCGTCACTTGGGCTCGTCAAGCCTTTTCGGCGTCGTGGACCTCGTGCCTAGCTCGCGCATCATTGCAGCAGAGATCAAAGAGAGGGAGAGGAAGGGATTGCGAGAATTTATAGCACAGGAGGCGGCGGGTTGTCAGCGCGAGGTGCGGGTACCATGGGTTATAGATGAGCGGGACACAAAAAGGGTCGGGGTTCCAGAAGGATCGGCGGGGTTGAGCTGGTTGACCCAGGTGATCGGGGTGTTCCTTCAAACAGTGTGCGCTTTCCGCCTTCACCGCATTGATCCGAGCATCCCAATCACCTAGCCAATCAACTCTCAACGAAGAGGGGGGGGGATCGGACTTTGCTCGAGGGAAGACGAAGAGGCATGCAAAGAGGAAGCGCGGGACAAGAAGGGAAGATGGCGTTGGGATGTGAGCGGGGGAAAGGGTTTACGCGGCGCACAAGAATTCGAAAACATCCTCGCGCGCAAAAATTTAAAAGAAGAAAAATAAATCCCAAAAGTCCTATCTATATTAATTCCTAAGTGTTTTTTGGCGCGACCGCTATTCGACCGCGTGGAAAATGGTCTTAGGGGCCGTTCTGAAAAGAAGGAAAAAGGGAGAGAAAAAAGAAAGAAAGGAAAATACACCCCATTTTTCACAATCGCTTAGGCTTCATAGTTCGGGGCTTCCGTAGGATTTTCCCGTAAGGGTACGGAAAACCGCGGAGTATAGTTCCTAGCTTATCACAAGCCAGATGCAAAGGAGGTGGTTTGCGCGCACCTAGGCCAGAAACACCCAGCTGGCATCTGTTAAGGAAAGGACAGGAGCGCAGATTTCTAGATGGATTTTGGACATGGACAACCCAGGAGGATGACAGAAAACAGTGCTCAAAGAGGCGGTTGGACTAGGAGCCTCGGTTGGCCGAGTGCAGGCCGACCGGGACCCATACCAGGACACTCAGTTTCATAGAGTCGCAGTAGGCTACTAGGCGAGTGTCAATAGAACTAGGACCAGGTCTTCTGGGCCGCTGTCAGTGCGAATACCCTTATTAGGGTATCCGCCCTGGTTTTTGCAAAATGACAGAAAATAAGTCCGATTCAAAATTTTTGAGTAAGACCGTGGGAGCCGCGCAAGTTTTGTTGGCCGAAGGTTTGACTAGAATGTCTAGAAGTAGAGAGTGCGTGGGCGCGCAAATTTAAGGCGCGCACGATTTCTTTTCGCTGTTGATGATTGTGAAGCCGGCGTGGACGCCGACCGCCTTATGTTATTATTATTGTCCATTTATGTTTGATTAAAATAGGATTTAAGGATATTTTTCTTTTCTTGATTGGTACGTTTGACCGAGACATGCGCGCGTGCATGGAGATCGGCCTCGACTACGGTGCGACCTTTTCGTGGTAAACGGAGTGTGCGAGGAAATAGAACGCGCGCCAGACCTCTGTGCTGTAGGTGCGGGAGTTTGGTTTGGCGAGCGTAAAGTATCGACGCCCCTGGGCGGCCTAACAAAGCCTAGGTTTGCGCGGCGTCGTAGGTTTATTTTTTTGTTATTATTTATATTCTACTATTTTTGTTGGTGACCGGTTTCGAAGACCGTGGTGATACCGACAGATCTGGCTTAGCTGGTCCACTGCCGGCTTGTAGCGAGGGCCGAGGAACTCAACGTACATGCGAGCCGGTGGGTGATTAGCCAACGAGATGGGAGAAACCTGAGTGGCGTGGGCCTTCCGTGGGAGCATTATCTGTTCCCCGTGGTCTGCGGTGAGAGGGTCTGATTGTAAGTATGATCGCGGGACTTTTCTCCACATCGGCCTTCAAAGATCTCATTTGAATATTTGTTACTGCCGCCGAGAGCCTCACAGGGCCCGGTCCACCAGGGCTTTTGCAGCAGGGCGCGTCTCTGACTCCTTGACCAGCTGTTTGTGAGGGAGCGGGCCGACGGGCGGACCATTGCAAGGCGTTGTCGGGCTGAAGAAAGTTGAGGTCGGGCGGCACCGGGTAGCAGCCGACAGAGTAGACAGGTGGCGGAGCAGAATGGGCAGTGCTGCGCAATTGTGGGCGTCGGACGGCGGGCTGACTGCATCGGCTACTTACCGGCCAAAAGGGAGAACGACTGAGGTCGTCCGTAGGTCGCACTGGTGCGTTGTGGGGTAGACAGGAAGCAGGGGAAAATGGAAAGAGGGGAAATGAACCTGGACATGGGCCCCGTCAGGTTCGTGCGAGAATGGAGTGAGTGATGGCGGAGTGTATCACAGTGAGAAGAGCATAACTCTCTCGACCCTCAACTCTATTAGGCGGGGAAAAGGGCGATCCTAGCGTTTTGAGGTCGGGCGAATTGCATGGTGGGGGGAATAAAGTAAGTAGGAAAGATCTGTGCGCAGGAGGTATCGACGAAGGGGAGGGAGAGAAAGTAGAAGACAATTTATTTTGCCCGTTAAGAGATGAAAATGGGTAGTGGAAGATGGTAGAGTTGTGTTTTGAGGCCGGGCGAATCCAATTGTGAAGTCAGTTTTGGAAGAGAGTGAGTAGAATCGGAGTTAGTAAAGAAGACAGTGCGAAGGGAGATGGCGATGGATGAGAAGAGGTGGGGAAAGAAAATGTCGACCTCGCCCGTCTCTTTATGAAAACAGGGGAGAGAAGATTCGTTTTCGATGTTTTCAGGGCGAGCGAATTGATTGGCGGAATGAGGTTGGGCAGTGGGGCAGTTGAGTGGGAGTTAGTAGTAGTAATGACCGCGCGAAAGTGTCGAGCGCGGAGGTTCTCGGAGGCTGGGTATGGCAGGAGTCGACAACTAAGTATTCCGCTAATTTTCACTTGCGAAATTGGATAAGAAAAGGAGTCAATAGGGTTTTTTGTGAAGGACAAAGCCAATGGTGAGCCCGGTTTCCAACGTGAACGGGTTGATCCTGCGTAGCAAGCACTAAGAACCGATCGAAGGGGGAAATTCAAGTTAGCATAAATATGGCGATGTACCTACCCGCCTTTTAGCTATAGATTTGGTCTCTCTCCGCCTACCTAGAAGGAGGTGCACCGAGTGCAGGACCGGACTTCGAGCAGCGGAGAGACAGCTACGGAAGTTGGGAGAGATGGAGTGAGTGAATGCTTACCTTAAGAAGAAGTCGGATGTGTCAGCTCGTTACTCTGGCGGAACATTCATCCGGTTTTCGTTCTTTTTTTTACGTTGGGCCAGCTGCGCTGCTCACAGGGAGAGGGGGAGACAACACGTACCTGGTCGATGAGGAGGCGTTGTAGGGCAATCCGAAAGCCGAGCCTCGATGCCAAACTGTGCGGACTGGGTATCGAAGTGCTTGGAACGGCGGCCTGCCGAACACCGACTGAGGCACAGTTTGAGTTGTGAGTTATGCACACATAGTGTAAGCATTACTGAATTTTTCGTTGGTAATGAGCTTTAAATTTGTGGCGAAACTGCAACTACCACCCCGTGTTCTCCAAGTTGGTAAGGCTCGCGGCTTGGACAATTGTGTCCGATTCGAAAGTAAGTAGGCCGCTCAAACTCCAGGTGGGGCAGCAACAGAGTTGAGGGCTTACCTCTAGCCAGGGTACGACTCAGATCAATGAACTGAGTAACGGAAGGGAAGCTGCAAGCGGGGAGTAGGCTCGAACACTTACCTATAGATTGGCGCGTTGCTCTTTCTACACAACTAGAAGTGACAAAGAAGAGGTCGTTAGCCTGCAAGCTGACACTGGTTAAGTGGTGGGACGGGTGAAGCGAGACGAAATGGAAGCAGGCTGAGGGCGGTGGACAATGGACTGCAGACTTAACCATCGGTTGGGGTCGTTGCCGGTCGTTTCATGCTAAAGTAAGGAAGACTGAGGGGCGAAGGTGAAGACTTATCGCGGCGAGGAGAGAGAAGCGAGGTTGGAAACGACCTATGGAATAGCGGCGAAAGGAGGTTGTGCGATCTTGTGCTTATTGGCTAGCCAATACATCGACCAACTACTTGTGGGCTGGTGTACTATCCGCCCCGCTGGGCTGTCGGGAGCCAGCTGCAAAGGAATGGACTTGCCTTTTGGTGGCTGAACTACTACTAATCGTTGTGCCGCCGAGTCGTATCAACTAAAGCAGCAAGGAGGTCAGCCACGGGGTGGAAGTTTACCGCCTGACCGCACGCTAGGCTGCTGACAGTAGAGTTAGGCCGACTGTGGAGCCATTGGGTGGCGGTGCCCTTGGGGCTAGGCGGGGTGGTGTGAGTCCAACGGCTAGCTTTTGAGGCCTGTCGCGGACAGCCTGTTATGGGCGAAAGACTGTTTGTTTCCCACCGCTGCTATTGCCGAACTTCACTATGAGTATTAGATTGTTCACCGGGCCCCGCTTGTTGTATTTCGTCAAAGGGTTGGGGTACGAGCAATGCGTTTTAGTGCGGTTGGTATATCTTCGGGCTGTGTACATGTGAAGGGAGGGGCCCGTACCTGGGTTGGTGGCACTCGGCAGAGCCAACAGCCTGCGAAGTGGGCAGTCTGCGGGGCCGGCGGTCTGAAGGCTTGGCACGGGCATACGCTACGGTTGCTGCTGCGGAGATTGATTGTTGTGCTGTTGTTGGGCGCTGGCTGAGGGCACAGGTGTAGTGTAGGGAGAGTGGTTGAACTGCGAGGAGGGTTAATGCTACAATCAAGGAGGGCGTCAGAGGGGCGGTATTTTGACAGTTTGACTTTGGACTGATCAAGTTGTTATATTAGCTGTCATTGCGGGGCCCTCAGGCGCATTAAGGAACCAAGGCCTTCTCACGTGAGTCTGAGTGCACCCGTCTTGGATCTGAGAGTCTCCAACCTACCTTCATCTGCCCTTCTTACTCTAAGTCCAGTCTTGATCTGAGAGGAAGGCGGCAGGTGGGATTGCAACCCATAGGACCGCAACAAGGCCTACGTGGGAGGTTACCCCACCAATTGCGGGAGCTCTGCCGGAACTCAGGAGGAGTTCTGGAGGCAGGGAACTGAGAGGTAACCACCCACCTCCCTCTATAAACCCGGTCCATAACCCATAGCTGTACTACAAATTGCATGTTGACTGAGTATATGGTATGCGACCCTATTTTGACTTTTGTCTAACTTTCAGTAATTAAACCCAGATTAAATAAAAGAATGCTTGTGCAAACTCAGTTTCAACTTTGTTGATTGTATGAAAGCGGATTGTGAACAAAAAGGGATTGCATCTGGGGGAAGGTTGGGAGGAAGGCAGTTTTTGCGTGAGGTTTGATTGGGTCGTTTAAGGCTGGGAGGTCCCCATAAGTTTGGGGAGACCCAGTGCTTGGTTTATTTTGGATTGTGTGGAGCGTCAGACCGTTCTATAAGTTTAGGTGGTATGATTGCTCTGGTGGCTGGGAAGTCCCCATTAGTTTGAGGAGACCTAGTGCTATGGGATTGCCTTGAGGACCAGACTGTTCTATAAGTTTAGATGGTCTGGTTGCACTGACTTGCGGGGACTGTCTGTGATTAACTTTTTCTGGGGCCAAGTGCGTTCTGTAAGTTCAGGTGCCTTGGTTGCCTTGGTTACTCTTGGGTTTTCTCTGCTTATTTGGTTCTGAACGAGGAGGTCTGAGCCGTTCTATAAGTTTAGGTGGTTCAGCCTCTTCCTGTTTTATTTTTAGAAAACGAACTTGACAAAGGGCAGACTGTTCTGTAAGTTCAGG
Source organism: Chara braunii (assembly GCA_003427395.1). Classification (NCBI taxonomy): domain Eukaryota; kingdom Viridiplantae; phylum Streptophyta; class Charophyceae; order Charales; family Characeae; genus Chara; species Chara braunii. The sequence goes on from BFEA01000034.1 coordinate 1,923,138, forward strand.
TGGTCAAGCCCAATGCCACGCACAACTTAGATCAAAGAGGAACGAATCAGACAGAGGGTCAGACTATTCTGTAAGTTCAGGTGGTCTGACTCAAAGCTCGCACATATTGGAACCCAAAGGTTATAATTTGGCTATACTCTATTATTAATATTACTTATGAACAAGCTAGTCAAACTATTCCATAAGTTTAGGTAGTCTGACTATAGTTTATCACAACCTGGAAAGAGTATAACTAAGAGTATAACTGAAGGTAACTTGGGCCGGCTGACCATTTTCTAAGATGAATGACTCAGTCCTACGCATGCCTTGAAGATTAAAAGTTCAGAGAGGTATATATAACTTGGTTATTTAAACAGTTCAGGGCGACTAGAATGACCTAGTAATATGTCCAAAGAAGAAAAAAATTGTTGTGCCCTGTGTTTGTGTATACTTTGGCTAAGTTAGGCTCATTCCATAAATTTGGGTGGCCTGACTTTATGCCTGGCTGAGTAAGGCACATTCCATAAGTTTGGATGTCCTGACCTTATACCTTATGTAAGTTGGGTATAAGGGGTTAAATCATTTAAAGACTATGAACTATTGTTTGATAAGTTGACTTGGGATGGTGAGAGTACTTACCTTTGTGGTTTGGCCTGCATGTGACTGAGTGAGGCTACTACTTAGTCTGAGTTTCAGTTTGATAGGTAGTTGCTTTAGTCGCTCGCCACGTGCTAGAGCCATAGGAGTTAGTTTCAATTCCTGCATTTTTTCTGCATTTTCCATGCATTTTCTGAGTTAAGTTTTATCTTAGATCAATTCCCGCATTTCCTGAGATCATTCATTATACATGGCTTTGTATAAATTTTGGTAAGTCACTTCCTCTACGGGAAGCGCTGCCGAAATTTCTACAAATCCAAGGAGTTAGTCATATTTTGACTTTTTAAAGTTCAGTTTGTCTAAAGTTCATATATGACTTAGTAAAAATCTGGAAAGTATAATTTTCTAAAAGGAGTGCTGCCCAAATTTTTGCTAATTCAGGGAGTTAGACAAAATTGAACTTTGGGAAGTCGAAGACTATTTCTGCTTTCATATTCAGGCTGATATAAATTCTGAAAAGACACTTTTCCTACGGGAAGCGCTGCCAAAATTTTCCTAGTTTAAAGGAGTTAGACTATATTTTGACAGGTGACGATTCTGGCGATCCGCTCTGTATAGGGGAAATTATGTCAGGGTCTACCTTTGCTTTGGGTACTGCTTAAAGGTAGATTTAGGCTTAGTCAATTAGGAAGGTTTGGAATGAGATCGTGATATGGGGATTATTTTTCCAATGATTTATAGAGTTAGCCTCGGGATTGGTCTGTCTTGTGTTACAGGTCCTCTTAACCATTTGATTCAGGATTTGAACTAGTTTCAGCTTGATCCTACAATGATCATTTTCTAATATCACTGATAACAGGTCGGTTGCCGATTCGTCGGTCCACGACTCAATTCCAACTCACCCTCAATACTCAACCTAAAAGGTTTTAGCCGTTGTGATTTTATTGTTTCGTTAAGGTTTTACTCGGACTTTTATTGAATGGTCATTTAACAAAGGTGCTGAGTATTTAATTATGGTTGGTTAGCTGGAAGTTGGGGCTTGCATGACTAAAGCGAGGGGTATGAGTATAGAGATTGGTTGGGGTTGACTCCGTGTAGTGCGTGAATTTTTGTTGTCTCTTTGATGTGATTGCAGATATGTAATGTGGTTCGGATTTGGATTGGCATGCCTGCGATCACACATATATGTATGGCTGTGAGGATCCCCACTGTGATTGTGAGAAGTGATCGTCACATACTCATCTCCCTTATGTATATGTATAAATATGTGTGAACTTGTGTTGGGAGTTCGCTTGCGCTGAGGGACCCGCGCGTTGAGAATTAAATAGGGGCTGAGGCCGTGCAAAGAAAGAAAAATCCCCTCTACGTAGTTGTATGCTTCTTAGGGGCTTCTTAGTTGGACTTTAGTCCTAGGCCTGTATTCGAGGTCTTTGTCCAGGACATCCCAAGCCCTAGTTTCTGCAGGGGAGGAATCTTCCCGTGCGCAGAGTCTCTGCCCTGCCCGTCGAGACACCTAACCCAGAGGGCAGAAATGTCGCGAGGGCTGAACGGCATGTCCTTCAGCCGCTCAATATCGTGAAGGGCAACCCCTCACGATATATTCCTTCAGCCATTCAATAACGCGAGGTCGAAACTGTGATTTTCGCGTATGACTAGCATCACCGGCTGATGTAGGAAGGGCTTACGGCCGCGCAACTTTATATTAAAAGTCCTGCACGCGACATCCGTCCGGCCCAGCGTTTAGAGTTATGGGATTAGGCTATTCACATGTGTACGTGCGTGTCTGGAGTTAGGATAGGTCATCTGTGCCAACCGACAAGGTTACCCAAGGTTGAGGTTTCGGGATGTGGAGGCCCTTCGGCCCGTCTTTTCTTGTTAAAATTATATAGTTGTAGTTTGTGACAGCCGTCAAAGCCAAACCCCTTGACTTCTTTCCAGGCCCTAGATGATCGAGCTGGTCTCCAGGGCGATAAGAGACGACTGCCACCACAGGTATGAACATGTGTACCACCCACTCTCCGCAGGGTGCAGAAGAGGGTGTGGTTCTCAACCGCGCTTGGCGGTTGTCCAACGTCGAGAGATTAACCCTCAAGGCGCGTGTCAGCCGACACTTGAGTGTCGAATGCGACCCTCGAGGTTAGTGAGGACCGCATGAGTATGGATACTACATAGTACGCCATCATTGCGACCGCTTGCGTACGCTTGCATTGGGAGTCGATACGAGTTAGCCCTGCGTCCGCGCGGTTTTATACTAGATCTCGTGCGTGACTCCTATCCGATTTCTGCGTCGGAAAGTTATGGGATGGGTACTAAGGGACTAGGAGTGTTGTCGCGTTGTTTGAGGTGTGTGTGTGTGTGTTTTATTTTTGTGTTCGTAGTGTGGTGTATGCGTGGTGAATAGGATACGTCCGAGTCGACCGACGCCGAGTCGCGCTTGGGACCTCAACCCCCCAAGATGTCGGTTCGCGCGCGGGTCCGATAGAGGCGTACTACCGCGCGTACCCCCTATGCTACAACAAATGAGAAACGCCCTCGGCTGGTCCACCTCTGCGATTGCAACTGATCAACTTTCGTAGTGTGGACTGGTAGCTCGGCGGGGATACGCCCACCGAAGGGAGGTGACAACTCCCGTAAGGTGGAGGTAAGTCGTGCCTCGCGTAAGCTTTATCCTGTCGTAGGGGCTAGCGAGAGGTATGGCTGACGCACTCGGCCGGAGCGGCTTGAGGAAACTCCATGTATATTCACGACGAAGGATTAAAACCAACTCCTGCGTGACGCGGCCGAGAGGGTCCCGCGCTGCCTTGTGCGGTGCCGGACCGATGCGCTCGACACCGCGTTAGTCCCTGAAGATAGCTACGAGGAGGGGACCCGTAGTAAGGAAGAGAGGATTTGAATACAAGAGGATGTGGTCTCAGCTTCACCCAGACGCTAACGAAAGAATAGAGAGCCAATTCATAATTACACAGACTAGATAAGTACCAGGCAACAGAAAAAGCCACAAACAACTGATTTATCTTCATTGCTTTCCATGGGACAATATCAATGAGAATCTGGTTAAAACAAAGGTCTATGGGGCCTTCAACTCCAGGGTAAGGTGGAAGGAATAGATAGGTGAGACATGGAAGGAATAGTTAGGTGAGATGAAGGTAGCAACCGCCTCAATTGCAGGTAGACAAGGTTAAAAGTCCGAGGATGGTCAGTATTTGCAGGTATTGATTGAGAAAGAGAGGATCGCAAGCTAAACTGGCTGAGGCTGCCAGGATAACTATTGTGACTCCGGGTAGAATTGTGGGACCCCGACCCAACCGTTCGAAATATAAGTGCAGTGGTAGCCAGCTACCCCGCTTTGAAAGTGGTAGCCAGGTACCACGACAGCGAAGACGCCCACAGGCAACCTCCGGACGGCGAAACAAAAGAAAAACCCTAAGCCGCCTACAACACTCAAGACTTCACGTCTGATCGCCTTAACCGTCCGATTTTCACATAAGAACGGTATCGTGAAGTCGCCGCGTGCCACGCAAAGTCACACAAAGTCGCACCGTGGTGGCTAGCTACTACGATAACGCGCTTACGATACCGGGCAGTCGCTGTGCCTCCCCAATTACCCCTCCCCTTACGAAGGTCAGCAGTGACTGCCGATTGGGGGGACCAACGGGCCATCTCTAGGTGGCGGGCACCAAGCATGTCCGAGAATTGAGCCCGTGACGTCCTGAATGCCACTTGTGTGTGTTACCAACTAAGCTGGGCCGCTGGATCCCGTTGCACAACTCCCGAAGGGACCCCTTCCAATTTCGGAAAGTTTCAGAAATCGATTCTTGTGCGTTGCCCTGATAGGGGGCCCGGGTCACCAACATCCACTGCGCTGGGCAGCGGGAAGCAGCGCCACAAGTGAGAGGGAGGGGAAGGTGTGCCTTGGTAGCGGGCATAGCGCGGCCACCTCAGCGCCGGCAGTTTGCGTTGTGCGGAGGATTCCTGCCACGTCAGCGAGTTGTGCGAAGCTGCTCAACCTCTGCCGGTGACCGACATCGCGCCACTCCCAGGTCGGTCAATGTTCATACTTCACCACTTCCGTCTTCCTTCTCGGTCTGCTCTCCCTCTTCCGCCCAGGGTGTCCCCGCCCCACCTCTCCACATCCCTCTCGTCTTGTCCGTGGTCAAAATCCCTTTTGGCCGCTATCGCGGCATCGCCCCTTCACTCCGTTCCACTTCCTTCATCTGCGAAGCTCTGTCTGTCTGTCTGTCTCTCTCTCTCTCTCTCTCTCTCTCTCTCTCTCTCTCTCTCTCTCTCTGAGTGTGTGTGTCTGTAGTCGCGTGGACGTCATCTCTGTCTCCCGCCATCTCTCTCTTTGCCTCCGCTCTTCTGTGCTCTGGGGGCCATCTTTTCTAGACAGCACCTCTCATCGACGAACCTCTCCTGTGCGCGCTCAACACCTGCACTTTTCTGTGCGACAGTTTCCTCCTCTCTCTCTCTCTCTCATTTTGTCAGTCTTCATAATCTTGCGCAAGCGTCGCCAATGCACTAGAGCAAAAGGAAAGGAATTTCCCCCCTGGCCCTCCCCCCACAAAGAGAAAGAAGGAATAGAAAAGGACTGGCCGCCAATCATGGCATTTACAAAACTTCCAATGCAGTCCGTCAACATCCATCGCTCTGCTCGCTGGGGCCATTTCATTGTGATTTCCTTCTATTTGTGTAATGTTTTTTTCTTTTTTTCTTTTTCTTTGTTCTTTTTTCTTTTCTTTCTCCTCTGAAAGCCACTTGGGACGAGGTTTCACGTACTAACTAAGCCAATCCGGGTTTCCAACTGAGCCATGACACAAGCTTGAACGCGGATTCGAGCGCAAACGTCCACGTCACAAGGAGCAGCACACACGCAGGGCGCAACACAATATAAAATAAAATAAAAAGAGTCGAAAATGCTTGTAAAAAATAAAAAAAAGAGGCTTTCCCCCCCCCTTTTTTTAATTTTCAATAAAAAAAAGAAACATTTAGAAATAAGCAGCGCTCACAATCCCTGACACTACCGGGCCAAACTAGTCAAATTGTGCCACAGGCATTGCACCTGCATCGATCTCCGACGGCACCACAGTGCAAAGGCAAGCAAGGAAGAGGAAGAGAGAGGCCAATCAAAGAAAGAATGAAGAGAAACGAATCTCCGGGGACCCATCGGATGACTTCGCAACACTAAACATGCCCCAAAAATGTTCCCAAGCTAAAAGGAACAAAAAAGAGGCTTGTGGCCATTGGCGAAGCTAGTATGAAACTAAATTTCCTATTTATCCTCGTACTAGAAAAAGAACATAGACGAAAAAGAGAAGCTATCGTCTGTATTCTGGTTGTGCATGCGTGCTCACCCGTGTGTGTGGTACGTCTGCCCTTTTTTTTTTTTTTTTCCTTCAGGAAAACCTCGTCTTTATTGACCGGGCCCAATGCCGAAGGCCAGAAGACAACTGTACATAGCACCGAAGGCATCAGGAGCCTGCAGGCCTCGAGCCTATAACCTCAGCCAGAGCCCCGACCCTGCAGAAAACTCTTACAGGCCACTCTTTGGCCTGTTATGAAAAAAAATTTACATTTATTACGCTTATCTTTGTAGTATTTGCCGGGCAGCTCTGCTTGACGATATATATATCGTCACAAGCAGAACTGCCCGGTAAACCGTAGGCAGAGAGAGAGAAGAGGACAACATACGATATATATATATATATATATATATCATGTGACAATCTACAGACTGTTGAGGGTTCAGCCTCCTGATGAGTAGGTGAAACTCCGACGAAACAGTTTGCCACAGCCCCTCGTTTGTTGTCCTCTTCTCCCTCTCTGCCTACTGTTTACCGGGAAGCTCTGTTTGACTATATATATATATATATATATATATATATATTGTGCAAAACATCAGGTGGGATTCTCCTACCGCAGACAGGGATAAGAGCCCAGCCCTTAGGAGCGCCCGCGAGTGATGGCTCCGATCTTATTCGTTGGGAGCGGCACGTGCCCAGCGTCCTCCAAGTACAACAGCCTATTAGATCGTTACCTACTACCCCATCATTGATGGTTCCTTTGCACGTTTGCTTTACTTGTCTCGGTGTTTTTTTAGTTTTATTTTTATTATTGTTGAAGTTGTGATCAGAACAGATACTACACTTGATCTTCACCAAAAGGCCGAGAAAGGAATAGTTGTCTCGTTTCCGTGCTGCCCCCCCCCCCCCTCCCCGCCCTTCCCCCCCACAAAGCTAGTCCATTTCCATAACACTCTTTAAGAGAACAGCAGTCCTCGCGTAATGCTTCCGCGAGAGGCTGCTGCGCACTCTTGGGAAAGGCGGCGGGACTGCCAGGCGGGCCCAACGCGTGCGTTTTTCACGCCGCGAGGGGGCTTGCCTTGGACGGCCCCATAGAAATTTCGGGATCCGTGCGTATGAGACTGAATTCTCCTCTGGAACATGGGGAGATACACAAGTTCCCTTTTGTTCGTTTGTTTCGTTTCTTTTTTTTTTTTTCTTTTTTTTTTTCCCAAATAGCACTCTGCTACAGTGCAATACAGAGGCAACGCTGGAGGGGTCGAGCAAGCAAGCTTACCCGTACGACCGCCCCGTAGCCCAGAAAAATTAATTTAATATCGTGTGGCCCGATGGACCACGGATCAGATATTAAACTGATCAGAACAGATACTACACTTGATCTTAGCCAAAAGGCCGAGAAAGGTATTTGTTTTTTTCTGTCGTTTTGCCAGTTTCCTTTTGTTCGTTTCTTTCCTTTTCTTTCTTTTTTCTGTCGTTTTGCGGGTTTGCTTTTGTCCGCCCGTTGTTTTCGTTTGAGGGCCTCGCTGCACTACTCTCCAAATGTGCAAATGAGACTGAATCCACTGCTAGAACACAGAGAAATACATCACCATCTTTTTTGTCTTTTGCGCACGTGGAGAGTACCAAGCCTTCGCTCCGCAGCTCTCCAGATGTTCAAAAATGAGACTGGATCCTCAGGCAGAAAATGGCAAGATGCACCGGTTTTCCTTTTTTTTGTCGTTTTGCAGGCCCTGCATAGGGAAAGTTCGTTTTGTTTTAGCATGGCTCCTGCGCAAGGATCACATTTGCAAATCGAGGGGAAAAAAAACTACTTCAACAAAAGAAAAAACTACTTCCTTTTTTGGGTCTGTCGCAGACGTTGCACAGCTCCGAGTTCGCTCACAGCACCTGCTTTTCCATGTCGGAAAAAGGCGGTGGGGACGAACGGGATGAGCCGGGGGCGGGGGATGGGAGGGTGAGGACCAGGACAGTGGACGGGGGGAGGGGCAAAGCGAGGAGCAAGAGAGGGACCAGCGGGAGGAGGAATGGGATGAGAAGAGRGGGGGGGRGGGGGGGGTAGCAGCAGGGAGGCACTGCAGAGGGAGCAGTGGGCGAAGAGTAGGTCTGCCGTGGGCGTGGCCGTGGTGACCATACTCAGAGAGTTGATTTCCATGGGGCCGCGCTGCATGCCATGGGCGTAGCTTTTTTTTTTTTTTTTTTTTGTTCCCCTGCTCTTAGTCCCCATCTTCCTTGGGGCTTAACTTTCACCCCAGTCCACTTAGCCGTTTGGTTGAGTGTTTGCCTCTTAACGTGGATCGATCCTTGGATCGGTGCGGACGGACATATTGTTGTCTGGAGTGAGAATGCAATTCTTACCTGCGTAGCAACCAGCAGTGAGGTCGTACATTGTATGGTGGCTGCGTCTACACACCCTGGTTGGGTGCGCGTGTGTGACTGGGTACACTGGGTCGCGGGGGAAAACGAGTACCCGTGCTGGGGTGGGGTTAAGTACTCATCTTGGGGCTTAACTTTCACCCCAGTCCACTTAGCCGTTTGGTTGAGCGTTTGCCTCTTAATGTGGAGGTCGCGTGTTCGATCCTTGGATCGGTGCGGACGGACAGATTGTTGTCTGGAGTGAGAATGCAATTCTTAGTCCTCGCCGTAGTTGCGGCGGGCATCCTGTTGTTATTATTATACAAGCTGGGAACCGGCCCTGCCGTCCCTTACAAAAGTGAACATGGGCATCCTCTTGTTATTATTATACAAGCTGGGAACGGGCCCCGCTGTCCCTTACAAAAGTGAACATAGGCCGTGAAGGAGAACGAGGCATCATTGGGCAGGTTCTGTTTCAGGAACCAGAGTTACCCCAGAAGGGGAACAGAACGCTGCTATCCACAGGAAGCACGAATGACAGCTATTTACAGCAGACACGGAAAAAAAAGACGAAAGTAGAGTTCACCACAAGCCAGTGCAGCTGTCTACCAGTCACTCCCGAAAACGAAGTGAAGTGAAAAGGAGACAGGTAAACTGACTCATTCAAACACACAACCGTGTAGCACCACGGCGCACACCGTGCGAGAACCAATCCCGAAATCGAGGTACTCTCCAAAAAATAATGACAGAACGAGCCGAGAGCACATTATAGCAGAGCTATGATCAACGCCACAGCCCCCACCGCAACACCGTAGAGAGGAGCATATCTGGCATATCCCCTACTAGTTTCGGCTGTAGCCAGAGACGGCCTCGTCAGGGGGATTCGAGATGGCTAGGTTCTCTACAGTAACTAGCTTTATACTTGGAAAGCACTCCTTTCCGCCTTCGAGCAGCAATTCCTCACCCGCTACTTACCGCCCACGCCAGAATACTGAAAAGCCTCGCGCTCTTCTGAAACGGACAGCAGGTTCCCGCCCATGCTGCCAGCGTTTTGTCATCTATGCTCGTCATCAGCCCGACCCGGTAAGTCCCCTGTGCCACTGCTCAGCCACATCAGGTGGTCACAGATACCTTGTTTCTCCCTTCTCTTTCCTTTTCTTTTTCCTTTTTCCGTCACTTCAGCTCACGTTTTCCTCACGGGCCCGGTTCTAAAACTTCAATCTATCCGCAGATCCGGGCGTGATATAAGGATCTATCTGACACAGCAATTTTAACCCCTTCTGGGCTCAGCGGACAAACAAACCGACTCCGCTCTTCCTACTGCTGTACCTCGCGCCTTCACTAGAAAGATTCCCGTGCATTATTTCACCGTTGTTACAAACTCTTTGTCACTACTGCACGCTATCCACCAGCCTCGTAAACCATCTGTGCTACTGCACGACTGCGTCAGGCAGCTACAAAGTTCCTCGTTTATTTCCCCCCCCTTTCTTTCTCGGCTTCTTCTACTCCCAGATTTCTGCCACTTTGCCAAACCAGAACCATTTCTGAACCTTACCTCATACCCTGGTCCAATACATGGAACCCTTTCTGCCTGGGGATTCCCACCTCTTCATTCACTCTAGGAGTCATCAAACCCCAATGCTACCTACTTTTAATCCTCTTTTTTCTTTTCTTTTTCCTTGTTTCTCCTTTCCTCAGCTTTATTCATACCTCCGCTCCCCCTGCAACACAATTATCCACACCCATTCCCAGCCATCCCTGATTAACCCAACCGTTCTTTCAATCGAGGCCCGCCCAGGGGTGGCCCACAGATAAAATGTGGTCCTCCCCCTGTCTCCTACCACCTACACAGCCGCTTCATCCATCCACCCCATGAAGGGGCGCGTTTTCGAACAAACCCTGCTATACGCCCATTAAACATCTCAGCTGGGTAGTCTTGCATTCGCAGCTGTCTCTTCATAGTCAACAAAGCAAGACCAGCAATGTCATCAGCAGACGTCATCCCTCTGATCCGGTGTAACGTACTCGTAATTACGGCCGTCTTTTGCAGATTCATCGAGAACGAGTCAAAGTCTTGGAACGTGCGGTACGACAGTTCACCATCACTCCAAACCTGCTCGTAGTTCTTTGGATGGCTTCGGCAAGAAACCGTATTCTTGGCAATCTCAACTCTTGTTCCTAAAAATCCCAGGTGCCTTTGCCTTGGTCAGTCTTCTTCAGTGTTACCTGCTTGTCATAAGCATTGTCGAATTTACTTATGACTTCAAGGCACCGCGTGCCACCATTCCTCGTCGGGCACCAGACGAAGATGGATACATCATCAATGAGCCTCGTTCCCTTTACGAGATTCCTATCAGCTCCCAAGCTCATGAGGAACTGATATTCGTTCATAGCACACAAGATACAAGCCAATGGAGGGTTGCTGCTCTTCCCCATTGGGATACATACCCGTTGCTGAATCAGCCTGTCTGAAGAGAACAAGTACGTGTGACTTAGCTTATAATCCACCATACTCCTAATGGTTTCGAGCTTCACTTCCATCCACCACTCATTCCCTGCTTTATTTGCAAAAGCTGAACCTTTCCCCCTTCTTCTAATACTCACACCTGCCCATCCTTTCATCCCATCCCATTCCAGGATCCATTCTACAGCGATTGGAATGGAATCATGAGGCAGCTGGCTGAACATTTCCTCGGTATCATAAGCTGCTCCCACCAGCACTCCTTTCCCTTTTGAGCGGACCCAAGCATTCACTTCACCAATTCTGTCTTTCAGCAGATTAGTCGACTTGAGATTAAAGTGCTCTGACTTTGGGAGCAGAAAGAGCAGATGGTTGAGAGCCCTTGCTACTCTTCCTCCTGCCATCTTCGTTGGTTATCTGACAAAAACGGATTATATCCTTCTGTTTAGGAATGATATTCTCGCGTCCACACGTACCACTTCGATCCCATTTCCCCAGTACCTCCAAACCCCGCTCCTTATTGGCAGCTTCGCATTTGACAAGCACTTCGGCTTCAGTTTCCCATACCGCAGAAAAACTCTGATTACCCCAGAATGTGTCGTGCATCCCCTCAGCATATATGTGCGGACACATCCTAACAGTTTCTGTTGAGTTTCTGTCAACCGCCGTTAGTACCAGCCCACCAAACATTTCCTTGCACTTCCGAACCTCCTCCATCAACCTTCGGTCATGATCCCTCTGCCCATTCCAACAACGAGCAATCTCATCCAACTGTGCTGTCGATTTAACCCGATGACATCCCGCATAAATTTACCCCCCCTTGTACTACCCTCAACTGGAACTATGTTACGAGCATTCTTGACGAATGTATGAACTGATCCTAAGTCACTAATTTTGCAAGTCACGTGACCCTCCACCTTCAGGAGGGCGATGTCTGCGCAAGCGCAGACTCCCACCTTCCGCTGAGCTGCAGATCGGTGGTCATGAAGTATGTCGCCAACGGTTGGATTTTTCTTCCAGACCATCAACAGCCTTCGACACATGAAAGCAGCGAGTGACTCAGGTAGCTCTGTTCGTAACTAATTTTCAACCATTTCCCGTACTTCTTTCATAGATATCCCCATATCGAAAGTGACTGAAACACATACCTTCTTCCTGATATTAAATCGAAATTTCTGCCAGATAACTCCTGCCAGAATCTCCTCAAGAGTCGAGCGGGAAGCCATTCTAGACAACATCCAATTGCTGATACCAGTTTCATCAGCTGATCAATCCCATATCTGTACAGTTTTTACTTGTTCCATTTGTTCCGGATGAGTTGGTATAGCTCACGCTTCAACTTAGCCTTCTCAGCCGACAACTTTCTCTCCCGTAAATCAACTACCTCGAACACAGCTCCTTCCTCAAACTTACTCCTCAAATCTACGACCGACTTAATCTCAGTTCCTGTTCGGACGATAGTTGCGCCCATCTCTTTAGTGATGATTTCCCACTTCTGCCCCCAAATCTTTCTCCCTTCTGACTTGAACCTTTTCCCTCCTTTCCAAGCAGTAATACAAACTCGAGTTAACTTAACAGATCTCAACCCTTCGGTTTCGAAAACAATAGGCAGTTCCTTAATTACATTGTGACCTCTCCCTTTCCTCCTCTCCTTCCTCCCCTTCCTATTTTTTTTCCTCTTCCTTTTGCCTCCACCCCTGGAGTTAAGAGACAGAGACCATTTTCTAATATAAACCCGTTCTACTTGTTCAAGGTCTTGGGCAGGAGCGAATGCAATAGGGATAGCAATGTAATCCAAGGCACCGGAGTGTCTAAGCCGATTATACAGCTTTGCATTACGGTTGCTACCCTTATGATTTGCTCTGTACAAGTGCTCCTCCCAGCGTGTAAACAGGCTTCACCTCGTATGGCCAATATAAACTGCACTCGAGCCTGGATTCAACAACATGTAAATGCACTCCTTAGGATCCTCCCAACAGGTGAGGTTTGAACAAACCAAATCAAACCAATTACCTGCAAATTTCGCTCCCCACTGTAGTTCCCCATGTAGAACCAATAACAGAATTAAATATCTTACAGCACCGGTTGGAAATGCGCATTGTGGTATGAGGTTGTGGGTTCAAAACTCCGCAGCCTCGTGCATGGACACCGGCAGGGCGTTAGAATGACGCACGGTGAGTGAGCTGCGCTAGCGCTAGCGCCCCGACGCCGGCGGACCAGTAGGGCCCAGTCACCCCGGCTCGACTAGCGCCTGGGGAGAACAGCTCCCCGGCTGCTGGGCCTGTGTACATGCCCGATAGGTGCGAGGTGGCCTGCGGCCACGTAGCGCCTGTTGTTTGGTGACAATTGACGTCCCGTGACATGTCAGCAGGGGTAGCGCCAGCCGTGGGACTACAAGGAGTAGAACTGAGTGAGTGGCGCAGCTAATGGGGGGAGAGATTGATTGGGTGGGGAAGCTACAACAACAAGCAGAAGAATGGATTACCACACTGGAGGGATGCAAGCAGATGCAGACGATAGCGGGGCTGCTTATGCAGCGGCAGCACGAAAGGGGGGAGATCGATGGGGAAGCGATTTCGATGGAACAGTGGTTGGAAGATAGGATTCATGAGTTGTTAGATATCTTGTGGGAGCTGGAGGATGGGCCGGATTCCCGGCTCGGTGGCTACATCGACTGGAGACGGGTCGATGGCAGGTTGGCTGCTTGCAGAACCCTTTTCACATTTGGGCGAGATTTACGCAATCAGTTGGAGTATCGATATGGATTGCTGGCAGATGAAGATGATTGCAGCGAAAACATCAGTTACAGCGACATCAACGATAGGGACGGGGTCAACAATAACAATGATGGGTGACGTCCACGGCTGCAGCACGATGGGAGAGATACAGCAGGTGGACGTGGAAGATAATGGAGACGTCAACAACAACAACAACAACAACAACAACAACAACAACAACAACAATATCAACTGCAGCAACAACAACAAAAACGATGGTGCGCAGGGATTGGGATTGGGCGAAATGGGCGAAGGGGATGTGAAGGTTGACAGTAACATCAACAACGATGGTGAGAACAACAACGACGACCACGCCAACAACAACACGACATCAACAACAACAACAACAACAACAACACCAACAACAGTAACAACAACAGAGCGAAAACACCAACACATCAACACAAGCAACAACAACAATGATTGATGCTGACGGTGGTGCTTATCCTCGTCACGGCATCGGCGACCATGGCGAGAGGGAAGATGCCCCTGATGAGGCAGATGAGTGTGGGGTGGAATTGGGGCTAATGGCAACGGCGGTGGTGACAACAACAACAACGGCGACGCCCAGCGTCGCCACAATGATAGCAGAAGAACTAAAGCTAATAATAGCTACAGCACCAGGGAAGTGGGGGGCAGCTAGCAGCTTGGTTGGGCTGGCGAGGTGGGAGTTGTGGTTGAAGGTCAGAATTACCGATCCTTCCCAGTCCTACCCGGTGTTTCATCATGCTGATTTGTCTTTCTTTTTTTGGCACCGGGGTGTAGGATAGATGACCTCCCCCTCGCCCATTAGGATGATTGGCTCTCAACCCTCATGCCCTCATCTCTCAATCATGCTGTTCGTCCCGTTGGTTGGCGGCGGGCTGATTAGCGGATAGTTGGCAGGAGGTCAATCCTTCCCTGCGCAGGGAAGTAATCAATGCCCCCTGTTCGTTTCACATGATAATGCATATTGGTTGCTGGACTTGACGTTCACATCATATGTCTTTCACTATTGATAGAGCTCTGTTTTTTAGATATGTTTGACAAAGATCATATACATCATATTGAGCTTTGGTTTCGGGTTTATAGTTTGATAGATATAGAATAAAGACATATATTGGCAGCTCCTGACTGTTGGATACAGTACACAACATGGTATAGGGATGCTGGGCCCGATTTCCAGCAGATACAAATCACATTAGTGTAATACACATTACATCATGATTAGGGTTTCGCCTGATAGGATTGATGTCTCAGTCTGTTGGCGAGGTTCTGTAGATCAGATGGACAGGGACGCTGGACCCGTTTTCCAGCACATACATTCACACCATCGCATACGGACGCTGGACCTGATTTCCAGCAGATATATTTTCATATTTGTATAGGGACGCTGGACCCGATTTCCAGCAGGTGTAGCTCCCCACCAATAGATGGAGCCTTCAACGCTGGGGCCTACTTACAGGGGATGCTCCTATCACCTCGTTAAGTAGGTTTCCCATTTACAAAGTTTTCAACCAAAAAAAAAAAAAAAAACATGCAAAAAAAAAACGTAACCATTTAAAACCTACTGCATGCTGAGCGTGGAGTTCTTTTCGTAAATTTAAATAAGTGCCCAGCTCCAGCCACAACTCAGAAGTCCTATGGATCATCAATCCCTGGATTACCTCCCTCTGCGGGAGGTTCCTTGGCTTCCTCATCAGGTTCATCCTGCTGCATTTCCCGGATCGTGATACCAGCCGCACGTGGCCTCGGTACAGGCGCAGCAGGAACCACGGCTTGCGGCGGCGCTTGCCTACTAAAGTACATGGAACAGCGGGAGATAGCCCGGAGATGGGACGAAGCAAAACGGGGCAAGAAGAAAGCTTCATGAAAGGGGACAAGGCGGGGACGAGCAAACTCGGTGAGAGGAGGCACCCTGAGCACTCAGCCTCTTCCTTTGGGGCCCCGGGTGGCTACAACCCCTAGGTGAAGGAAGCGGACGTGTACGGAGGTTTGCGTCATCGAATCACCCTCCCATCTCGACCCCCCCTTCGTTTGATTTTTCAACCTCTTCCTTTTCCTCCCCCTCCCCTCAATCCTTATTGCCCACCAATTGCTCTTTACCCAGTCTTAATTTCCTCCCCCTCCCTATACCTCGTTTTTGTAAGTCCTTCCTCATCCCTTCCCCCTAACATCCTCCCCCTTCCTGAGCTCCCTGTTCCACATCGGATCTGCGATTTACAACGAAAGAATTGATTGAAGGTTAGTCAAAGAAAAAAGAGACGTCTGAAGAGAAAGGAGATTAAAGATCAAAGAACTCGTTAGGAGAATTAGGAAGACTCAAATAATCTGCTAGAGAAAAGAGCAGAGGTCAATTAGGGCACGGATTCCCAGGTCCGCGACAATTCCCTCTTGGGGATGGCTAGTTTGAAGAGTGAGGCGAGACGTCGCAAAGGGAGAGGGCATGCATCACCATTTTTGCACTACAGGGCCATGTGGCATTACTCAAGCAGTAAGCAACTCCCAAGGGGAAAGGAGAGGTTGGAGCAAGATGAGGTTGTCGAGGCTTCAAGTTCTCAGCCGCCCTGTCCAAACGTTGCTAAAGGAGATGACGAACGCACAAAAGGAAGATCCCCCCCCTCCTGCTTCCACCTAGGCTGGCAAGCTCAAGCGGATGTATAGCGGTCATACCCTACCGGTCAAGAGGGAGGAGGAAGGGGAGAATGACCTCGAGATCCCCCTCGATAACCTCACAACGGTGTCGGCCTTTTTCATTTCAAAATTTCTGGCCGTCCCAGAAGACAGACTAATTAATCAAGGAGGGAAGAAGCATCGGGTCAAAGCCCTGCCAGAGGTCACACTAAAGGAACAGGATATGGTATACACACGGCATGCAAGCGTTTGGGTGTTTTATGATGACGTAGCCTACAAATCGGCAAATGACAAGGTTGGATGGATGAGGAAGAGGCTTGTTACCCTGAAAGGATCAGAGGAGGGCGCACATGACTTCTTCTTGATCCAGCCAATCTCTTCGACAGTCTTCACTGTGTTGTGTGTGTTTGACTTTGACAAAAGAATCATGGATGCATGGCGAAGTATCCCCTGCGGCCGTTCTGAGGTGCGGATTTTTCCCTTGTCCCCGCCCAAACAACCAAAACTAGAGGAGAAGAGGGATCAGCTGATGTCTGAATTTTATTGGGTGGAATTTCGCCATTTGCCTATTGAAATCCAAAGGGCGTTCGTGCAGGAGCTCGCCCAAAAATACGAGATTGTCAATTTCATTGACCCCCTCCCCTCGTATGTGGCCCCAAGGGATGATTACCTTATGATAGCCCTAGATCTGCCCAAGGAACACGTGTTTGCGATAGATGACGTGGTCCTTTTTCAGGTAGGGGGAAGAGATTATCGAATTCATGCCGCACACAAAACCAGGCCGTGGTGCTTCAAGTGCCAGGCGTACGACCATCTCCTGTCTGACCCTGGTTGCCCCCACCACCAAGCAAAACGGATCAGGTCTACGGGACGGCTGTTACGGGACCCGTTCCAGGCTACTCGATGGAGAACAGGACCCAGGGCACGAAGGTTGGGTTTATGTGGATGAACCCCGGGAGGATGGAGGAGTTAAGGGGTGGGAGTGGGAGAAAAAGGAGGCGGTAAATTGGGGTACCACACCGTCGGAGCAGTGGACTCCCCCCCAGTCCGCGGAGGTTCGTATGGAGGGGAGCATCACTACACCCTCTCCTCCCCTCCCCCCCCCCCCCCMCCTCCAAGAGACTGGGGGGGGACCGCGAGGGATGACGAAACCCCGGCCTCAAGACTTTATCACCCCACGGGACCCAGGGGAAGTATGGCACTCCCCGCCTCCAAAAAAGACAGCACGCCTCAAGAAATTGCCAAAAGCAAGAAGCACTTAGGAAAAACAGACAAACGCCCGCGATGGCATGACTAATCAGTTCACATCCCTGGTGAGAGGGGAGGGAACAGAGTATGTGCTGCAACTAAAGGATCAAGAACAGAAGGAGGCGAACCAGCAAGAAGAGTGAGAAGGGCAGGCAAACAAGATGAACAGACAAGGGGACAATAGGGGTGGGGGGGACACGTGACCACAGAAGGAGAAACATCATCAACAAAACCAGGCACGAGAGGCAGACCCCCTTGCTTGGGCCTTTGACTCTCAACCTATGGACTGGGAACCACCAATTGTCCCTCCGGAGGTGGAAATGACAGACAGTGTCCAAGAAGGCTGTGGGCAGCAAGGGGATCAAGACATGGAAATAAACCTGAGAAGCCTTGTAGACTGGCTATCAGCCGGCTTAAAACGTTGCACATACACCAAACAGACCTGTTCTGGGACGAAGTTTGCATCCACCACTTCCCATTGTTTGACGGGAGCTCGACCTTGAAGCAAGCGCTGGAACAAGGCTTACCCCCGAAGATTAGTTGGTGGGTAGAGCACTGGCAATGCCATATTTGCGGCAATATGGTATGAAGTGGCCTTCTGGCAATGAAGCAGGAGGCAATTAATGACACTAAAACGGGCAGTGTCCGCATACCTCTGGCGAGGGGACCATGAATACACCACGTGTATCAGGAGGGTGGCATGGGACATCATCACATAACCACGAGCCAAGGGGGGGTTAGGCATAATCGACCCGGAGAATGAAACAAAAGCGATGATTTCTTAATTCCTAATAAAATGGTTGTTAGGCAATGATATCCCCTGGGCACCATATGCAGCCATCCAAATCTCTGCCATGGCCCCACAATTCACAGATAGCAACTGAGTCCATCCACTATAACGGCTAACTAACAAATACTGGTCGATCCCGACACCACATCGAAACAGAAGGGATGAGACGCCCGCCTCCACTGCCAAGTAGGACCTCAAGCCCGACCCCCAATGGGTAGACATGCTGCGGACCGGCCCAAAAACCTGTCCCGATCAGATGGGACGAAATATGGAGACAACCTCTGTTTGGGAACCCATCCATACTAGATCACACAGGTAAACCATTCTGGCTGCAAACGGGCTCGAGATGGCTCCCCTGGGTGAGAAAAGGGATATACACAGTGGCTGATCTGTGGAATGTCCACGCAAGTACGTGGCTATCTGTCCAGGACCTTCGACAAAAGCTTCACCACGTCAGAAAGTCGGAAGAGGGACTGCAAGAGATCCAAGAGGCTATCCCCTTGGCATGGGTCCTGGAACTTAAAAGAGGCCCGACAATACGGCAAGGGGACTGGGTGGTACGACCAAAGGACAAGCTGACCCCGTTGGTACTATACAATGTAGAGGCGGTTAACCCTCAAGAGGCGAGCCTTAAGGCATACACACCATGCCTCCCAGGGGAAAGATGGTCCAAACTGGACCGTCAAGATGGCCTCGACCGTCAGACACCTGCCACAGGACTTGTTAGAATATGTGTGATCAATGACAGTGGCAATGGACCCTTCGTGTATGAGCCGGGCATCCCCCTCTCCCAACTGCCATTCGACCCACAAGAATGGGAATGGAACAGGGGGGACTCCCGTAAACTGCAGATATGGCAGTACAAGAGTAAAGGATGGACACAAAACAGCAAAGAAATCGGCACACATATCCGAACCAATCAGACTGCGGTGGGCAAGCGACTCGCCGACACAATCAGGTGGGCCACATACTTGGCTATACGACCTACTAACCTGCGTGCGCTCCGGTGGCAGATCATCCACAGGTGTCTACCTACCCCAGACTGGATTGTGTCTAGAACGAATGTGGAAGCTCAAGGTGTGCTGTCTCCACTCTGCACCTACTGCAGGGGGACCTTCCCCAAGAAACGAGCTACGCTCGAACACTGCCTGGTGGACTGCACCATGGTCGCTCAGCTCTGGCAATGGCGGGATGCAGCATGGCACCATCTAACGAGCAACCACCTCCCATGGGATCTCAAGATCATTCTGTTGGGGGAAACACCCCGCTAAGGGTTAGGTGGACATCCTTCAGCCTTAACCTGCTGACTGTAACACGACTACCAATGTTAGTGGCAGCGTGGCGAATGAGATGTGCGCATGAGCACAGGCAACACACATATGGCTATATAGAGGTTAGGGCCTCGATTCTAGATACAATCATCGTCAACGCACAGGCAGCTTGGCAAGAGGTCAGAAATATGCTGCGGAAGGAACCAGATATAAACAAACGGAATGAACTCTCTGATAACTTCCGGTCTATCTGGGTGAACAGTGCAGAAAAAACTCTGCGAATTAGATCAAGACAACCAACTGCGATGGAAACAGTGGATGCTAACGGAATCACAATGGGAACGCTTACCGAGAAACCATTTTCAGTTCCATTTGGAACCGACCAATTTCATCCCTCTCCCGGCCTGAAAACATTCGACACACACCCGGATCTGCTCCCTTCCCACCCCCTAATACCCCATCCCCTGGACCTCTCCAACCCTCCACTCCTTACTCCCCTAAACCCTCCCTCAACCTTGCCCCGCGACCCTCCCTCCCCGCCCACACCCGCTCCCCACTCACTATGCAGAAGGCCGGCCAAGCAGGGACTCCCCACTGGAGGAGCAACAAAGGGGATTACTCCCCGGAGGCAGGAGATGAAGTCACCACCCACGTCCGGGCAATGAAACCAGACCACACCGTGATGAGCCTTAGATGACAAGATACATCAATTCTCGGACAACACACTGCTCCCCACAGCAGGAAGGTTGGCACAGCAATGGAGATAGAACTTAAGGATGATTATGCATCGACATCGACAACGACATCGACAACGCAATGACATGGGTTTATGGGTGGGTGGGAACAGAGGGGGGCCGAGGCCACTGAAGGCACACCACGCTGATGATTGGGTTTTGGGAGGGAAGGAACATAAGGATGGCCATAGGGTTAAGGGTTTTACGGGGGTGTGGGTCTCATCGGATGGAGGACGGGTGTATGGGGCTCGACGGAAGCCACACCACACTGATAATTGGGTTTTGGGTGGGAGGGAACATAAGGACGGCCATAGGGTTAAGGGTTTAACGGGGTTGCGGATCTCATCGGATGGAGGACGGATGTATGGGGCTCGAATCACCAGGCCTGGTCGATACCACTACACGAAGCACAACCCAACAGATTACAATGGGAAAGAGTTCCAACATAATGCAACAAGCAGATAGATTGTAATCGAAAAAAAAGAAAAAAAAGAAAAAAGAAAAGGGCACAGGGGCTTCCTGAGGGCCTCTGCCCAGAACATGTGCATGTCTGATAAGGGCCCAGCGAGGGCATTCCTCGCACTATAATGGCCGGGCGTTCTATTCGGGTGAAGACGGGGATGCTGACTACGCCTTCTACATAGTCAACGAAGACAAGCTGTGTGATACTCATCATCCCAGCCGCTGTGGAGCTTGTTGGTGCACACAAACTCCTCGGTGTGGTGGTTCCCACAGATGTGATGCACTCGAGAACGCAATCTGTGAAGGAGGCAACATCGTCGATTGTCACATCTGCTAGTTCTTTCCAGAAAGATGGTTTCATGGGGGGGGGGGGGGGGAAGGAAAGAAAAAGAAAAAGAAAAAGAAAAAGATGGTTTGATGGGCGCTGTAATGGTTCTGCAGACAGACAACTCCATCCTCTATGACAGACAAACCGCCAGTGGATATTCACTGGCGGTTTGTCTATCATAGAGGACTGGCTAACCCCCCATAATTTAAAGGGGGATTGTGTTTTGCCAGAGGGAACTGAATGACAGCATGGAGTGTGAAATTAATAAATTATGTAACATTTTTTCTTTATGCTTGCCGGGGATAAGCAACCGGACTGGCTACCCCCCCAGAATTTAAAGGGGGTTTGTGTTTTGCCAGAGGAAACTGAATGACAAAATGGGGTGGGAAATTAAACAACCAGTACTCGGCCCATACATCGGCCGTGGGGCGTTGTCGTTAACATCCCGCAACTTCCGGAGGCTCAGGGTACCGGCCCTCAAAGGCTGGCGCCGCCAGCCAAAACAATTTTTTTCTGGTTGC
Organism: Chara braunii; assembly: GCA_003427395.1. NCBI lineage: Eukaryota > Viridiplantae > Streptophyta > Charophyceae > Charales > Characeae > Chara > Chara braunii. The sequence goes on from BFEA01000034.1 coordinate 1,944,571, forward strand.
GCTGGCCGGTCGGCACGAAACGGCATGCAGCCCGTTTTCAGGCTCGGCATCGATAGCTGGGCCAAGTACTGGTGGCTTAATACATTATGTAACATTTGTTCTTTATGCTTGCCGGGGATAAGCAACCGGACTGGCTACCGCCCCCCCAAATTTAAAGGGGGTTTGTGTTTTCTGTCAAAAAAAAAAAAAAAAGGAAACATGCACGTTGTCCTCGAAATCAGCACAGGAGAGTTGCAAGCCAGAGTGATAGTCATGGCAATTCAGAGTAATATTGTGGAAGACATGGACCGAAATGTCGAAACCTTGAAGGGTTTGGGTTGATGCGTATGGGATAGTGCGGACTCATTCCTTTTTTTTTTTTTTACAAAAGGGGCCAGTGCCCAAGGCTGGTATTACAAATAAGAAGATTGTGGGTTGAGGCCGGGGTCCTCACAGTCTGCCCGGAGTAACCGAACGAAACTTGCTGAGAACCGGGCTCAGCGTCCCTCATGTGGTGATGATGATGATCCTGGATGATGCTAATGATGATGATGATTAGTATTCCATGCACAAGCACTAATCCGCACAAGGGTCATTGCTCATTTTCAATACGTTTTGTTTACCCTTGTCTGGTCCAGGGCAAAGTCTCCTCTTTTTTTTTTTTTTTTTTTTTTGACAAAGAGCCCGGGTTCCTACTAGGAGGGGTCATATGAGCAGCCCCCCCCACTAGGTCCCCCCGCTGCTCCATCTATCAGTGGGGAGCTGAACCTGCTGGAAACCGGGTCCAGCGTCCCATTTGAAGAAACTCCAGCAGGGTTAATTTTTTTACTCAGCTCATTTGATTACGCACACAAAATGGAGAGGTCGGGAATCCTCAACAAACAACCCGGAAGAACAAGACAAAGACAATACTGGGACCTATACCCAGCTCAGGTGCAGGCGTCGGTGTACAATCCAGAGACAGAAATGGCCAAATCCAGACCACTGTCCTGGGATAATAAAAGCTGCCACAGGCCTGAAACCGCCTCACAAATCACAACCACCAAAATAACTAGTGCCACAGGCTGGAGCCGCCGCACAAACCAAAAAACACAAGAATTAATAAATAGAGCCACTGGCCTGTTTTTATTTTGGTTTTTGTCTTTTTTAAACAGAAAGCTCCAATCTATTCGTGGGGAGCAACACGTGCTGGGAACCGGGCCCAGCGTCCCATATAGAAATACACAAGTATTCAAGCACCGGGGCCATTACCCGGCTTCGGCTGAGAAAAACTCTAAGAACAAACTTTGTCTTTTTTTTTAATACCACGCAGGAAGGCCAGTAGGAGCCACTGGGGCCCACCAGTGGAACCTCCTTCCGTCTCCTTACCTGCCCAAGAGCAATTTATGTTCAGACCAAGATTTCCGTCAAGGAGAGGTCATGGGGAGGGAAGGGGTCCGGGAAATTTGTGGGGGGGCGCAACGGAAAAAAGGGTTCCACGTAAATCCAATCTTTGAACACCAACTTATAATCCCTCATATCTTCCAAAACCCATTGTCCGCCCTCTCTATCCACTCCCCATGTGACCTTTGCTACCCATCCTTCCGTTAATCCACCTAACCAATCCGTACAGAATGTTGTGATCGCTCTCCTGATGTCAGTGAGTTGTGTGAAAAGATCCAGTTGGGACTTCGTGTTGGACCACTTCTGAATGAATGTCAGCTGTACTTGTTGTTGAATTTGTTCAGCGATTTCTGCCCCTTCTATCCTCACATTTTCTAGGGCCAAAGTGCACCTCTGCCACCAGAGAGCCCACATCACCGCCCTCCTGCCCACCTAGAACATGTTCTCAACAAAAGCCGAGCCTTCCTCTGCCTCAGGCCAATGGCCGACCAAGATGGCCCGCCATCACCATGGCCAGGGGATTTCAGCCCCCATCTTCCGCCAAATATGGTCCCACCATCTCCACGTATGTTGTGCTATTGGGCATTGCGTAAAAATATGCTCAATAGTCTTTGCCCTCTTGAGAGCGGGGAACATACGCAGACATCGATGACACAATGGCAGCGCCAGGCCTCGCTGCTCTAGATTGGTGCGGTCTATCAATCAGTCGTTAGTGGGTAGGCAGTGGTGCACTATCTGCCACTGCAGGAAAGAGAGTTTTGCAGATTTTAATTTCTGGTCTCTGAACCAGCGGATCGGCCTCAGAAGGGAGCGATCCACATTGAGCTGGTTGGCCCAACGATCTATAATCACATCCCTCAGGCACCGTTTGGGTGTGACGAACAATTTTCTGCGACCGTGCGACCTTCTGCGCAAGGCTACTTTGGGGGTTGAATCGGGATGGCCTGTTGGATTGCATGGGCGCCCTTGCTTTTCTTGTTTCTCGAAATTGAGGCCGGGATAGTCCCACGAGGGTTGGTAGTTGATCGCGCCTTAGCGAGCGCGAAGGATAACTGTTGCCATAGCTTCTTTCTTGTTCTGCTGTGGGAAATGAGAATTTTGGTGCGATCATCGCGCGGGAAAATCTTTTTGAATTTTCAACTGATGTAGAACCCCCGTGGGCTCTCGGAATTTGCTTCGTTCGAAATGTCTTTTTGCAATTAGGATTTAGATTAGGAATTTGGGTGCATCTCAATTTCTGCTACACGGCGCTTCTTGCTTGCGCACGCTTTGCCGCGTCAGGATCTGTGCTCTGACTTTTCCGCGCCTTAATCTTGCGTGTAACTGTAATTTTTGTTTTGGTGGGCGTGATTGCAACTGCAATCCTCTTGTTCTTGATATCTTTTGTGGCGCCCCTGTGCGCGCGTACTTCTCCCCCTGTCATATTGGCCTGAATGCTTGCATGACCGGATCGATGTGTGGAGTGTGGCTACGTCCCCCACGCCGCGGCCTGGCCATGCAGATATAGGCACTTCCTTCCTCCTCCTTCCTTCCCACTCAAGCACAACCCCGGGTATCTCGCGCAAGCATGCATGCTCTAAATTTCGCAAGCGCGATTAACTCGCTCTCTCAAAATTTTGGAGTTAGCGAGGTTGAGAGGATCGACTAACGAGCAAGAGTTGGAAGGTGAGTAGAGAGTTGGGCGATCCGACGGGTTGGTGCTGGGTATGTGGGATTGACTTGGGGCCGCGATAGACTGTGGCGCACGGGTGAACCTGGCTTGCATGCTCGAACTAAGCGGGGTGACAACTCTGTGTGGGTGCGAGGCGACGGACTGCCCGCATCGGGATGGTGTGAAGAGAGAGAGAGAGAGAGAGAGAGAGAGAGAGAGAGAGAGAGAGAGAGAGAGAGAGAGAAACGGGATGTGCTGTGATGGTGTTTCTCTTCTATTCTTCTTAGCAATTTTGGTATCTGGCGCAAGTCGCCCTTGTCCTTTTTGGATCGGCACCTCGGATTTTTCCTTTGTTTCTTCTCAGAGACTGATGTGTGATGGTCTCCCCCACTCCCCTTCTCTTTCTATTTGAATGGGCAAATCTGATTGGTTGGTCACCTGCGATGGAATCTGGTGTGATCTCCAGGCCGATGGCCAAATAAGTGTTGCATAAGGATCATCGACTTCTTTTGTTTGTATGTGTGTGTGTGTGAAGCTGGATGTACAAATGTTTGGTGTGTTTCTGTCTGCGTATGGATTAGATAAGCATGCTAGATTATTATATGTTTGTCTCCCTATAGGATTATCCACCTTGTCAGCTCGCGCCTTCACCCATCTGACCGAAGGACACGTCTTGTGCACGCACATGTAGGCCCGACCAAGGAAGGTCGCTACTTACACTCGTGTCTGCAAAACCTGTATTCGGCCCAACTTCCCGAATAGCTGGCTTTCCACCCCGACTTGCAGTATGAATATCGAAATCCCCTCTCGTATCACTGACCGCAAGTGCTTGAGGGATCGGGAATTCCGGGAATATTGGGAACACTCTTGCTTGTCTGCACGATCAAGGGCGGAACCTCCAAAATTTCCTTATTTAACGGGGAACGAATGCGTTTGCGAGTGGGATATCGATCAGGCCTTGGGACGTTGTCGGGCGGCTCAAACCTATCGCCGCCGTTTACTTCCTCTGAAAAAGTGAGCCTTAAGGACTAAAATTCAATTTCTGAGTGTGTTCGATCGGATTGAAGTTCGTGGTTGGAGCCGAGAAAGCGAGATTTATTATTTGAAAACGGAATCACAGAATGTCCGGACTGGCATACCGAAGGTGAGACACATAACTAAACGAGGATGCTCGACGACTCAGTGAAACGTTGTCACAGAATTGAAGGGAAACGTGAAAGGGAGTAATTGGGACTCACTCGCGTTCGATTGGGAAAAAGGGTTATGCTTGTCCGTGGGTGTGCGGTCGCGGACCAAAGTGGACCGAGGAAACACGTTGCACCAGAGACTCGATCGAGGAAAGGCGGAAAGACCGCTATGAGAAGGGAAACAAAGAACATCAGTGTTCGGACAATAGTTGCGGTGGGATGATTGATGGAGCTTCCAAATTGGCTGAGTGTCGGGCCGTTAGTAGGTTGGACTCGTTTGCAAGTGTGAAACGAAGAGGGCTGGGGAAATACTCGAGGCCCGGAGTAGCTTCGGTACCAGGCCGCTGCGAGTTCCCGACAGCAGGGCCTGTTTTGTCGCACTCATGCTTGTTCGGATGACGAAGTAGGCTCAAGCATTGGCTTGGGACTAGGCCCGGTACCGAGGCGGTGCAATCTTCGGGACAGCGTGCCCGACTCTCGGTGGACCGGTGGCTACTGCTGATGGGGCCAACAAAGTACTTAAGCTGGACCGGGCCCGTTCTTGGGGGGAGGGCTGGGAAGGGACACTTGTGCCGGCACACGGGAGTGCGCTGGTCCCTAGGCGCACAAGTCCCCGATCTCCGGGGATTGAGAACGCCCTGGGGATGGGCGTACAGGCGAGCGAACAGGTACATCTGGGGGAACGAGCGTGTGCTTTCAGGAAGGTGCTTACCTGGAGGAGGGGGCGGGCTTCGTTCATGCACGGGAGCTCAGGCTCGAAAACGCACGAGACAAACGATCGAAGGGCGGGTTTGGATCACATGAGATGATCAAATCACGCATCAGCAGGGTTATGGAGGGGGCAGTGCATGAACTGGGATGATGAGTCCCAGTTGAGGTTGAGACGCACTAAGGAGCGCTGGTGCACACATGTACACAAGGTATGCTCCTACTTTAATGCACCCTCCAGGGCAAGGAATCTGGTCAGGTTCACTCACGGGAGTTGCGGACAGCTTCCCACCCAATCAGCGGGAAGCAAATGACGCACGAACCAGTGCACAAGCAGGATTTCTTCCCGCGCAAACGCATCAAAACCACATGACAGTGTGAACTAATCAACGCGCAGGGTGGTCCTCGTACGCAAAGAAACGAGCTTGATCAGGCGCACTGATCAAGTGGAAGTTAATCAGGTGCGCACGGACAATCGAGCTATCATGCAAGGGAAAGAGCTTGATCAGGCGCACTGATCAAGTGTGCGCAGACAATCAATCTACCAAGCGTGGGGGAGCTCTGCACTTACGGTAGTAGCACACGCACTAGCAGAGCCCGTGGCTGCGCGGGAGTAAGGAAAGGGCATGCTTGGGCAAACTAGTGTGGAACGGGGAAAAAAACAAGGTGTGTCTTCCTTGATGAACGCGCCCCTTCGGGTGAGTGTGGTCTGTTCGAGGAAAGCACCTGGATGCGTCTGTGCACTAGGTTCTTCTGTCTTTTTTTCGAGGGACAGTCACTCAAGTTCGGCGCGGCTACACTGTCAAGAGGGCGTACACACGTGAGAGAAAGAAAGAGGGGAAGAGAGAAAGCAATCCATCTCAGGTGCGGACCAGGACCAGATCTCAATCAGATTCCACAGGGAGACGGTACCCAACTATCACCCAACGCAATCAGTGCTTGAAGTTCATTCGGTGCCTTGAGCATTGCTCATGAGTGCCTTGTCTAGCGGATTATAAGGTGCCTAATGAGCCAATGAACCTGGACCCTACAGTGCTTGAAGTTCATTCCGTATTAGACAGCAGTAGGAAGAGCAGGAGAGGACGAATGTATCATTGCATGCTCTACCTGCAGATCCATTTTGTTTTGTTACCGGGTGAGCAGTTGAGAGCCCCGACGCAAGGAAAATAAATTTCTACGATATGCATCTTTCCATGTTCTAGCTGAAGATTCGTGCTGCTTTTCTCATCATGGCGCAGAAGGCCAAGTATGTGGCGGTGTATCCATCCACATCTTTGCTGAAGATCCCTTTTGTTCCACCTCATCAAGTGCGTAATTGCGCGGGTGGTCGAGCACTGATGATGTCAACAAGGCACTGAACCTTCCCATATTCCTAGATATGGTCAATTAGCCGTGGAGACCGTCGTACCCTGTCAAGGAAGCCAAAATTTTTATATTACGAGAGTATGAATGGGTACTGGATGTCTTGTAGGTGAACCCACACACGTGCCAGACAACCCACCATCCCCGCGCGGGAGAACAAGGCAACAGTGACCAGCGAGAGTTAATTGGCTTGAACTTGCGAATCTGATCATCTGCAGATTGCGCTTGTAATCCTACCAAAGGAAAAACGCATGAACGGGGACATTTACCTGGTCACATACATGCACAAAGCTCATGTACCCTGCAGGTGGCAACTGAGCCCTCACTCGCAGGGACTAGATCTCTTTCAATGATCTAATTGCATGGGAAAGGAGCGCGCATGTCGGGAGAGACAGGGCATCTTTCCACATTTCAGTTGAAGATTCATATAGTGAGTGATCCAGCAGGCCGCAGCGCCCTCAACTTGTGTGCTTGCACACCACACACGCACACACACGCACACGCAGACAGACATAGCGAGAGAGAGATCGATAGAGAGTCATACGTTCGCAAAGTGAGGGGTGAATGAACCTGGGCTGAGTTGTGCGCCAGATCCATCCAACATAGCAGGAGAAAGGACAAGTGCAGAAGCGGTTATCGGGTAGCTGAAAATTCAGGAATGAAAATTATGAAGTGAGATTTTTGGSMRGWYTKWMARWCCTGAATGGTCCTGAAGTGGTGAAAGGTYCGAAGACCCTGAAAACCACCTGTTTAGGCAGGCTGCATCCTCAAGTGGTGAAGGGTGTCCTGAAGTGGTGATGAAAAATACGACTGTTGTCTGAAAATCCTGAATAATCCTGAAGTGGTGAAAGGTCCGAAGACCATGAAAACCACCCTTCACCACTTGAGGATGCAGCCTGCCTAAACAGGTGGTTTTCAGGGTCTTCGAASCTTTCACCACTTCAGGACCATTCAGGATTTTCAGACCTGAATGGTCCTGAAGTGGTGAAAGGTCCGAAGACCCTGAAAACCACCTGTTTAGGCAGGCTGCATCCTCAAGTGGTGAAGGGTGTCCTGAAGTGGTGATGAAAAATACGACTGTTGTTAACCTTCTCTCGACAAGTGAAGAGAGAGAGAGGGAGAGGGAGGCTGCCGAGGGGAGGCAAAGGAGTGAATGGATCTGGCTCATGTGGCCGACCAGATTTGGTCCAAAAGTGTGGCGGCACATGGACACACTGACACAGACGAGCACAACAGCGAGCTTGAATGGACAAGGAAACAAAGAAGTGAAAAGAAATAGAGAGGGAGGAAGGAGAAACGGGCATTCTTCACTGGCTAGGCACGTGGTGAGACGGGAAAGGAGGAGCTACCCTACCACAGATTCTAAAATAAATTCGATGAATATTCACCTGTTAAAATAAGCAAATTCCCCATTTGCAACTAGATTTCTTGCGAATTCCGAAAATGTCCCTCGGTGAGGGCAGTTGGCTGTACTGATCAGAAGCTTTCTGAGACGACCTCGTGATTGGGGTTTGGTAACACATGTCATTGAAAGTGGGACTCTGGGTCGGAGCGGGAGATGCTCTTCCGTTCCTTTTCAAGATTTTATCCATAAAATCTAATGAATTTATTTATTTATTTGGGGTCTCTCACCCAAACGGTTGAACCTTAGGTCTAGGCGAAAAAGGTCTGGTGAGGGTGCACATAGAAGGAGACAGCCCTAGCAACTTGAAGTGTCAGCCAAAGTCTGGTCAGCGGTTCAGTGAGATGAACTAATTGCGGTGTCACAAATCTGAAAGTTACGGACCTGACCAACAGCTACGGACTCTGTGCTACCAAGTTGTTAGCTAGTCTGCCTTGATCAGCACGCTGATGCAGCAAGCTAAAAACCAGTAAAGTCTGTTGTCACAACAGACAGCGGCATGACAAGCTCAAAACCAGTAAAGTCTGTGGACACAACAGACAGTGGCAGGATACCAAAACATCAAGCATAGACTTCATGCAGACTCAGATCTCAGACTCAAGCTCGAGGACCGAGTTCACAACTGACAGCAAAACCAAGGTTAAATCAGCAACAGACTGGAGACTCACGATTGGATTCGGGGCGACCAACGGACTCAAACTTGAGTTTGACAACAGACCCTGAGATGAATTGGCGACACTTGTCAAACTTGGCAGTCCGATCGCTCTGAAAAACCGGACTCAATATCAAGGCCACAAATCCAATGGGAACGTACCGAGACAACGGACTCAACGAAGTACCAGACACAGAACCAGCGAAAACTAGACTCTGACCCGGCGACAAAACCTGCAGTCTAAAAAAAGAAGCGGAGTCGGGACTCAGACATGGGCGTGGTACACACACAACAAAGGCAGGCTACTACTGAGAACTCGACAAACAACAGCATACTCAATGAAACTGTGAGGCGAACACACTCAACTACAGACGGACTCCTGTTTCAGCAAGCACAAAGTCAAACTGAAAAATCAGTACATCACAGACTCATAGTCAGAAACCCGGGCTCTTGTTCTGGAAGGACGGCCAAGGCTATGCTCAGCATAGCTTAGAAAATACCCCAGAGATTGAACACCGCTGAGCCACCGGATCTCGGATACAGAAAGCTGCGGCAGTGACACATCTCAAGGACTGCTGCAGCAACGGATCCCAGATACAGAAAGCTACAATAGTGTCACATCTCAAGGACTGTCGCAGCAGCGGATCTCGGATACCAAAGACTGCAGCAGCGACGAAACCAAGCCGAGCACAACTCGGTCAACTGTAACTTTTCTGGTCCCGTTTTCGCAGAGAAGGTTGATTTGGTCGAAGCCCTTTTGCCCAGGTGGATTGCCGAATCATCGGCCAGAATGAGTACGAGACTCAGAGAGTTCTAAGGGGAGTGGCTTGGACTCGAAGGGTTAGTTGCAGACGACTTGGAATAAGCTGACGGTCTGACCTCGATGTTGCATTAGGTTTGCCACAACACAAGATAAGGCCGAACACTGTTGTTTCAGTGCATGCTGAGACAAACTCTCATGTCAAACTCGTTGTCATGTTCCTACTTGGGATGATGTTCCGGATGATCTTTCCCTTCATGTGCATGTGCTATTCATTAGTTTAGCCACTCATTGTCATGTTCATACTTAGTGTGATGATCCGGTTGATCTTCCCTTCATATGCATGTGCTTTTCATTAGTCTAGCCATCTCTTTGTCTTGTTCATACTTGGTGTGATGTACCGAATGATCTTCCCTTCATGTACATGTGCTTTTTATTAGTCTAGCCACTCATTGTCATGTTCATACTTAAGATGATGTTCTGGATGATCTTCCCTTCATGTACATGTGCTTTTCATTAGTCTAGCCACTCACTTGTCAAGTTCATGTTTGATGTGATGTTCCGGATCTTTACTTAGTCAATCTCTTCTCCTTGTGCATGTGCTTCCATTAGTCTAGCCTCCCATTGTCCAGTTCATGTTTGATGTGATGTTCCGGATCTTTACTTAGTTAGTCCTTTCTCTTTGTGCATGTGCTTCCAGTAGTCTAGCCTCTCCTTGTCAAGTTCATGTTCTGGATCTTTGCCTAGTTGATCCTTCTCTTTGTGCATTGTCAAGTTCATGTTCCGGATCTTTGCTTAGTTGATCCCTTCTCTTTGTGCATTGTCAAGGTCATGTTCCGGATCTCTACTTAATTGGTCTCTTCTCTTTGTGCATGTGCTTCCACTAGTCTAGCCTCTCCTTGTAAAGTTCATGTTCCGGATCCCTACTTAATTGGTCTCTTTTCTTTGTGCATGTGCTTCCACTAGTCTAGCCTCTCCTTGTCAAGTTCATGTTCCGGATCTTTGCCTAGTTGATCCTTCTCTTTGTGCATTGTCAAGTTCATGTTCCGGATCGTTGCTTAGTTGATCCCTTCTCTTTGTGCATTGTCAAGTTCATGTTCCGGATCTCTACTTAATTGGTCTCTTCTCTTTGTGCATGTGCCTCCACTAGTCTAGCCTCTCCTTGTCAAGTTCATGTTTCGGGTCTTTGCCTAGTTGATCCTCTTCTCTTTGTGCATTTTCAAGTTCATGTTCCGGATCTTTGCTTGGCTGATCCCTTCTCTTTGTGCATTGTCAAGATTATGTTCCGGATCTTTGCTTAGTTAGTCTCTTCTCTTTGTGCATGTGCTTACTTTAGTCTAGTCTCTCATTGTCAAGTTCATGTTCCGGATCTTTGCTTAGTTGATCTCTACTCCTTGTGCATGTACTTCCACTAGTCTAGTCTCTCATTGTCAAGTTCATGTTCCGGATCTTTGCTTAGTTGATCTCTTCTCTTTGTGCATGTGCTTTCCACTAGTCTAGTCTTTCATTGTCAAGTTCATGTTTTGATGTGAAATTTCGGATCTTTACTTCACTGATCTCTATTCTTTGTGCATGTGTTTTCCACTAGTCTAGTCTCTCATTGTCAAGATCATGTTCCGGATCTTTGCTTAGTTGATCTCTTCTCTTTGTGTATGTACTTTCCGCTAGTCTAGTCTTTCATTGTCAAGTTCATGTTTGATGTGATGTTCCGGATCTTTACCTAGTTAGTCTCTTCTCTTTGTGCATGTGCTTCCACTAGCCTAGCCTCTCATTGTCAAGTTCATGTTTGATGTGATGTTCCGGATCTTTACTTAATCGATCTCTTCTCTTTGTGCATATGCTTTCCACTAGTCTAGCCTCTCATTGTCAAGTTCATGTTGGATGTGATGTTCCGGATCGTTACCTAGTTGATCTCTTCCCCTTGTGCATGTGCTTCCACTAGTCTAGTCTCTCATTGTCAAGTTCATGTTAGATGTGATGTTCCGGATCTTTACCTAGTTGATCTCTTCCCCTTGTGCATGTGCTTCCACTAGTCTAGTCTCTCATTGTCAAGTTCATGTTTGATGTGATGTTCCGGATCTCTACTTAGTTAGTCTCTTCTCCTTGTGCATATACTTTCCACTAGTCTAGTCTCTCATTGTCAAGTTTATGTTTGATGTGGTGTCCCGGATCTTTACTTAGTTGATCTCTTCTCCTTGTGCATGTGCTTCCACTAGTCTAGCCTCTCCTTGTCAAGTTCATGTTTGGTGTTATGTTCTCTTCTCCTTTTGCATGTACTTTCCACAAATCTAGTCTCTCGTTGTCAAGTTTATGTTTGATGTGGTGTTCCGGAGCTTTACTTAGTTAGTCTCTTCTCCTTGTGCATGTGCTTCCACTAGTCTAGCCTCTCTTTGTCAAGTTCATGGCCCGGATCTTTGCTTAAGTGGTCTCTTCTCTTTGTGCATGTGTTTCCACTAGCCTAGTCTCTCATTGTCAAGTTCATGTTCCGGATCTTTACTTAATTGGTCTCTTCTCTTTGTGCATATGCTTTCCACTAGTCCAGTCTTTCATTGTCAAGTTCATGTTTGGTATGATGTTCCGGATCTTGTTTAGATAACCTTCTTCTCTATGAGCATGTGTTTTCCAATGGCCTAGCTTCTCATTGTCATATCATTCCAGGATATACTTATTCAAATCTTTCACTATGGGGCGGGTGATCGACGTTTGGTTGCTACTACGGGAAGCAGATTTGATTAGGAGTTCTTCTTGTTTTCTCTCTCTCTCTCTCTCTCTCTCTCTCTCTCTCTCTCTCTCTCTCTCTCTCTCTCTCTCTCTCTCTCTCCTTCTCCCCCTTTTCCTCCTTCCTCCTCTAGACCCCTCTTTCGCCCCCTCTTTATCACCTTGTCTTCTCTCTCCCTCTCTCCAGTTCCCTCACTTGGCATATGACTGACCCCTTCTCCCCTCACTTGGAAACATTGCCAGGGTATAGACGGTAAACGAAATCAGACTTCACTTGGTGGAGAAAGAGGGCAAGGGGAGGATAGCCGGTCCCTTGTGCCACCAAGGAGGCAAAAGAGAAAGGACGTTTGAAAAAGTGGGAGAAAGGCGGAATCCGGAAGAGAACATAAGTTGAAAGTGAGGTCAGTTTGACTCAACCATTTCCCCGACTGCATGACTATGAGAAGAGAATGGGCTGACTAAGCAACAAGAGGGAACAAAGAGCGGCCAAATAATTTGAAAAGATAGGCATGTGAGAAGGGCTATGTGTTGACCCCCAACGGGGGATTGTATGGATTTTCGTGCTTGTGTGGGATTGTGTAGGTGAGTGATGGCTAGAAATGCCTTGAGCGGGATGGGGGCGAGAGGAACTGGGCACCAAGAGGGAAAGGGAAGAGGGATAAAGGGGCTATGGGACCCTTGACATAGAGCCAACCCATGGGAATGACTTTTGCGCTTAAAGACTTGGAATGTAAATGAGAGTGCAATCGTACCAAGGAAAATGTGATGTTGTGTGTGCATGCATATGAGGACCCCGAAAAGATTAAGGGGCCTACTTCAATAAGGAAGAAAGCAAATTGTGAAACCCGATGGATGCGTAGAGGCGAGGGAGAGGACGGCTCCGCCGCACCCCGATGACACCATATAGCCACAATGCTTAGGGAAATGGTGTGTGGCCTAAGGATGACGCTTAGCCTACGCACAAGAGAAGAGAAACACTCAAAGAATCCTTGGACTGCCTGCGCATTGGAAGGTGCAATTGCATGAGAACACAACAAAGAATAAAAAAAAATCAGCGTTGCGGAACGACCAGCGAGACTACCACCTGGCGTAAGGGTTGAGCTACATCCCCAATGTCAAAGCTCTCTCGCGCGATGGCCCACCCCCATCCATCTCAAAGCACTAGGTGGGGTTGACCTCGGGACGAACAGCCCGCGCCCTGAGCATGAGCGTGGGCGGGCCGAGCCAACTGGGACCCGCAGTGGGGTCGACTAAGGCTCGAAAGTCTACCGGGGTTTGACCCTACAACGGGGTGGGTCTTAGAGCTGATTTCGCGTGCCGGCAGACCACTTCTTCCGACCGACAACGTATTCCCCATCTCCCGAGCTGTCCTAGCTCATACACGTGTCACGTCGTCATGGAACTGGGGACCGAATTCCCTCCCTATCACCTCATCCTACCCTATCACTCCCTAACCATCGTCTGGAAATACTGGTCGTGCAAACTGGCCGTGTCCAACTGTAAAGGTCCCAACTGCAGAGCAGGGCCTGAACACAGGCATTGGGGCCCGACCGGAAGCTACTGGAAGTTTCTCAGCCGGGCCACAAACAGCCAAATAGGGGTTGCCACTTCCATATAGGGAGTGAAGCAGCCAGGGTCAGGCATTCTGGCCCACGCAGGCCATGTGGTCACGCTGCTGCGTTGCTGCGCGAGAGGCTGCATGCTGCGTTAGCGGCCAGGGCGCATGCGGGCGCTGGTGAGGTGAGAGGGGTGCTGTTGGGCAACGGAGCGCGAGCAGCTATAGCCGGGCTGCACGGCGCAAGGGGCGATCGGTGGTCTTCAGGAAGGACGCAAGTGTGGGTGGTCCAGGAAGTGATGAGGGAAGGCAAGATACGTACCTGGTGCATGAGGGAGGTCGACTCATGTACATTGGTCTTCAAAGTCGAAGTGAGCCCGTTGCGTGAATGCGGCTGTAGTACGATAGGCGAGTAGTGTAGGCTGGGCGTTGGGCGCCAGACACATGAGCAACATTGGATACTGTGTTGGTGTGGCCTGAGGGCTTGAACATTGGCTTAGGAGTTCATTGTATTGCTCTTATTTGGATGGAATCTCGGTGCATTTGTGCTCTCTGCTTGTACATGACTACTTGGACATCTGTGTGATTTCGCAACTTGGTTTTCTGTATATCGTTCTCACTCATATTCCTTGCAATTTGGTATTGGAGTTGGTTCGTGATCGCCATTACCTGGCGCTAGCGACGTTGTTACTTGGTGCACCGACGATGCTTCTGTGCAGTTAGGATACTTCGGCACTGGCATGTTTTTGCGGCACCCGGGTAGAGGGGTAAGCCGCTGGAAGGCTGTGGCAACAACGTAGGAGCTATTGCGACAACGGATGTATGTATGATGATGAGAGCATGCTGATGTGGCATTTTGGCTGAGGTGGTACTGCATCGCGTTGTGGGTGGTACCAAAGCTACGACCCATCATTGAAATGCACATTGGCTCAATTGGTGAGAAATTTGTGGTTGGGGGCAACTATCTCCAGGTATGTTGTACCCTCTCAATCTCTTCTGACCGCGAGGAAGTTAGTCCAACCTTCAGTGTCCTCTCTTTTGTGTAAGGAGTCGTGAGCGCTTTACCTTGAGAGACAACATTCTTCCCGGTGGCGTATCTAGCAGGAGAGGCCGGTGCCTCCAAAGGGCCCTGGTTGAAGCACGGGTCACGGTCACCATGCCAACCCATGGGAGTAGTACACGCATGCCATGCTGCTTTGTCCTTTGAAGGCTCTTTGTTGCGCTAATAGAAGGGGTGTGTAGACTGACCAGTCCTATGCAGACGCTTACCAGAGCGTCTATAAATACTTCTGGCGCGGTTCTGATATATGTCCACCGCCTTTGATCGTGGTCCTGTTTGCGACGTTAAATAATTCATGAGGACCGTTGGGGTTGTCCTTAAACTGCCTCTTGATCAGCTAGATCAGTCTGACGTAAGGCTCGTTGCACGCAAGGATAAAGAATGGGCAGTTCTGGTCATAAGCATATGCCTTGGGAATAGGGGTTGGCGGTTCATGCACACCTTAGACACCGCTGCTCAATGATGCAGACAGGCACGTTGGATACATGGAAGGGAGATTCCAATTGAGACTCAACTATAAATCACAACTATACCCATTGGGCATACATCTGCTCACATAATTTATTTTTATTTTGATTAGTTGGTTGATAGAATGCTAACACCTCACAGATAGCCTAGACTAGGATTGTAATGTTCTACCATAGTCAGTTCTCCTCGAAGCTTCTGTAAGTGAACTAATCGAAGTAGATTTAGATTATGTGTACATTCTGTGTAAATGTTGTTGATACCGCTTGAACGGTAGCCTAGGTTACTTGTCGGATATTATTTTATTTTTAATGATTTTTTAAAACCGGTCAGATGCATGATGCGGTAGGTTCCAGAGAGAACATTAGTGCAGACAGTGTATGCCTAGCCGATGAGCGGATCAGAAGGTGGTGAAAGTACAACTTACGATAGAAGGCAGACACGACGTGATACACGTAGGATACCTGTAGTGTTCCAGGTTCTGCTACCGAGAGACGAAGGATCACGGCCGAAGCAAGGGCCCGTTTCCTTGAGACTGCTAGTGGAGCAGCAGCAGTTGTGGAAAGGACGTAGCAGCAGCAGCGGCTAGCACAATAGCAATGACTACCTTTGCATCATAGTCTGTGACTACCTCGTCTGGTCAGTTGCTCGGTGTGCCGAACAACACCAACGCGCAGTCTATCTCCAGTATGTCAGGATCCCGTGTCAGAGCAGAAACCCTCACAAGGGTATCTGCTCGAGTTTTTCGATGTCAGACGCTGTTTGACTTTTTCGTTCAATTAAGGGACTTGATGAGATTGACGTTTGCCATAAATTTATTCAAACTAGCCTATGACCGAGAGACTAGAACTTTTTTGGACCTTAGCCCGAACGCTTGTGACGTCTGAGAATAATGGCTGTAATCGACAATGTGACCGGTAAAATGCGGTTTCTAGCAAGGTCGCGGAGGCACGCGGTCGTGGAAATGTTAAAGCTAAAGACCTATCCTACTTAAAAAAAATGATGCACGACTGTTAAGCCGCGTGATTCAGGGTCTAGGTACATTGAAAAGAGCAGCCATGTAAGATATAGGGCCGCGCCATAAAAGAAAGGGGTCGCCTAATTTTTTATTTTGGAACCTACGGAGTCCGATTTTTGCATCCGGGGTCAGGAGAAACGGCATCGTGGCCTGCCCGTTTGGGTGGCCGCTGATGTTGTTGATAGGTAGCCGGCCACGGAAAAGGAGGCGGGTAAGCAAAGCCTACCTATACACACAAAGACACGCTGCCATATCTGTACTATGCACTTAAAGCGCACAAATCGCCCCCTGGGCTTCGCAGTATTGTCGGCGTCACAGAGCGGAATAATCTCTCCCTGCTGCAACGATCTCGATCAACTACGCCATCTGTTCATGCAGTCCACCATCGACCTCCCCACAAACCCTTGGCCAGTACTACCGTCACTTCTGCCCGCCTCAGCGTTGCACTACAAGGAGTCATTGA
>BFEA01000034.1:1983068-1994733 GCA_003427395.1 Chara braunii
GGGGGGGGGGGGGGGATTGCCAACTTACCCGTGACTTCCCTCACGCCACTTCCAACAATAGGATGAGTAAACCGAGATGAATCTACCGCTAGCACATGGAAATATACTCTATCACACATGGCTTGCCCCACCCCATTCGGCTAGGTTTTGAACTCGGGACTGTATTTCAACAGTCGAGGAAGGGCCGTACAGGTAAGCGGTTGCGGTTTTTTCGTTGTTTTTTTTTTTTTTCCTTTTTTTTTCTTTTTTTTGTCCTTGTTCTTCCCCCTCCTCTGTCTCGTGGCCGTTGGGACACAGGAAGCAACGAAAAACGGGGGGGGATGTTAAAACGAGCAAACAGGCGTGGCAGAGGAGTTGAAGGAGAGGATGCTTGTATGGGCCAAAATGAAGAAGGATAGTAAGGGACAACTAATCTTAGTGGATGTAGAGGTCTTTAGAAGTAGAGTAGGGGCCCTTGTAGACTCAGGGGCTACGCGCAGTTCTATTAGCCTAGGGTTAAAAGTCTAGAAGTTGGAAGACCCCATAGTTAGTGTCCTCGCAGATAACCGCACAATGCGTGTAGAAGACTACGTAGAGGGAGTCCAAGCGTATTTCCGCCTCGAGAAAGATGGGAAGGTGGAGAAAGTTCTCCATTCCCTGACTCTCCTCGTACAGGATGACCTTCCGTTTGACATCGTCCATTTAAGAGAGCATGAGTGTAGGCTCCCTAGTCCGTCAGGCGAGGTTAAGACTGCCCGCCTGTTTCATGTGTCTGGAGTAGATAACTCCTTGGCACATTGTTGTCTCAGTGCTCCCGCATTTGCGCGAATAGTAAGGAAGGAGCAGTTAGAGGATCATGTCAGACTTGTCACTGAGCCTAAAGAAGAAGAGCCCATAGACCCAGCTATTGCCAAGCTGTTGGAAGAGTTTAAGGATTTGACAGAGTCACCGACAGGAGTGGTGTCGCGGCCAATCTAGCATCGTATAGAGATAGAGCCTGGCAGTAGAACTCATAAGGGAGCAGTCTATAGGATGTCCCCGCGGGAGTTAGAGGAGTTGTGTAAGCAGTTAGACGAGCTTCTCGAAAAGGGTTGGATTAGGCCCAGTTCATCTCCTTTTGGAGCGCCGGTTTTATTGTCCCCAAGAAGGAAGGAGAATTACGTATGTGTATAGACTATAGGGGTCTAAATGCGATCACAGTGAAGAATGTTGAACCGCTGCCCAGGATAGACGATCTTTTAGATCGGGTGCAGGGTTGCAGATATTTTTCGAAGATCGATTTGAAGTCCGGATATCATCAAATAGAGGTCCATCCTGATGACCAGTACAAGACTGCGTTCCGGACTAGATATGGGCACTATGAGTTCATAGTGATGCCCTTTGGACTGACCAATGCACCAACTACATTTCAGCCATGTATGAATGATTTGTTTAGGCCTTGGTTATACAGATTTGTCGTAGTGTATTTAGATGACATTTTAGTGTTCAGTAGGACCCTCCAAGAGCACCAGGGTCATTTGAGGCAGGTCTTGGAGAAGTTGAGAGAAGCTAACTTCAAGATCACTGTGAAGAAGTGCGAGTGGGCCAAGACGCAAGTCTTGTACTTGGGCCACGTTTTAGACGGAGATGGCATTAAGCGTGAGGAGCAAGATAGCGGCAATTAGAGATTGGTCGACGCCGTGCATATTGACTGAGTTGCGGTCGTTCCTAGACCTTGCTAATTACTATAGGAAGTTCGTGAGGAACTTCTCGACTATCACCGCTCCCCTTCGCAGGTTGCTCAAGAAAAAGGCGATCTGGAAGTGGGATAGAGATTGTACGTCTGCGCTAAAGAAGTTGAAGCGCGCGTTAATAAAGTACTCTGTCCTCAAAGTAGCAAATCCGTCTTTGCCATTTGTCGTCACCACGGACGCGAGTCAGTATGGTATAGGCGCCGTGTTACAGCAGGACGACGACAATGGCTACAGACCCGTAGAGTTCATGTCAGCGAGGATGCCCTCAGAGAAGGTAGCTACCTCGACATACGAGAGAGAACTCTACGCTCTCAGGCAGGCCTTATAGCACTGGAAGCATTACCTGCTTGGGAGGCACTTCAAGGTGTATTCAGACCATGAGACACTTAATGGCTGAAGACAGGCCAAAATGACACCTAAGTTGACTAGGTTGGCCGCCGAGATAGACCAATACGACTTTGAGCTCAAGCCGGTTAAAGGCAAGTACAATGTAGTTGCGCATGCTCTGAGTAGGAGATCAGACTACTTTGGAGCTATAGTTCACTATCTGAACATAGGGAGTGACGTGCAGGAGAAAGTCAGACAGGCGTATGCGCAGGACCCTATTTATAGCGACCTCCTCAAGAGAGTCAAGGACATGGAGGAGGAAGAAGGACAGGAAGGGGGAGGAGCGCCAGGGGTACTTACCTGGCTATGGTGGCAGCCATCTTCATCACCTTGGTGGGCGCTGCAGCAGGGAGTCCCCAACTGGGGAGAGCCACACCAAGAAGCTTCAAGGCAGAGTTGGGCATGACGGCCTGAGTGAAGCAGCCATAGCTGCTTTGGGTTGTCCTTTGGGCATCTACGCAAGGCCTAGTAGTCCGCCATAGCCTCGACCGATGATGAGGAGGGGAGGAGGAGGCGTCCATGGCTAGTGTGACCTCAAGTGATGCCGACAGTAGAAGAGGAACTAAGACATTGATTCTAGATCAGCCATTCAACATTGTATTATTATTTCTTGTATGAATAAGAGAAGGGGGAGATAAGGAGGAGGACATTGTTGGGCGAAGAAGAAGAGCCTTGTCATTTGTTTGTGCTGGTGTACATCATCTTCTTCTTCTTTCTTACTTCTTCTTCTTCTAATCCTCTCTCTCCTCTCAAGTTCATTCATTTCTTTCTGCAATTGGGCGGCATTGTACTATCTGATGGATGTGTATCTCAAAATTGGCCAGGATCATAACATTGGTATCAGAGCGGATTCTACTTGCTCGTGAGAGTTGACTTTGCTGCCCTAACCCTAACCTAAGTGGTTGAGGGCAACACTTAGGGTTAGGGTTGGTTGGTTACGGGAAGTGTTGCAAGGGAAGCTGCCCCCACCTGGTTAGGTCATGTGGGGTCGACATTGAACCTAACCAGGTTGCTTGAGAGTGAGATTAGGGTGGCGAGACATTTCGAGGAGACTTCATGCATTAATTTGAGAGAGGCGACAGTGAGAGGCACTTGCACCTGGAACCTGATTCAAGGGAGACACTTGGCAACTTAAGCGCTGCCCTCAAGTAGGCAAGCTTGAGGGTCAGCGGCCACTTAGCAATGTCAGCATCTACGGACTGCAAGTTGCTACTTTGTTCTTCAACATCGGCGGGTGATCCGGCGTTGCACTTGGGTGTTGGAGTCAGACCCTCCTAGGAGATAGGACACTAGGGTAGGGGTAGCGTTAGAGGGGTCAGGAGGATCACATGAGAGGGGGGTGAGTTCTATTCATCTCGAAGCTCAAGGCCACTCAGGTAAGTGTCGTGCACCTACGGGATGCCCATGTATGTGTGCATGGTATGGTTTGCCCTGTTGGGGTTACTCTAGGTTTCTTTTCCTACTCCTCTGTGGTGTTGATTGCGTGATTGAATGTGTGTGATCTACCTACTCACCGGAGGGATGGTAAATGAAGTATCTTGATCCGAATGTTGAGTCTTTCTATAGTGCTTTGTCTTTTCATTTCTAAACGGTTGTAGTCTGTAGGTTCTGCTGGAAGTTGAAATTTCGTTTTTCGGTGCGGTAGGAACTGAGCTGAGTTCATGTGGGACTCCTCTTGGTTGGGACCTGGTCGCGGCCTACGTGGGACCTTTGGGACCTAGTGGGATCGGGCCCAAACAAGAAGAGCCCTTTGGACCCAAATCAGTTTGGCATTAGTCCATTGTCTTCCTGACTGAGATCCGGAGTTTTATTCTTGTTGGTTAGGACACCCACTGCCGAGGGGATCTCGGCTGCGGCGTTTCACTTGCACCGTCCGTAGCTTGACTCGCACCCTGTACACCACTCAATTCTCCATTGTTGCATTTAGTCACTCGTTGTCTGATTTGTTGCACGGTCACGGAGCTGGTCAGACTGGACTCGAGAGGACCTCTTATGCAGTTTGATCAGACTGGGTCGCTGGATGAGACCTCTCATGTGAATTTGTTTGTTGTTCTTTGGTTTGCAGCTCTCTAAGTCCAAATGAAATGCCGCTCCGGCTAGGGGTTCTACCTTCTCTTCTCTGAGCTTTTCAGTCTGTTTCTCTGAGTTCATTTCCAATGTCTGTGGAGACTCGCAACCAAAAAGAAGAGAGAGAGAGGAGGGAGAGAGAAAAGGAAGAGAGGGAAAATGACTGTCTGGGGTGGGCAAGGACTGGGAAACAGAGTGTTCGTCCAAGGAAAAAGGGGAGTGTACCTCTTGAGAGTCTGATTGATTCTTTTGCTGATTAGCGTTTCTCCGATCCACCTGCCGACGAGAGCGGTCCGAAAATGGCCCAGCCACGACTAACCTCAGTCCAGTGGAAGTCCCTGTTAGATGCAACTAGCGACGCAGAGAAACCGTATCTGCAAGCACTCCAAGATAGTGCCATCAAAAGGGAACAGGAGACAGAGAAGGAGAGGAAGGAATTGCTGCTGAAAAGTCAGGAGACCATCTTGGAAATTGTCCCCTCGCTGACCAAAGAGCAGTGTGGGGAACAACTGCAGTCCATACTTACAACTATCATCCAAGTCCGAAGCCTTGAAGATCATACCACTCAGATCGCCGAAGTCTTCGCAAAATTGCAGAAACTTCAGGAGGATCTGACTGAGATGACCAACAAGTATCGTGACTTGACGATAGACGTTGCTGCGTTGCGACAAGCCCAAGCGGCCAATCCTCTTCCTCTACCTCCTGTTTCCGAAGCTCCAATTGAAACTAACTCTGCCCCTCTTACCGCATTTTTTTCTACTTCTTCCTTGAGTGTGATGGCAAACCCATCGGGACCTGCAACAGGTGCAGATTCCGTTGTTGACGTAACAAGCAACGAGGCAGGAAATTCTGCACCTGCTGCAGCTCCAAAATCTGAACCATCAGATGCTGGTCCCATCCATGCCGGTCCCTATCTGGATCGAAAGGTAGTGCAAATACCGTCGAAGTATGACGACAAAGAAGACGTTGAATCCTGGATCAGCTCCATGAGGGCATACTTTGAGGTTCTGGGGACTCAACCTGAGACCAAGTCCGTGATCATGGGAATGAATGTCGAGCCTGTTGTACGGGGCTTCCTAGAGGTCCAAGCTACGCGAGCTGGGGTTCCTAAGATAGAACTGGCAAGGTGGCTTAAGGCCACCCCGGTTGCCTTCCTCGAGGAACTCCACATTTCCCAATATATGGATCCACACGCTGCAGCAAGGGCAAGAAGCCAACTTGATAAAATTAAACGCAGCAAGTGGACGGGCTCCATGAAAAACCTGCATACCTACCTCAGCAAGATGTTTGCTACACCCGGGTTAGAACTGACTGACCAATCTTGCTTGGATGTGGTCAAAGGCGCGGTTCCCACCAGTTTCACTAATCGCCTTGGCAGGGACTTCATTGGGTACACTGACTGGTTCACTCTTATGAAGGACAGTCAGTCTTGAGGCTATAGACCTCGTTTTCACAGCAGGCAGCAAAAAGCCCATGGGCGGTAGGCGGTTCAAAGGCAGCAACCGTTTTGTTGTGCATGACCTGCTGGAGGCTGAAGAAGAGGCCGATGCAGATGACCCCACTCTTGGTGACAACCAAGAACAGGACACGGATACAACCTGTTCGTCAGCCCACGAGTCTGATGCAAACCAAGAAGAAGAACAATTCACTGCCTTTATAAAGACTGCCAATACAAAGGGACCAAATCGGAATGCAGGGAAGAACTATGTCCAACTTCCCAAGGGAGTCAAGATCCCAGCAAAACCGGAGGATGCGGCCACTAAACCATGGGTCGATCTCCGAATCACTGAAAATGATTGGCGGGGTAGACTCAAGAAGGGGGTGTGCCTGCATTGCCAGAAACCGAACCATAAGGTACAGGATTGCTATCGGCTGCAGGGAAACCAGAACCGGGCGTAGAGTCCACTTCAACATCCTCTACAACAAGGGAGAATGAATCTGATGCAAATCAGCAGTCCTCCCTTGAAGCCCAATCATCTGCTGAAGCCAAGGCTGAAGTGTGTAATGTTTTGTATGTCGAGCCTTGGGAGGAGTCGGGGACGGTCGACTTCCACTACCACTTGGAGCATTGGGCTGAGATGAAACAGCTGCGTGCCCAAGGGACAATGAAGTTGATTTTCTTCAAACTTCTCATAAACCACCGCTATCTCCGTGTCTTGATTGACTGTGGCGTTACTGCTAACTTAATGTCAACTCATGGGATGCGCAAAGTGGGTTTGGGAATGAAGCAAGTGGCCTTGCAGAACCCTTGCGGAACCCAAGTGGGCAACAAAGAAGTTCTCTTCTATGCATGCAGTCAAAGGTGTGCGCACTACCTTTGACAAGGACAAAACTGTCACACAAGCATTGAACTTCTATGTCCTTGACAAGTGCCCCTTCGACGCTGTCCTTGGCTTGGGCTGGCTGCAGTCCCAATGTGAATGGACCAAGTGGAAGGAGTCACTTTTCATGGTCAAAGATGCTAAAGGGAACGAGCTTCCCGTCCTCCTGGATGAGAAGCACGAGTCCCCAGTGGCTTTTCTGAGTGCTATAAAGTTCTGCAAGAAATGACGCAAGCACAAAGAGGACAAACTGTTGTATGTTGCCTTTGTTCGTCCTACCCATGTGCCATCTACTTTCC
Organism: Chara braunii; assembly: GCA_003427395.1. Classification (NCBI taxonomy): domain Eukaryota; kingdom Viridiplantae; phylum Streptophyta; class Charophyceae; order Charales; family Characeae; genus Chara; species Chara braunii. The sequence continues at coordinate 1,989,855 of BFEA01000034.1, forward strand.
TGGTTAATACCACTACTACTTCGACTAGTGATTCAGTGATTCTACTTTTAGCACCTCTACCTCTCTACCTTCTACTAGTCCAAATGATCCTACTTCAGATTCGGTCGCCTCTATTCGCAACCTGCAACCTGATCCAGGTGATCCCTTTGCCACCAGTTCCACCAAACATCCAAAACCTACTCGATCGGTTTCCAGAAGTTATGGTCGAGCCACGTGGAGTCCCCACGCAATCGGTCCGACACACCATCGAGTTGGTCGAGGGTGCTGTTCCTCCAAAGGGCTGCGTATACTGAATGAGACCCGGCGAGTTGGAGGACCTCCAGCGACAGATTGACGACATGATTGACAAAGGGTGAATCAAGCCTAGTGAGTTTGAATTTGGTGCTCCTGTTTTGTTTGTTGCGAAGAAAGGAGGCAAACTCCGCATGTGTATTGACTATCGCAGTCTAAACCGCATCACAAGAAAGAACGCCTATCCATTGCCCCGCAGAGATGACTTGCTTGATGCCGCAGGTGGGTGCAAGGTCTTCTCCAAGATCGATCTCAAGTCTGGCTACCACCAAATTGAAGTCGATCCTGCGGAATAGTACAAAACGACGCTCAAAACACGCGATGGGCTTTACGAGTTTACCGTAATGCCCTTCGGTCTCACGAACGCACCGGCCACCTTCCAAAGCCTCATGGACAAGGTCCTCCGCGAACAGATTGGTCGGTTCGTGGTGGTATACCTTGATGATATATTAATCTTCAGCAAATCCATGGAAGAACACCTCAAGCACCTCGAGGAAGTGCTCACTATCCTCAAGAAGACGCAACTCCATCTCAACCTAAAGAAATCTGAGTTTGGGAAGGATAGCGTCACCTATCTTGGGCATCGGTTGTCTGCTGCAGGCCTAGAGCCTGAGGCAACCAAGGTTGAAGTCATACGCAATTGGCCTCAGCCCGCGAACATCCGCGAACTGCGCTCTTTCCTTGGTCTCGCGTCATACTATTGGAAGTTTGTGCCCCGCTTCTCTATTGTTGCTTGTCCGTGGTCCCGATTGACAAGCAAAAATGTTCCCTATTCTTGGGACACCGCGTGCACGAACGCCTTTCAAGCTTTGAAAGAAGCCTTGGTAAGTTATCCAGTACTCCGCATTGCAGATCCCAAACTGACATTCGTAGTTACTACGGATGCAAGTCAGTATGGAATCGGCGTAGTGCTGCAGCAAGATGACGGCGATTGCTTGCGGCTGCTCGAATTCTACAGCAAACGCACGCCCAGCGTAAAGGTACATGCGCGAGCTCTATGCTCTGCGTATGGCTTTGGGCCATTGGAAGCACTATCTTATGGGACGCCACTTCAAAGTGTTCTCAGATCATGAGACTCTGAAGTGGATTAAGGAGCAAACTACCCTGTCCCCTACGTTAATTCGCTGGTTCCATGAAATTGACATCTTTGACTTTGAGTTGAGACACAAAAAGGGTTGTTATGATCGAGTCGCTGACGCATTGTCTTGCCACCCTGAGTACATGACTTGCCTTGTGAAATCCTACGACCTCCGGAAGAAACTGAAGGAGGAGCTCGTAGAGCATACAACCAAGGATCTGGAACTTAGTCCCATCCTTGAGCGGCTGCGGGCTGATCCTAGTAGTCTGCCTGATTTTCACGAATATGGAGCACTGATTTTCCGTCGCTACGGTAACCACGACCGCTTGTGTGTGCCCAACCATGAGCCTCTCCGCACGCATTTTCTGGATTTGGCCCATGGCCGGAGCGGACACTTCGGCATGGCAAAGACGTACACAGATCTGCTGAGACAGTTTGATTGGCCTGGCATGAAAGGGACTGCTGAAAAGTTTGTGGTTGAATGTCAAGTTTGTCAACGAATCAAACCATGCAGACAAAAGCCCATGGGGCTACTCACACCCCTTCCCATTCCCGAAGGTCCGGGGAGTCCGTCTCCACCGACTTCACCGACTTGGGAAAGGTAAGTAAGAACGGTTACTCACAAGTCATGGTGATTGTTGACCGATTCTGACCGATTCTCTAAGTTCCTTAATCTGATTCGTTTGCCACCTCACGCTCCAACAGAACTAGTGATCCGTGAGTTCCAACAGAAGTACATTCTACAGTTTGGAACCCCGAAGACTCTTGTGAGCGATCGGGATCCGCGTTTCATTACTACTGAATGGAAGGACTTCACGTCTCAACTAGGGATCAGACTGTGTATGACATCTGGCCGACACCCCGAAGCCAATGGTCTGGCTGAGGAGATCAACCAGACTGTGTTGCAACTTCTCCGCGCCTTGATTATTCCGGATCAGGAAACATGGGACAAAGCGCTGTATTCCATCAAGGGGTTGTACAACAACTCCGTCCATTCCGCCACCGGCATGACACCCAACAGGTTGCATTACGGTTGGCAGATCCGTAATCCGCTCTCCTACCAATTCCCTGAAGAGCCAGCTGGCTTAACACCCGGCAGACCTGGCTTCAGGGCCAAGTATGATCGCTTGCTCAAAGTTGCCATTGCAGCAATGACCAAGCGACAACACGCCATGATCCATCATGTAAACAAAAGGCGCCGACCGTCGGATATTCAGGTAGGAAGCTATGTCTGGGTCAAGATGTCTGAATTTTCAGAAGAAGAGGGAGTCTCTCGCAAACTTCTCCCACTCTACTATGGTCCGTGGGAAGTTTTGGATGTGATTGGCGAAGACCACTTTGGCCCTTCGTACGTAGTTGATGTGCCAGCCCACCTGCGCACATACCCCGTGTTCCATGCATCAAAATTGTACCTCCACTGTGACGCTAAGACGTTCGATTATCGCGAAGACATGATCCCTCGTGCAATCAAAAGCGGGCATGAGATAGACAAAATTAAACAGCACGTAGGGAAGGGACGCAACAGACAGTACCAGATTCACTTCATGTATCACTCGTTGGACGATCTGTACTGGATTTCCAAGCAGGAACTGCTATGCAGCGCACCACGCGTTGTTAAAGCCTCCGAGCGACAAATTGCAGCTAACGCTACTCCTAAGATCTCCGCAAGGCTTACTGCGACGGAGTATTCTAGGAACCTCTTTGCCTTGCTTGCTTACGATGCGTTTGTCGAGGACTTAGAATGAGTTACTCGCTCTTAGGGACCTCGCTCTTGAGGGGGGGGTAGTGTGATGACCAGTCCTAACATGGACTGAAACACACGACTGATTTATGAGTTTTGCCCATAGACTGAATGCCTTGCTGAGTTTCCCGCCTGCTACTAAGTCTGTGTGTGCACGCTGGCTGGGCTGCATGTCTGTCTGAGTGCTGGTTGGCTTGAGTGTGTGTGTGGCCGTGCCTGTCTGAGTGCTGGTTGGCTTGAGTGTGTGTGTGGCCGTGCCTGTCTGAGTGCTGGTTGGCTTGAGTGTGTGTGTGGCCCGCAAGGGCACTTGCTCGTTCATTGGGCCCTCAGGGCCGGTACTTACCTGTGGCCGTGACATTGAGGGATTGCATCAGGAAAAACACTCAAGTAGCGGGTAGGCTGGTACTGCACCCTGAAGGGGTAGATGTGTGGGTACTGGAGGCCAGGCAGAAGAAGACAAAAGTGGCATTTTTAGAGGCCCAGTAGTTGTAGGTTAGGTCTAGGCGGATACCAGTCCAACCAGTCTGGGTCTAGGGCCTGCACGGGCAATATCAGAGTCTGCAATGATGTTTCCCTCCGAAAGGGAGGAGGTACCGGTTGCTTGGAAGGCCGAGCGGCCTGGAAGTCACCGCCCGAAGAGGCAAGCAGGCCGCTATATCTCCCAGCCGGGCGAAGAGCCCGACCTCTTTCTGGGTGTGCAAGTTTGGCGACACACTGGTTGGAGCGCCGGTTGTTGAGCGCCAGGGGTACTTACCTGGCTATGATGGCAGCCATCTTCATCACCTTGGTGGGCGCTGCAGCAGGGAGTGCCCAACTGGGGAGAGCCACACCAAGAAGCTTCAAGGCAGAGTTGGGCATGGCGGCCTGAGTGAAGCAGCCATAGCTGCTTTGGGTTGTCCTTTGGGCATCTGGGCAAGGCCTAGTAGTCCGCCATAGTCTCGGCCTATGATGAGGAAGGGAGGAGGAGGCGGTCATGGCTATGATGGACCTCAAGTGATGCCGGCAGTAGAAGAGGAACTCGGACATTGATTCTGGATCAGCCATTCAACATTGTATTATTATTTCTTGTATGAATAAGAGAAGGGGGAGATAAGGAGGAGGAGATTGTTGGGCGAAGAAGAAGAGCCTTGTCATTTGTCTGTGCTGGTGTACATCATCTTCTTCTTCTTTCTTACTTCTTCTTCTTCTTCTTCTTCTAATCCTCTCTCTCCTCTCAAGTTCATTCATTTCTTTCTGCAATTGGGTGGCATTGTACTATTTGATGGATGTGTATCGCGAAATTGGCCAGGATCATAACAGCGAAAAAAAAAAAAGCAAAAAAAAAAGAAAAGGCTTTTCATGCCCTTCATGCCCCGAGGAACTGATCTCAGTCTGGGTTGTGGAACCGAGCCCCTGGATTTGGCAGTTCCATGAATGCCTTGGACCCTTTTTTCTTTTTCCTCTTTTTTTGTAAGTCGGGCTCGGTATACTAGGTGTGGTGATATCAGCACCTTGGTCTAGTATCCTGCCGCCAGGTGCTCCAATCTATTGGTGGGGAGCCTCACCTGCTGGAAGCCGGGTCCAGCGTCCGGTACATTTCTATCTACTATCCTTGTAAGATGCTCCCTCCGTGCCCAACAAAAACGAGGCCCGCACGTCGGTTGGACGGTACACGAGGTGTTCCGCAAAATTCATTGGCTGCAGGAGGTTTTTTTGCCCGGCAGCCGCTTTTATGATACTTTGTCTGGTGGGCGGTTTTTCGCTTTTTTTTTTTTTTTTTTTTTTTTTTT
>BFEA01000034.1:2010263-2026138 GCA_003427395.1 Chara braunii
TTAAAGGTTCATCATGCTTTTGTCTTTTTCTTCTCTATTTTTTTTTCCGTATGTGTGTGTGAGAGAGAGAGATAGACGGGGGAAAGGAGGGTGAGGGGAAGCCACCGAGGTGGTGAGTGGTATAGCCGCGCCGAGTGCCAGGATGTCTTTTGTATTTTGTCTTTTGTTTTTTGATTTTTTTTATTTTTTTTTTTGTGTGTGTGTGTGAGAGAGAGAGAGAAGGGGGGGTACTGTGCCAAGCTGTCCGTTATGTGACTCTGACACGTGCTACTTCGTTTCTTCTTTGCGTTTTGCCTTCCCGGAAATGCTCCAAGATGCTCTCATGTCAATGCTACTCCCGAGAAGTCCCCCACCCGAAGAGCAACTGCCAAGCAGATTGAATGGTGATTGTTTCATTCATACAATGCAAAACCTGCGTAACATCAGTGTCACTCCTATAGTTGGAGCCGACTTCCTTCAACTTCCCAGGGCCAATTGTCAATGACATCATCCGAGCCCACCAAAGTGAGGCTCACCCACACACGCATGCACTTGCGCACATAGCGTAAAAACTCAACAAGTAAGCATGGGGCATGCATACATGCAAGATGGATCACAAACATATCCAGAGAACACAGCAAACAAAGTCTGAATCTGAATCGTTAGCTGCAAAAACATCAACGGGACAATGGACAGGACTTTCTCAGAAAAGTGCAGAGTTCTTGCACATCACAAAACAAAAACGATGCTGCGAAGGTAATGGCTCCCCAAACAAAACACTCAAAGATAAAGGGGAAAAAAGGCTCGGCGGCATATGATAGGGGAGTTCCTTACGCTTTTTCTTTCTTTTGTGCTTTTTTTCCTTTTCTGTTTTTGCGGGCGAAGCCACAACGGGTCATCTAGTGGTAAGATATGAACCACATCAGCAAAACCTGGTCTCTCAATCTATGAGCAACTCCTAGTCTCCCCCCTCCTATACCAAACACAACTCTCCGAAGACAATATCATCCCAACCAGTACCAGTTATAGCTGACGTGTTGTCACTACCTGGACTATACCCAGCCCCTTAGGTTGTCTTGGCAGCCCCCCCAGTTCGCCACTGAATTGTCTTCCTCCCTCGGCGAATCCCCAGATCTCTCTACCAGGCCTCAAGCTCCTGCTACAAACAGATCACAGGGCTATGCCCCAGCACCTGCCAGCGTCGTTCTGGCATCGGCAAACCCCTTGGACCCTAAGGTTCCAGTCTCGATATCTTGATCCTCACTCTCTGCTCCTCCTCCTCCTCCTCCTCCTCCTCCTCCTTTTCCTTCTCGTCCCACTTGTTGCTTGTTCTGTTTCTGGTTGCAGTCCCCAGTACCATAAGGCCTGTCCCGAGGTACCATGAGGTCCAGGAAGCCCCAAGGGCACAAGAAACTCTTGTAAGGGGACATCCTGAGGAGCATCAGGAGATACTGTTTATTCTTTTCCGGTACCGCGGGGCAGTCTATCTCCTTTGTACAGTTATCTGTTAGTGCTGGGAAGGGGATTCCAAGGATTCAGCAGAGGGAGGGTCGCAGTGTTGTCGCTGCAACTGTGAGATCGAACTGTCATCCGTCCGGCGGACTGGTCATCTCGAACAGCCTCTTTATACTGACGGCCATGGCAATTGATCAGGCGTGCTCCCAGCTTGGGAGCGCAGCGGCCAATCACTAGCTGCGGAGGTGGGTATATATTATGTATCCATGTGGTTCGAGAGCAAAGAGAACATCTACCTTTTGATTGGCCGATTCTTCTTTTTTCTCTTTCTTGTTTAAAAAAGGGCGACGGCCTTGGGATATCTTCATCCATTGGACCGGCCCTCGGTAATTCAGAATGATTTATTCCACTCATCTAAGTCCAGCAGGATTTGAACTCAGGTCTGTATTTCAACAGTTCATGGGTGTACCAACTGAGCTAGGCTCTTTGGTGATTTATTATGGCAGATTCTGCACCAGTGAGACAGGGAAGATCAGGCGAAGCGCTAACTTCTACCTTTTTTTATTGGCAGATTCTCCACCGGTGAGACAGCAAAGACAATGCAAAATCGGGCGAAGCGCTGTCAGGTCTACCGCGCTGTCGTTTTGTGAAGGAAACCAGAGCCATCTATTTGTATGCAGACTTCACCTCTGTCTTGGGCTGGCTTGCACTTATATGCTATTTATACATGTAGCTGAGGCTCTTCCCGGCCCTCCAGCAAGGGGATAGGGAAGACTGCGCGTGGGTGCGAAGCACACAGCTTTGTCAGCAATGGCAGCGATAATGGGGACAGCAGTAGCTGCCACTGCAGAGGCACGGAGCTCTCCTGTGCTGGAGTCTTTTAGCCGTTCTTCTTCTTGTGGCTGTGGTTCTTCTTCTTCATCTTCATCTTCTTCTTCTTCCTTGTCGTTTCCTTCGGGTGAGATTAGACTATCCCAGATTATTTCTAAGAAGGCATTCACGATCGTCAGCAGGCGGCATATCGAAGGCCTAACCAAGTCCGCAAGTGCAAAAGTAAGTTCGCACAGAATTGCACCCAAATTTGTAAGCTTGCCAGTTCGAACCTCCCAGTGAGAACTAGTGGTGTCTGCTCCTATCAGCACCGCTAGCATCAGCTTGGGTTGTCCCTTGACAAAAAAAAAAAAAGTTTGTGCCTCTTTTTTTTTTCTTTTCTTTTTTTTTTTACACGAAAGCCCGAAATTTTCTGGTTTTTTTCAGGGTCATTGTAACAAATGTTCCCCCACCCCTTTTTTAAGCCAGACTTGTGACCAGCCCAAAGAGCGGACACCAAATAATCCAACAGCAAAAAAAAAAAAAGGAAAAAAAATTCAAAAAAATGGATCAAAGGGGCCTAAATTCCCAAAGCAGAAGTGCGTTTTCATGCAAAATTCACTCTTTTCAGTTTTTCAGGATTCTCAGGATTTTCAGGGTTGGCCAAAACACATTGGAAACAGTTGCGAGGGTTTACCCCTCGGCATAAGGCCCTGCAGCAGGCATGTGCCCACCCTAAGTGAAGGCCCCCCCCCTGAATCTCAATGTGCCCTGAGCTCGTCGATTTTCACAAATCTTGGTGGGCGCCTGAGAGTTGCCACGCGCCAGTTGGTTACATCCGCTTCGCTCATGAGAATCGGAAATATTTGTGAGCCTTCCAGGCTCTTGCAGCAACGTGGTTGAAGCAGGGAACACCGCACATTGTGCCTGGGTGGTTGGGCATGCCTAACCAAATCGGTCCCAGGCCACTGTGTGAACGGGCCTGGGTGCGGACATTTTGGCTGAGACTGAAGCTACGGGAAACTTGGCCTCACGGGGCAAGCAAGTGGGATGCGCCCGCCACTTTCCATATAGGAAAGGGTCGGGCTCCCGCACGGGGATCGGGCACTTGGTAGAGCGGGCGGCAGCGCTGCTGGAGCGAGTGCTCGCGTGCTGCTGCTAGCGCCAGTGCAGAAGTGCACGCGTGAGGTCGTGCGAGAGGCAGGGCGCTGCTGAGGGCAGTGCCATAGCCCAGCCCATGTAGCCGGGCTTGGGCTTGGATAGTCAGCAGGAGGTGGTGGTGGTCTTCGTGTATGGGGGAGAAGAGGTGGGTGTAGAAGTTGATGGTGAGAGAGAAAGGGAGACGAGGATGATGATGTGAGGGCACGTACCTGGTCTTCGTGATGGTCTACAAGGGTCCACATCTTCATGTACTTCGGTTCTGCTGCTGACGCCAACAGGTTGCATTGTCAATTCGTAGGCTGGTAGTAGCTGTGTGATTGTAGTCTGGGCGCTGAGCGCCTAGTAGGAGGAAGGGATCTGGATACATATTATGTTGGTGGTGGCGAGAGTAAGCTGTCATTGACATTTGGATTCGGTGCTTTGGTTCTCCGTTGGTGATATATCGGTGCATTTCTGCTTTCTGGACACCGTTGGACTTTCTGGCTTTCAATGTGATTTGTCATTCTGGATTTCTGTCATTTCGCCATCGCTCATTTTCCTCGCAATTTGGTATCGGAGCTGGTTAGAGCCGCTCCACTGGCTCCTTCGCAATAGCTGTTTTGTGCTTTGCTGGATATAACACTTGTGCGTTGGGTTGTGATGGCAGCCCAGTGTCGTGTGGGCGCACCAGGAAGGCTATGCGGTGACATAAGGGGTGCACGCTGGATGATAAGAGCTTGCTGACGTGGCATTTAAGTCGAGGTGGAACTGCATGGTATTGTGGGTTGTGCCGAGGCATCGACTGGTCATCATAGATGCACGTCAGGTTACTGGTGAGAAATCTGTGGCTGGGGGCAGCATTATGAGGTACGTTGCTTCTTACCTTATCTACCCTCTTCGTTGCTTCTTACCATGAGGAAGTGAGTTCTGTCTTGAGACTCCTCTCATCGTGAGGTGTCGCGAGCGCTCAACCTTGAGAGTCAACATTCTTCCTGGGGAACAAGCTGGTGGGAGATGGGCATTGCCTCTGAAGGGCCCTGGACGAAGCACTCGGGTCACGATCACCATGCCAACCCGCAGGGACTAGAAAACGCATGCTTTGTCGCTTGTCCTTTGGTCTGCTTGCTGCACTGTAGAGGTCATGTCGAGCAGGCCAGCCCTATGAGGGAGAGACGAGTAGCGGATCGTCTATAAAGACACTCCGGCAGGGATACACGACTCGTGCTGTACGCAAGTATAAAAATAGTATGGCCGGGGCTGGCCAGTTCTGCATTGAATTGGGGCACAGGGGTGGGCCGATTGCACACCTTCAGACAAGCAGCTGAACCAGAGCTTCAGGACGTTGACACGAAGTGATTACTCAAGAGGGATACAGGGGGAGGAAAGATTCCAGTAAACTGTTCGATTGTTAATTATTGTAAAATTCAATTCTGCATGCACACCGGCAAATTATTTTACTTTTATTTTTGATTAGTTAGTTGTGACGGGCATTGCTAACAACTAACAGACTGCTGCAGATCGAGTAGTAAATATTCTTGGCTGCTCCGCAATCTGTTTCAGACTAGTCAAAAGTAGGAATAAAATTGTGTGTAGGAATCTGAGATTATCTGCTGTTACCGCTTGGCTACTCTCTGACAAAGCTGTATCGAATATTTATTTTGTTTTATTTTAACCGGTTGGGTGCCATGCTGCGGTAGGTCCCACCGAGGACACTAATGCACATCGCAGGCCACGCATAGCTCATGAGTGGAGATGACAGTGAGGTTGAGGAAAACAATAGGAGGCTTACCCGGAGACTTGCACTTAGTCGGCCGACCACTTTCCTAGTGTTTGAACAAGGAGAGGAAAGGAGACTGCGAAGAGAAGCCAGAGAGAGTACGGCATTGCAGAGGGCTAGGGAAGCAGCAGCCAACGCTGAAAGGGCACTAGCAGCAGCATTAGCAGCAGACGCTAGAGCCGACGCCGAGGCAGCCATGGCTACCGCCTCTACAATGTCACATGCCTCATCTCAGGCCTCTTTGTCAGGTGTTAGTCTGGGTATGACCAGCCTTCCGTTAGTCAGTTTGCTGGCTTGCAGGTCAGGCAGCAGCAACCCATGTCAGAAGAGAATTATGCGATCCAGCAAACGAATGCTCTCCACGCAGAGTTACAGCCAGTTACGGGAAGTAGAGGAAAGGAGAGAGAAAGCTAGAATTAGAAAAGCCAGGCTAGAGGCAAGTCTGAGGAGCTAGGCAAGTTAGAAGCTATAGATGAGTCGACTCTCGATCCAGTGGGTCTGTCCCTTCGGAACTCCTTGTTGAGCATAGCTGAAGTGCAGGCTGTTCAGCAGGAAATGTTGGCTGCACTGATAGCTGGTCCGAACCAGATTCTGACCGCATTGCGGGCGCCTCGACCTCCAGTGAGGCCACCCCAGATTGCTGTAGCTCCCCCTATGGTTGCAGGTCCAGTGTTGACGCTGTCGTCGACAGGGCAGCCCTTTGCCCCTCAGTTTGGCATGCCCCCGTTAGGCGGATTAGTAGCAGGTAGTAGTGGGCAGATTTATGTACAGCCTTCTTCATTTCCCCAATTAGTGGCTGCCGCTACAGGGCAGCCACACATGCACCACCCTTTGCAACAAGGTCCGCCGGAGCAGCAGGTACAGCAGCAGGAGCAAGTGCCACTGCAACAACAAATGCCGCTGCAGCGGCCTGTTCCATCGATTACTGAACCGATGCAGCAGGCACAGGGTGCTGTACAGCCCGTGCAGTGGACACCCAAGATACCCTTGTTGAGTCCTTAACCAGTCTCCGGTGACAAGAAGAAGGACGAGGACCTGGACACCTGGGTGAGAACTCTGCTTACATATGTGAGGCATGAGCTTACTAGGACAGAGGAGGAAGTCATTGTTGCTGCGTCCTTTCTAGAAGGATCTACAGCTAGATGGTTGAATGGGTTAGTACAGCAGCAGGACTACATTCAGAACTTCGATGGCTGGGCACAGGCCAGATCATTGGAGGAGTTCGTACGGCTGGTCTATCACAGGTGGCATGACCCCAAGGGGCTTAGAAGGCCACTGACTCGCTTGCAAGTTTGGGATCGAAGAGATACCAGACAGTTCGCGAGGTAACAGACATTGTAGAGCGACTGATCGTTGTCCCGGGTGTACGATACGAACCACAAGTACTCTTGACGACTTATTTGAGATGTCTGTCTACAGATGTCAAAAATAAGTTAGGTCAATGAGGCCTCCATCGACATGCATGACTTTGCTTCTTTCAGCAAGAAGGCCTTTGACATTGAGGCTAGGCTTGGGAGTGCCCAACAAGTACCAATTGATGGGAGGAAGAAGAAGCTTCCTCAGAATTGGAGGAAGAAAGACAATCTTATGTTCGTTGACCACGATGGTCAAGCGACTGAGACTGATGGCTTCTTTGATCTTGGGGAAGAAACAGAGATAGATGGAAGTGGGGAGACTTCAGATGGTGGAGTAGCTGGCCCCATTAAAAAAAAGGCGAAGGGGACCGGGAAACAGAAGCTAGGTCGGCCTAAGGGTCAAGGTGACCAAGGATCACCCATATGGGTGAAGCTTGGTCTAGAGTACGAGGTGTGACGTGACCGTGTTGCACGAGGCGCGTGCCGCAATTGTGACCGGTATGGGCATACAATGAGGAACTGCAAGAGTAAGTTAGTCACCGGGAAGGTAGCATCCCCTACAGCGGTTGTCGAATCTTCCAACTCTGGTAGTGCTTCTGCAAACACCTCCCAGGGAAACACCTCGGGCCAGTAGGAGTGTTAGCCGCTCTTACTCGTGCTGGAGTGGTTACCTTACCTTCTCCATTTCAGACGATGGCCAAGGCTATTGACCCCTTGAACGCACCACAGACAGACCCGGACCAATCGATGCTCTGTTCGATGGATGTGTTTGAGTTAGAGACTGAATGGTTAGAGAAAGACCCTAGAGACTCTTGGGCGATGTTGAACAAAGGTCCAGGGGGTGAACATTTTGTTGTAGAAGTCGATGTAGGTGGCCGAAAGGTTGGTGCCTTCGCAGACATAGGTTCTACGTGAAATTTCGTCAGTCGTGCTTGTGTGGATAGGTTGCGCTTAGGGGACCAAGTGCAACGGCTTAGCAGATCCGTAGCATCCGCAGACAAACCCGGACCAATCGATGCTCTATTCGATGGATGTGTTTGAGTTAGAGACTGAATGGTTAGAGAAAGACCCTAGAGACTCTTGGGTGATGTTGAACAAAGGTCCAAAGGGTGAACATTTTGCAGTAGAAGTCGATGTAGGTGGCCGAAAGGTTGGTGCCTTCGGAGACATAGGTTCTACGCGAAATTTCGCCAGTCGTGCTTGTGTGGATAGGCTGCGCTTAGGGGACCAAGTGCAACGGCTTAGCATATGTGTAGCATCTACCTTAGCCAACAAGCACTCTATGATAGTCAGAGACTACGTTAAGGACGTAGTCTGCACCTTCTCCTATGGAGGAGGGAACTAAGACACAAGATCTTGTTCCTAGTGAGCGATGAGCTGCCATTCGATATGCTGCTAGGCATGTACTACCTCGAGGTTGCTAAGCCTCAGTTCGATTGGGAGAGAAAGGTGATGATCCACAAGTTGCTAGATGGAAGGACCGTTAGGCTGCAGAAGCTTAAGGCTAGCAGACTAGTGGAGAACTATGGTTGCATGTGCGCGTCGTCTTTCTATAACTATTACAAGCATAATCGTGAGGAAGGTATATACCTAGTCTTTGTCTCTGAGAAAGGGGAGGTCGTAAAATCACCCCCAAAGATAGAAGCAGTTACACGGTATTCAGACCTTTTCGAGGAGCCTAGGGGTGTGGTAGAAAGGGAGATTGTTCACGCGATTGAAGTCATTCCCGGTAGCAAGGTACCTAGAGGGCGAATCTATGGGATGTCTCCTGGGGGTTAGACGAGCTCCGCCACCAGCTCAAGGAGCTCACAGAGAAGGGTTGGATTCGGCCAAGTACGTCCCCCTACGAAGCGCAAGTTCTATTTGTCGCAAAGAAAGGGGGGACACTAAGGATGTGCATTGACTATAGGGACCTCAATGCCATCAATGTTAAGAACACTGAGCCCCTATCGCGCATTGTCGATCTCTTGGATAGAGTGCAGAGATGCCAGTACTTCATAAAGATAGGTCTGAAGTTTGGATACCATCAGATTGCTATTAGACCTGAGGACCAGCACAAACCTGCATTTCAGACCAGGTACGGCCTGTACGAGTTTGGTGATGCCCTTTGGCCTATGCAATGCTCCTGGGACGTTCCAACACGCAATGAACCAGATCTTTCATGACTACTTCAACAAGTTTATCGTTGTGTACCTCGACGATATCCTTATCTTTAGTTGGACTGTAGAGGAGCATGCTGAGCACGTGTAAACAGTGCTAGGGATCCTAAGACAACACCAGTACAAGGTTAACTTGGAAAAATATGAATTTGGTTGCACCAAAATCTTCTTATCTGGGTCATGAGATTTCCGCGGATGGGTTGAGGCCGGATGATGCCAAAGTGGCCAACATACGTGACTGGCCCAGACCTCAGTCTGTGACTGAGGTGAGGTCATTTTGGGGGATGACATCGGCTACCACCGCCAGCTTGTGAAGAACTGTGGTACTGTAGCTTCTCCTCCAACCTCACACACCTTGACATCCCATGGGAGTGGACCCAAGAATGTGAGGCAGCCTTCAAGAGATTGAAGTATGCCCTGACGCACTATGAATCCTGAACAGCCCGTTGTTGTGACCACAGACGCGAACCAATATGGCATAGGCGCGGTCCTTGCGGGAAAGGAGGGGAAAAAGTTGAGGTCGATCGAGTACATGAGCAAAAAGATGTCATCTCATAAATTAGCTACGTCCACGTACGAGCGTGAGCTCTTTGCCCTCTATAGAGCACTGGTCCATTGGAGGCACTACCTCCTAGGCAGATTCTTTTATGTCGGATCTGACCATGAGACGCTGCGGTGGATTAAGACACAGCTCTCTGATGCACTCAAAAGGTGGATTGAAGTCATAGATATGTATGACTTCAAGCTCGACCCTTTGAAGGGAGAGTACAATAAAGTGGTTGATGCACTATCGAGTAGGGCAGACTATCTGGGCGCGCTAGTGACTGAGTTTGGAAATTCTTACGATTTAACTCGGTCTATGGTGGAAGCCTATTGAGAGGACGCGGTCCTGTCTGAGATCATCCGCAAACTGGAAGCTAAAGACAAGGCTACTTCCGATGAGTTTGTGCTGGTTAACGGCTTGCTGTTCCTTGAGAAGGCTGGGAATAAACGTTTGTGTGTTCCAAATAGAGAGTCTTTGCGTAGTTTGTTTTTAGGTGAGTGCCACTATGCAACCGGACATTTCGGCTATAAAAAGACAGCAGTAAATTCGCTGCAGCATTTCTGGTGGCCCACAATGATGGATGATGCGAAGAAGTATGTAGAAACTTGCCAGGTTTGCCAGCGTGACAAGCCACGGACGCAGGCACCGCTTGGGCTTATCAAGGCCTTGCCCATCCCTGCTGGTCCAAGTCAAAGTGTGGCCATGGATTTCATGTATACCCTTGTGACGAGCAAGAGCGATGAACGACACATCTTTGTCTGGATAGGTTCAGTAAGTATGCTAGACTAACTACTATGCCTGGGACAACTAGGACTGACCAGGTCATCAAGCTGTTCACGGACAACTTGGTATGGGACTTCAGTCTCCCTAAGTCTGTGCACAACACTACCGGCATGACTCCCAACCAACTCCATCTTGGTTGGAAGCCCAAATCTGCTCTTGACTTCGTGATGCCCTAAAATCAGCCAACTGCAGCACCAGGCAGCATAGAGTTTGCTGTCAAGTACAAACAGTTGCTGCAACAGGCCATTGAGCACATCAAGAAAACTTAAGACGCAATGGTAGCATCTGAGAACAGACACAGATGGCCCTCTGCATTTCAAGTAGGTGAGCGAGTTTGGGTTAAGTCATTTGAGTCGGGACAAGAGGTGGGAATCTCTCGTAAACTGATGCCACAATATTTCGGACCCTGGGAAGTATTGGATATCGTAGGAGATCAACCAGATGGGCCATCTTATGTTATTTGCATCCCTGGTCAGCTTCGTCCACACCCTGTTTTTCATGCATCCAATTTGGCACCTTTCGCTGAAACAGAACAGTTTCCCTCCAGGAGATCAATGCTGCCCCCAACCATGGACGGACACATGGACATTGACGACATTGTTGAGCACAAGCTGATGCCTGTGCCCAAGCCTCCAGGCAGGGGACACCCTCCAAAACCGCAGATGCAGTACCGAGTGTGGTTCCGACATCATACGGATCTAAAAGAAGATCGGTGGTTTACAAGAGAAGAATTAATAAAGACTGCTCCCCAGATTATCTCAAGCTACGAAAGAAATTTGAAAGGGAAGCAGCCTGCTGTATAAGGACTTCTCATGGGACCATCGAAGAAAAGGAGGAGGGAGTGCAAGGGTTTACCCCTCGGCATAAGGTCCTGCAGCAGGCACGTTGTCGGAGGGCGCGGTGTCCCGACCCTCCGCTAAGTACCTAACTGCTGCACGGGCCTTCAAGGGGCGCTGCTTACTAGTTTCGGCAGTGCGCCGGGTGTGCTTAGAGCGGTGCTCTACTGCAGATCTGGTGTCAGTCAGAAGGTTTGTGTGGAATCGACAGGTCCTGTTGCTGGGCCTCCAGTGGGACCATACGGTCACTACACTATGCCTTATGGCGGGCCAGCCTATAGCCGAAGCGACCGGCGGATCTGCTTAGTGCAGTAGAGAAATACCTTGCCGCGAGCTGGGCCTCGATAGTTAGGATCTGGGCTAAGTGCAAGGGTGGTGTGGCGAAGGTCGGCACGGTTTTCTCAACCGTGCATTGGGCCCCTATAGCCGTATTGTGGGGTACATACGGAAGCGAGGGTCACTGTTAGAAAAGAGAACACAAAATAAAAGGGGAAAATGGAAAGGCAAAAGGGGGGGTCTTACGTCTTACCTGCAGGCTGATACTGGTCGGCGCTCTCTGGATGACTTGGCCGCGGTGCTTGCGACTTGCCCTTTTCTCTTCCTGTTATCCTTAATATAATATTTATGATTACTAAAAATCTGCACTTTCCCATTCTGTCACTTCGCGGGGAAGCTAACGGCTCAACTTCGGGCTTTGAATTGCCTTTCGATGGCCTAGTTCGACCTGACTTTTTGCATATCACCTTGTGGCTGATCTGTCCGGCTGGACGCCGCGTGGTAGGACCCCAAAAGTGGGGCAACCCGTGGCCGCTTTGGTAGGAGGCTTATCACCCCCCCCTGGAAGGTCACGAGTCCCCTCCTTGCCATCGGACGCGGGTACCCAATAGAAGTAGGCCGACAATGCATTTTGAAGAGAGAAGGGCGGCCGTCAGTACCCCGTTATGGGACCACTATGGCGAACCCGCGGTCATTTTCATATCAAAATTAAGGGACTAGAGATTGACAGCAAAGTGAGGCGCTTGCGTTATGACCGTTGGAGTTCGGCGTCCTATTTTCCTTTTCTCTTTTGTTTACTCGCCTTATTAAAATTTTGAAAAGACAAATTTTTTTATTTACAGAGTTTGAAAAGAGTTTGCATTCCTCGTTCAGGGCACAAGAATTGTGGTAAGCAGCGATCCTATAAAGGCTGAGGGAGATGAGCCTCTGGATACTCGGACTTAGGCAGCTCCGTTACACTGAGCGGGCGAGCTGAAGAGGGAGGATCGAGTGGCGAGGTGTACGCGCGAGTTTGTTTGCGTGTGCATGCCCTGAGAGTTAAAGTTTTGGCAGTTTTGGAGTTGGCAGCTTGGTACCATATACGGCCTAAGGGGCTCGGCCATGGTGCGTAGCACCGGCTATATGGCTACAGGCCAAGATGCCTCCAGTCCCTCTGGAGGTGGGAGCAGATGTCTGGGGACGAGCCGACGGTGACCGCCACCTTGGACTACAGTCACGGCAGACGGGAGGCAAGGCTAAAGGTAAATGTTCAAGGGGGAAAGGAGGAGGAAATGAGGACGGGCCAGGGACTACAGACGGCGATCGCAGAGGCCAAGGACCGTGCCGAGAGGAGATGTAGAAAAGACGGGGGCACATACGAAATAAGAGTGACCGTCTCGTACCTGGAGGGGGAGACCTCGACGGACACAGTGGAACGTGAGCAACAACATCTCAACCGCGACACAGAGGCGGAAAGCCACGCGAGCGACCTAGAGGCTGCGACCCAGTCCTGGCACGAACTGGACCAGTGGAGGCGGGACCACCCGCCAGCTGAACCAATAGAGAGTGGCCCCGAGGCCAACTCACGATGACGTCAGAAGGGAGAGGATTAGGAGGGTACTTGGACAGAAAAAGAAAGGGGAAGGACTGGTGGGGGTGTGACACCGGTGTGCAAGCATACGTGCAGGGCAGTGGGACAAGGCGACAGGGACACGAGTAGTACGAGGGGGACAAGAAGAAGGTCAATGCTAGTGCACAATGGTGTTGACGTCAACTTCACCCGGTGGGAGCAGCGGGATCTCCACCCTCGCGGGGCCTCGAGCTGCCGCTCTGGGATGGTCGAACCATCCTTCGTCTCTGGTGTGAAGATGGTCGTGAGTGAGTGCACGTGGTGCAAGTGATGCTTGCAAGAAGAGAAGAGGAGGTCAGATTGGTGAGAGGAGAGTTATTCGCGCAACCCCTGTTGTTTGGCATCACTAATCCGGTCTGCGAGACTCATGTCCTCTGAGTGAGATGGAAGGGGGCAGGTGATTGGCGCGCTTTCAACGCTTGCTCGGAAACTGCTTCTTGAGGCAACCGTGAACGACTGCTGTTGTCACCCCAAAGACGGCCTTGAGACCGGACCACGAAGACTGGGTACTGAGCCGACTTGGCATCCATAGCGTAATAGGAGAGGAAAACGGGACACGAATAAGTCGTAGGTGAGTGTGATTGGGAAAGAGAAGGGGGCATTGTGTGTGAAAGAACTACAGATGTTAACTGTTAGCGCACTGTCTGTCCCGCCGGCCTTAGTGCACTCTGCCACTCCCCGTGTCTGAGAGTAGTTAGGCGCACAGACGACACGAATAAACACCAGGGAGTGAGACCCCTTGGTAGATGCTGACCTCGTCCAACCATTGCGTTGAGTTCGGAGCCGCCATGTTTAGTGAAGAGAGTATTGACCGTGAGAGCAATACAAAGACTGGGTTTATGACGTTGCGTTCCGCGCGTTCCACGCATGAACTCACTTTCGTTGCCTGCCTCTGATGTGCCCCACACTTTTTTCCTTTTTTTTATCTTTTTTAGGAGGTTCAGGAGTCGCACACACATGCTTGTAATGGGCATGCCATTTAAGTGAAGTCAGACCTTTGATAGTCCCTCGAGAAGAGCAGGGAGAATTCGAACGCGTTTAACGATGCCCGCAGTTCTCCTTTCTCATTGCTCGTGGAATGTGCGCAGATAGGAAATTTGTTGGTCGAAAGACAAGAAAGCCCACGTGTACTCACGAGGAAGGAAGGAACGGGTGACTGCACTTGGTCCGAGTGGTGGGCACAAGTGCTGAAAATTGGGCCAAGCTATCTAGCCCGTTCGGCGAGGCACGAGCTTGTGTAAACCCTTGTTAATGTCATCGGAAGTACGCGTTGCCTCTAACAGGGGAATGTTCCGTCTTTATCTTTGAGCGCCTTTCGCAGGTTTCCTTTTTACCTACATTGGACAGTCGCGTCAGTTGGTGCTCGGTGAACTGTCACTGGACGATGAACGAGAATGGAAACAGGTTTCTTGAATGTGTATAGTTGAGTCTCAGGGCCCTGTGAAGGCGTTTCCTTTCTTTCGCGTGAGTGTGTTGACTTTGTGGCCAGGCTGATCTGAGTGACCCGCACGTGACTCTTCGTCCCTTGGTTCCTTATCGCCCAGTGTTGGGAAACTGGCCGTTGAGCACGAAACATGAAAGAGTGACGAGGGATCACTAGCGGAAGACCCGTAGTAGCTAGACTTGATCTTTGGGGAGGTGCTTATCATCGAGTCTTTACTGTTGGGATAAAACTCTGACCAGATGGGCACTGATTGAGATTAATTTGATCACTGCTATCAGAAGGTGACTGTGACAGGGCCGCTAGTAAACGACTTTCCAAGTACTGACAAGCCACTTTGGAGGTAAGAAGGACCAAGTATTGAGGTTGATTTCCTTGATTCCCAATATTCATTATCTGATAATAACTGTGAAGTTCTCTCTCAGATGCAAGTATGGGACAATTGTTTTCTCAACTCAGAAGCTGTCAAGATCACTCAACTCTTTCTCCAGAATGCGTATGCTGAACAGTCTCTCTTTACTCTGGCCACTACAACAAAGGGAGGGGAAGCAGAGGAGACTAGGGAGATCTCCTGACTCGCGATCCCTCTTTGCTATTGTTAATGGGTAAGAGTTTGCTTATACTGCGGAGAATAACTTATCTACTAGCAAAATACATACTGGATGGTGACTAAAGTTTCGCGGTTCTAGTGTATGTACCTCTCGCCTGGAAAGGTTGAGAAGTTATACGAAGCCACAGTTTGATCAGACCATCAGATTAAAGGAGAACGAGTGTCAACAAAGGAGAGATGAGCGAAAATTGTGTGCTGTGACATTCTATATTGTATCGACTGAGTTGTCACGCCCAGTTTACACTTGTGCAGTCTACGAAGAGATCAAGTCCGACCATTCTCTGAGCAAGGGTCATTCTCAGTTGCTCCTAGAATGTGTGTACTGTCTTAGTCATTCGCTCGTGCCTGGATGCACTACAAGCAGGACCCAATTTTCGGCAGCCCCAAGCTCAAACTAAAAATAAAGGTTATGAGCTATTTGAACTAAAACGTTGCAATAGTCTGCTCCTTCTTTTGTCTCTGTTTCCTGGGTGACTGAGAAGCGAACTAGGGAACGAGCATTCTCCTGCTTCTAGTACTCAGTTGAAAGCAGAGCCTCTTTTATTTTGATCAAGCGAGTCGGCTTTCCCTGTGCAGTAAACAGAATAGGAATGGCAAAAAGCTAAGTAACTATTTCAGATCACGACTCTGTAGGCGATTCTGAACGGGTCAGGGGTTGAGATCACAGGTCAATTTTTTGTCCTCTGGTAACTCGTGTAATATATGAGTTGTAAATGTCGTTGTTGACACTATGCGTACCATCCGAACGGGAAAACAGTCTCTGACAGTGTTCTATACGTTATCCGATTGGAGGGAGGCTACCCCCGATAGTCCTAAAGGCACTAGACTCCAGCTGTAGCCCGTGCGCTGCCCTTGCTGAGGTCATCACCTGGAGTAGTCCAAAACCTCTTCGAGCTAGTCATGCTCAATGTTGTGTGCAAACATGCAGCGGGCCTTCATCTGCCCTGGCCTACAGCCAGGGCCTATTTGGCTATTTGCCAGTTCGGCCTGTGGAACCAGGCCGTGGCCTGACCCCACAGGCCGTATATTGTTTCAGTCCAGTCCAGTCCCGCCCGGTACCACGGTCGGTACCAGGCCAGTCCAGTCCAGTCCAGTCAGTCC
>BFEA01000034.1:2037353-2056152 GCA_003427395.1 Chara braunii
AAAACCCAACAACAGACAGTACGCTGGTGTCTCTACAGTGAGTTGTGGCTGATGGCCTTATAGGAAGTCATCGCAAGACAATGAGCAACCAAGACTCAGCAACTTCCGGAGAGTAAGAAGGACGACGTTCAAAGTCATGTATAATAAGCACACTCTAGTGGTATCTGGTGCCCTCTATAGGGACTTGGCAGAAAATTAAAAAAATCTAATGCTTAAAAAGACCGAAGTCTACAAAAAGATGCAGAGAGGGATTGCAGTTGAAAGGGCGAGAGGCTACCACCGGCTTATAGAGTATGTCTTGAACTTCTATGGTACAAAGGGGGAGGTGCATGGCACTTACTCGCCCATAGAGACTGTTGATCGAGCTCGAAAGACTGTCAATGACCAGCGGTAAGTGTTCTAATTCATGAGATCGGCTAGGGAGGGCTCGGAGACAAAGAGGGGATGGAGAAGGAAATAACACCTCGTGGACAACTTGTATGATACAGTACAGAAGAACAAACGGGTGTGAGGATATCAAGACAGGCTACGCCGCATCCTTTAGAAGGCAAATGTGAAAAGAGAACACACAAATATTGTCAAAGAGACTAGCAGTAATTAAGTGCACAAAGCATCATCCGAATCTAGTCAGTGAAGCAATCAGCAACAAGCCAGAGAAATCATCAGAAAACCGGTAGTGAAAGTGTTATTCTTATAAAGAGCGGTTCAGTCATTTCCAGTCAACAAGTACCTTTTTGCATGAATTGTAGTTTTCTCAGCGTTTTAATGTAAGGCGATCAACATTTGGCGACTCGATATCTCGGCATGTGATCAGTGCTTAATTGGTACCAACATTTATTTCAATGTTCAATTAGTATTCAAGCAGTTTTTATTTTGTATTCGATCGACGTTCAGTCAACACTCAACCGACCCCGGTCATTTCTATTTGCACTAAAGATCAACATCAATCAAACTGTACCTTCCTCTAGGTATAGTGATTTAGTTTCAGCATCGACACATGAGTACAATTCAGTCATTCTCGGTCCAGGAGACAGTTCTGGCCGGTCTCAACAGGATAGCCTCCAACGATGACCTCAAGTACAAGTACGTCAGCGCTGTTGGTTTCAGTCAAAGGGGTCTGTCAATCATTGTTGTCCTCACCAGCTTCGCAGGCGGGACTATCCATGATCTGAGACCCTACGTGACGGAGGGCAAAGAAGTTCATGAGCACTTCGATTCAGTTTGGATCACAACAGCCAGGTACCTTGAGGAAAGAGAGAGGGAGCTTGATGGGAGTGAGACAAAGTTGATCCGTAGCTTCGGATCCAAACTCTACACTGATTATCCTAAGCCTCCAGTCCCCTTCACTCTTACGGATGATTCTAACTGGGGTGAACTGGTGGATCTAGCCAAGAGGTACATTTCGCCTCCAGTGATTGATTATGAGGCGGTGACTGAATCATCCGAGTTTAAGCATCTCAGACGAGGGGTCTTATCTCGACCATATCTTCCTACACTGTAGGAGGAGTTTTGTGCTATGGTCGACTTTCGTATCATGGGACTTGGTCGGAAGTGCTCGGAACTTGCAGGGTTCAGGTGGCTCTACATCCGGAGACCACAAGCTCAGGGAGGACAGAGACTTGGCCGGAAGCACAAGAGACATGCAACAAAATAAGAGATTGAGTGTGAGATTCAGAGGGATGAGTGAGAACTCTTGACTAGTGCTGGTCATGCTCTTTACACGTATACTTTCTGAGACTATTATGAGTTTGTATTCTTCCCTCACTTAACTTGCCTTTGTTCGAGTCAGTCAGTCTTGCTTCTTGCATTGTCCTTGCTGATGATTGTATTCTTTGATGATTCTGTCGCAGTTCTCAAAATTAGAAAATTGACAAATTGATGCATGCATGGCACATCAAAATTTACGATTATTATTTGCATGATTCTTTGTTGTTCCGAATCAAAATAAAAGATTCCTAAAACCGGGGACCCGCGAAGACTGTAATTGAAGGGTCTCGCTCGAAGTCGGATGCACACAATAGGAAGGGATTTGCTTTAACTAATTTATTTTAATTTTTGCAAAAGCATCCAAGTCCTGCGTGACAGCCTGTTGGTCTTCTGGTCGCCTGAAGACCCGACTAGAAAGTGCGACAAAAATGGCGCCGTTGCCGGGGACATGAAAACTTTTGTTGTCCGAAACGAGCCTGGGTCATTAACAGCTTCAAAACTCGAGAACTGTTGACAATATTCTGATTTTTCGAAGGACTCTGACGTCTTGATTGAGCTATTAATTTCTTGGAAGTTCAAGTTGCTAATTGAGTCTTATCTCTACTTGTGTGAGGTATCACATTGGACTGGAGAAGGAGACTGACATTACTTGTTGGAGAGGATCAGGCTTGATCTCAGGTATGCCTTATGAGCCTATGATGTCCTTGAAACACCGAGAAAGAAAAGAATGAGTCAGGGGCCTAGGGGCTTCATCAAGAATGCTAACTACTAATGCATTGAAAGAACTCTCGAAAGTAACTACTAAAGGGATATTCCCCTATTTGTATGAGCATTGTTGGTTCTACCTTTCTGGCGGTTCGACCATCTGCGTAGTGCTGGCTCGTTTCTTGGAGGCGGATATCTACGATATCCGTCCTTATCTAAAAAAGGGAGGCTGCAACGATGGTGAATCCTTTAATTGGTTATGGGAAATTCTTGTTCAATCTATCTACGAGGAGAAGGCAGATCTAATCAAACGAAAGAAGAAAATGGAATGGGGATTAATACCTGTAACCTATGAGACACTTTCGATCCCTCCTATTCCTAACAGCTACTGTGACGGGAGTAACTGGCTACCAATCATTAATATGGTATTGAAGTGGAAGAAATGAGTGTAATGTCATGAGAACGGAAGAAAACTCAGCAGAGGAAATCGAACAATGAAGATCAAAATTTGGCAGATGTTCGGGTCCAAGCAATGAGAAGGTTGAGTGCCTCATAAAATCGTTGAATACTCTAAGTAAGAAAGGAGTGATTCCATATAAGTTTGTCAAGTATGAAATGGTCGAGAGTGGATGGGAACAGGAACGACTCTATATTTTGACATTTTACTTCATCGATCTGGACACGTATGATGTGAGGATTTATGTCCCTAAAGAGAGGGGTGCTCAGGCTGTATATGAGAGATGTTGGGGATTTGCTGAAGAGGTTGTATTGAGAGAGGAAGAGAGACTTGAGAGGAAGAATAAGAGCTTCATTGGATCTACTCAGTTTGCTGTCTTTGAAGGGTTCCCAACTCCTCCTTTACTTGGTACCAGTCTGTCAAGGAACAATCGGGCGGCCGTGATCAAAATTGCGTTGAAGATGAGAGGGAGAGATTAAGGCCATAAATGAGTCGGCCATATGTTCCTCTGAAAGTAAGACCTTGGTCTATGCCCGGAAGAGGGTATAGAAGACTGAGTAGGGAGGATTCTGATAAATTGATCGACTCATTTAACTCTATAATAAGGAGAGTTGTGATTCCCTACGAGGTTGTGAGGTATGAAGCACTGAAAAGTCTGGGATGGGAACTTGATGGTATGTACGTTCTTACTTGCTATTTTATCGACCTCGATGAGTTTGGGTTGGGATCTATGTGCCACAACATAGGTTTGAAGAGTGTAGAAGTGGTCGATGTTGGCAACGGGCATCAAATAATGTGCATGATGAAAAGAGAAGGTTTGAACGAGAGGGGGAAAACTTTTCTTGGAGTACATATGTCAGACCCTTTACTGGCATACCATCTCCACCTGTTGAGGGGTTGATATTTTCCAAGGATAATCGGTCAGTCATGGTAGATTTTGTATGGAAGATGAAGAGGGCTCAAGAAAAATACTCTCAACAGCAAGAATAATTGTTGTGAGAGATAGACTCTATGAAGTTACATGGTATAATAATCCCTTTGTAATTTTGAGATATTTCACATTCGAGTAGTCAAATTCCTGAACACTGGTAGCCTGGACGTAAGAATTTACGCTCCAGCATGCCTAGAGAGGGAAGCTGATTATCCAGAATGTCGGATGGGAGCCTATGTCAGTCTCATAAGGACAAAAGAGTGGCTTGAAAAACTACAGAGAAAGTAACTTGGGGAAAAGGGATAAGGCAATTTGAGAGACTCCCCAGTTTCTTAACTACTGATGGCTTTGATGACATGAGAGACTGGTCGCCTCTCCTAGAGGCTATTGCCATAGTAGGTAACGCAAGGGAGAGTGACTCCACAGTGGTGATAAAGTCCTTACTCTTAAATACTTTTGAGCAATCAGTTCGAGATCCCTGATTACACTCGTCCAGAGATCTACCTCGCCTGACACTGCTCATGATGGTCGATAATGCCTGGTACGGTTGAGCAGTTAACATTCGGGGTTGTCTTGGAGGGCAGAGTTGTTAAGACATAAGGGACTCTTCGGATCTCAGACAGAAGTCTCTCTACTTATGATGAACTTGAGTTTTTGCAACCTTTCTTTGATGAGCTACTTACTGAAGGTGATGAAAGTGGGAATTATTAAGAGAATATCATATCACACTTCTAGAGAACGAGTCTCTCGTGCCAGAAGGATCAATAGCGGTTTGTAAGCAATGCAATTTGAATATGAGATTATAGACCCGACACGATACTTTATGATTTGGGTTACGATAAAAGGGTATAACAGAAGATTGAGTGGGGATGATGAAAGAGAGTTGATTGAGGATTATATTGGAAGACTGAGAAAAATTGTGTTGCCTCTGATCACCACCCAGTCTATTATTGCCTACACTCTCTGTGTACAGGACTCTCAAGGGGTAGAGCAAGCAAGGGAAGAGAGAAACGAACCTGTATCTCTTGCAATAAGAGTAAGAGATTGAAAAATAAAAAAGGGGAAGACAAAAGTGACAGGAAGAGAGATAAGAGAGTATCAGGGAAAGTTTATGGTCAAAATGGCAGGACGAGAGAGACCAAGTTCTTCTGCAGGAACTAATGAAGACTCATTGAAGAGGCACTGGTAGGTGTTATACGAGAACTGGTCGAGATAGTTGACACAATAAAAGGAGGGTCAGATATCGCAAGAGCAAAGAGGCCAGATGAGAGGATTCCGTGCCTCAGAGGGCCTCAAGTAAATGATTTTTTGGATGAATATGAGCTATTCGGTCTCAGTTATGGCTGGAAAGATAAACAACGGCTTAAGCAAATTCTATCTTATTGTGACACTGACTCGAGGTTGGCTGTTTAAGAATTAATGGAAGGGGTCACTACCTGGGAAGAGGTCAAAGAAAGAATGAAAAGATAATTTGAGAAAAATTATGTTCCAACAACTACCAAGAATCTCCTCAACATCAGAAGAGCTAAGTATGACACTTTCAACGTTTTTCTCCAGACATTTATCAGAACGGACAGAAGAATTCCATATTTGGATGAGGCTCAGAGATGTCATATTTTCCTGACTAATTTTACTGACAATGAAAGACAGACCGTTTTTAATCAAGCTCAACACTACCCTCTCAGATGGGATGAATCAGAACTCTACCTACGGTTTCTCAAAAGAAATGGTCACCGGATCAGATCAGTACATTGGTCAAAGACTGGAAGACTGAGAATGGTATGAATAGAGGGAACAATCTGAGTGCTGAAAATATTATTCAACGTTATGACCAATTATATGTCTGCCAATCATGCTGCATACGAGAAAGGAAAAAAAAAGACAGAAAGTAAAGATGATGAGGATGATGATGATGATGATGATGAAGGCTATGATAAGAGAGGAGATTCTTCCAGATGCAAAAAGAATAGAGGAAATGGTGGGAAGGAAAACAGAGAGACAAGGATGTACGATGAACGACCAAGAAAAAGTTTTGTCTGCTATTATTGTGGGGAAGGAGGTCACACTACCACCTATTGTAGGGCTCTGGAAGAGGATGTGGAGAGTGGGGTAGGTAAGAAGGATGCAATAGGTCATGTCTGTGACAGTTCATGGAACAAATTGGATCCTAGGCATCCAGAAAGTATGAGACTTCTTGCCCTTAAACATAACGAGAAGATGAAGAAAAAGAAGAAGAGAAAAGCTAATGTGGATGTCCACATCCTCATTGGTGATTTACCTGAGGAACTCGTGCAGAAAACTGGTGAACCCTTTTCATTGATTGATTTACCATTGCAGTCCCTAACTTTAATGGAAGACATGCCCGATGAGGCATATCCTCAAGCGAGTTTTTGTTAGGAGAAAGTTCCACTTTTCAGAGTCTTTCTGAATTAGTGACGATTTATCCTAGCAAATCTATCAGTTCATTCAACATGATGTATTTTGAGGGTGACCTACCACCAGAACTCATCATGGAACCCAGTGCAGTGATATGAGAAGTGAGGAATCTTCAAGCACGCTTCACTCCACAAATGATAGAGGAAAAGAAGAGAAGGAAGGCCGAAGAGACTCTGATTAATATTCTTGATGATCAAGAACCGAAACTTTTATCTAAAAAGAATGAGCAAGGGAAGAAGAGAAAATTCATTCTCAAGAGTGAGCTGGAGTATGATACTGTAATTACAGATGTAATTACTAAAATGTTAGAGGAAACAGAAGTGACCTTGTCCTTTAAGGAGGCAATAACATTAGCACCCAAGTTAAGGGAGGAACTGAGGAAACTAATTGAAAAGAGAAGAATGGAAGTTAACTACATGGGGTCAGTTTTCCCCAGCCAGGTTAAAAGGACCTTGTCAGGTTGTAAAATGAGATTCGCAACCATGGGCTGTGGGTATTTAACCATCTACATTAATCAAGTGAAAATCGGAGCCTTAGTGGACTCTGGGGCGGAAATGATACTTATTTCTCAGAAGGCAATGGAAGCTTGCGACCTAACCATTGATAGGCCCTCGAAACAAATACTAAGTAATATTGCTGGAGAACTCTTTGTGGCAGGATTTATTGACAACTTGCCTATCAGGGTTGGGATGATGTCAGTCGAGCTATTAGGGTTCGTGGTACCAGACCTAGATCATGATTGTATTCTGGGCACTCCATTCTTACACAGGATGAAAGCGGTTCAGTTCTTTAGTCATGGCTTACAAGACCCGGAGACTGCACAGGAACAGACTTTCATGGTCTGTACGTCCCATCACCACAAGCACAAGATATCAGCCAACTCAATGAGAAGAGAAGAGTCTGTTGAGAGGATAAGAAAAATAAAAGGGAACGACAAACAAGAAGTCAAAAAGGAAGTCTCGGTCGATATCAATCAGATCTCAAAGATGATGAAAACTCTTGGCAAAATCAAAAATGAAGATGGGCAGATTGAAACATTTAAGAAGGTTGTTGAGACTGCCAAGGTTGAAAAAATGAAGTTAAAGCTTACATCAACTCATCCTTTTTTAGGAAAATAGTCACTGAGTCAAAAATGAAATACAAGCCCAAAGGAAGAACCCGGTGGCAATCCTAATAGAAAAGGATTACGACGAGGCACTGAAAAAAGAAAGGATAATTATCAAAGCATTAAGGGAATCTGCAAACTTGGAAAAAATGGTCACCAGGGAAAGGTTTGACATAATGAAGGTCGGCTCATATTAGTTTATCCTACCTAAAGAGAAGGAGTATATCTTCAAAGTGTGTCATAAGTTCTCTGGTGCATTCTCCTTTAATGGTGAAGAAAGCGAGCGGTTGGACGTGGATATGATCAAGATGGTGAAAATCTGAACAGTTGATCATATCCAATGGAATGACAGGCCAACCAAGTATGCCCTGAAAGAAGTGGCGGAAGTAGTAAACTATCTTGACAAGAAAATTGCATCTAATGTTGCTGAACCTGTTGATGGACCGTATGCTAACCACTGGTTTTGCTTTTGGAAATCAAAGGGTGGATTGAGGTGGATAGAGAATCTTCATAAGCTCAACTCAGTAACGGTACGTGATGCAGGTAGCCTTCCTAATGCTGATATCCTTTCTGAATCCTTTGCTGGTCGATGCATTTATTCCTTAATTGATTTATATTCTGGCTATGATCAGTTTCCTATTGATCCCACTAGCCGGTCAGTGACTATCATGCACACGCCGAGGGGCCTCATTCAAATGTGTGTGGTATCTCAAGGTTGGACCAATGGTGTGGCAGTGGTTCAAAGGGATATGATCCAAGTCATGCAGAACATCTCGCCTGAAATAACCAGCCCTTATATTGATGATAATCATGTGAAGGGACCTATAGTAAGAGATGAAATTTTGGTTGCTGATGTAGTCAGGAAGTTTGTCTAGGAACATGTTGAAGGGGTGAAGCAGGTCCTAGAGAGGCTTCAGAAATACAATTTGACTGCCAGCGGGTCAAAGTCCCTTCTCTTTCAAGCAGAGATAACCATCTTGGGTTTTAGATGCTTCTCCAAGGGTAGGAGTCGCGATCCCAAGAAAATAGATAAAATTCTAAACTGGCCTCTGCCCTTCAAAAGAGTGACGGATGTCAGGAGTTTATTGGGTGTCTGCGGATTCTAGAGGATTTTCATCCCTCATTTTGTTACCCTCGCAGAGCCTCTAAGAAAGATGGTGAGACAAGGGGTTGACTTATCATGGACGGAAAAAAGACAAGTTGTTGCTGAAACCCTACAAGAAAAATTAAAGGACGAGGGAGTAGTATTGGGAGTGCCTTTCTATGATGATGAGGAGGGAAGACCCTTCGTCATCCAGGCAGATAGAGGATCAGTGGCTCTTAGGGGTGTACTTATTCAAAAGGATCAAAATGAAAAAGAGAGACCTCTAAGATTTGAAAGTAGAACTCTTAATTCAAAAGAGAGAGGTTACACCCAGTTCAGGAAAGAGCTACTGACCATCATCCACTGTCTCAGGTGCTTCAGACACTACGTGCTTGGGAGGAGATTCATCCTGAGGACTGATGCATCTGCCGTGATTGGTGCTATTAAAAAGCACCAGCAAGTACATCCAACAGTAAGCAGATGGATTGCCTTTATTTGGACTTTTGATTTCAAATTGGAAAAACTTCCTACTGAGAAAAATCGGGCGGATGGCCTAAGGCGAATTGAATGGAGAAAAGAAGAAGATTTAGGAAGCCAGAATAGCTATTACAAGTAGCTTCTTGCAGTTCACACGAAAACGAATCAGCATGATCAGTAGCATCAATATCATTAGCATTACCATTATGATCATTCCCATCAACATAAGAGGGTCGCTGAGCCCGGTTCTCAGCAAGTTCGTTTCGTCCACTCCGGGTAGACTGTGAGGACCCCGGCCTCAAGCAACTTTCATTGGTAATATCAGATTAAAAAAAAAAAAAAAAAAAAAAATTGATGGGTCGTTTGAAGAGTCTGCCTATGTTGATAACTTCCTGAACGAGGAAGATGATGAAAATTACAAGGCCCCAAGTTCTTATAAATGGAGCTTATGGCCTGAAGAGAGAGACAGTTGGGGAGAAAACCCTAAAGCCTATGTTTATGAATTAATTCTTGAAAAAAAAGAGGAAAAAGAGCAGAACGATTCCTATGCCAGGATCAATGCAGCAACTGTAGCTGCCCATGAGACTGGAGAAAGTTATGGGTCAAAAGATGAGGAATGAGCTGAAAAGAAAGAGGAAGATGGAAAAAGAGAGGAAGAGATACCATTCATCTTTGAAGAATATGACGAGAACTACCAGGAGATTGGAAAGAAAATGGAAAGAGAACAGCTAAAGAAATACTACTGCAAACATTCAAGGAAAAAGTTCAGGTTAAAGAGAGGTCATCTCTTCGTGGATGGCAAGGGAGGATTGCCTCCACTAAGAGTGGTCTGTGGAAAAAAAAGACAGCAGGAAATAATTGTTGCTCTACACGAGGGGTTTGCTGGTGGCCATAAGGCTGTTGAAGCAACCTACTTTAAGCAATTAAGCTTTACTTCTGGCCTGGCATTAGAGACATAATTTACAAATTCTGTAAGTCTTGTGTGCTATGTCAAAAGAAATCTACAGCAAGGATGATTGGACCTTTATTTCCCACTATTCTGGTAGACCCGGGCAGTCGGGTTCATCTGGATCTCATCACCATGCCCTTGGGCAAGGGAGGGATGAGATACATATTGAACATGAGGGATAATTTCTCTGGTTATGTCGAGGCAAAGGCTTTGAAAAGGAAGACAGTCGAACAGGTGGCTGCTTGGATAGGGGAGATTTATCTCAGATATCCTTTTATCAGAGAGTTTGTCTCAGACAGAGAGTCAGAATTCAGAAACGAATTTGTAAGGAGAACCACTCTCATGCATGGTGTTAAAATCCGGTATGTAACTACTTATCATCCTCAAGCAAATGCACCGGTCGAGAGAGGTCACAAAACCTTAAAAGATTCATTGGCTAAGCGGTGTGAAGGAAATCTCAGTAACTGGCCAAAAGTATTGAGAGCCGCAGTCTATGCTGATAATATTACAGTCAAGAGAACGACTGGTTATGCTCCATTTACTTTGTGGTACGGTCGTTATGCTACTTTGTCTATTGAGAACATAATCAAGACATGGTCGAGTCAAGAGAGTGGCAGAGAATATTCCATTTCAGAGTTACTTCAGCTCAGAATGAGACAAATATCAAAGGTTGACCAAGCGGTAATGACTGCTACAGAGAGAATGTCAACGAGCCGATTGTCAGACTAGATGGAACAAGAAGAGGTACATAAGAAAAAAAAATTAAAAATCGGTGACGTTGTCCTCTTGTTTGATAACTCTCTCAAGACTCAATGGACTAAACGGTTGGAACCTAGATGGCTCGGTCCTTACAGGATTACAGGAGAAGCAGAGGGCAAAGTCTATGAGATTTCAGAGTTGGATGGCTCAAGAGTTCATGACATAGTGTCAGGGTCAAGACTCGATAAGTTCATCTTCAGAGACCCTGACCTAGTTCCCACAATGACTAGGAAGAAAGGAAAGAAAGGACAGTCATCCAGTAAGAAAACAGTTCCAGAAAATTAAGAGAAAGTACTGTGAGACAACAAGGCACTGCAGGGACTAAAGTTTCAGCGGACATTGATTACTCATGCATGATCAGTTCAGTGTGTTAATTTTCAGCATGTCAAGTTTTGACACGAAAGACTTGAGAAAAATCTTCCAGATGATTTACGTTCATCTGTGCATCTGAATTAATTTTCCTCCAGAGACAGTGAGATCAAAGTTATTGATGTAGAGCGACAGTCGATCTATGAGTATCTTACCTCTGAGCAGGGAACAACTTTACAGTGAAAAGGGTGATGAGAGATCATCCTTCAGAATATTAATGCAGTATCCAGTTCAAAGAATTTATGGTTGTGGCACATCAAAAAGTAATCAGTATTGATCCCTTATAATTAAGAGAGTCTGGCAGACTCAAGAAAGTCCAGCTTTATCTGATCAGAGAGTTCTCAGTGGAGGGACTTCTTGCCGGCTAAACTGCCTGTCCGAGAAAGCTATCAGGAAGGTGGGCGTAAAGAGGTTCAACCCTGTTTCACCAGAGAGTTGTCAACTGGGGGACTTCGTGCTTTTTGGCTAAGTTGTCTACCTTCAGTTTCAGATGAGGGAAGGGACCTCTCTAGAACCAGTATCTCTATGCTTTCTTGAGGCTGACGGGAGGTCTCTTGGAAGTACTCTCAAATGAGGGAAGGGACCTCTCTGGGATCAGCACTTTGTATTCCCTAAGGCTGAAGGGAGGTCTTAAGGGAATACATTGTCGGTTGCTGCTTATTGTTGTTTAGTGCCTCTTGAGACCGAAGAGACGTCTCTTAAGAAATGTTTGTTCTGTTATCTGGGGCATGGATTGTTTGACTGTGGGTATGAGATGTATGTTGGTTGTCTGTGCCTGGGATTTTTTCTCTAACCTAAAGATGCATTGATTGTCGGGGCCAGCCAGAGCCTTACATCAGTAGGTTGCAATCTAGTGGGGTCAGCAGGTCCCCGACGCGAGTGTCGAATTCCGTAGTTGACTGAGGCTAAGACTCCAGGGGTCTGGCCAGTGAGGTCAAAAGGGGTCGGCTGGAACCCTACCACAGTCAGAGGATGCAATCCAGTGAGGTTCGCCAGAGCCTGGAATCGTGGTTAGACCGGGTCCCACGTTCGAAAATCTGGGCCGGGCAGCCAGCGCCCTAGGCCAAAAACTAGTGGGTGAGCCGGTCTCCGACCGCAGTGGTCAAATCCGGGTACGAAGCAGTTTGACTGACGGGAGGTCTACTGTCATAGGGTGATCAGACTCGCTATAGTCTGGGTGTCCTGGCGAGAGTGCCAAAGGGTCGCCATACTCGAGTAGTGGGTATGGTGGTCCTGACCTGGAGGCAGGTTAAAGGGGCTGTCAAGACAAATGATCTGATTAGTCCTGGCCTGAGGCGGGCCGAATAAGGTATGTAAGGCCGACGGGACGTCTGTCATTCCTAGCTAGTGGTGGGCCAAAACCAAGGCAATCAATAGCTCTTGGGTGTGAAAAATAGTTATGTTTATTTATTGTGGGTTTCAATATTTATTTGTTTTCTTTAAATTACTGATTGATGACTGATTGCCAGGGAGTCTGTATGTTGGGACTGAGGGACTTGCTGTTTTGCAAGATCACACAGATACTTCAAGAGCTCCAAGGCCAGAGAAAAGAAAAGGGGTTTGGTATCCCCCTTTATTTGTCTGAGACGTGAGGATACACCTCATGCAGACCAGAGGAAAAGAACGGGGTTTGGTATCCCCTTGAGTTGCTTGAGAAGTTGAGAAGACGTCTCACTCAGGCCAGAGAACAGAAAAAGGGTTTGGTATACCCTATCTTCAGCAAAGCAGAATCCCAATGATAGAGTGAGTGCTCTCAATGTTGATATCATTTGGGCAATATCCCTGGCATCGCTGTCGAGACAAGGAACAAGGTAACTTCATAGCTGAAAGAGTTCAGCGGCAAGTCATGCCAGCAACAGAAGGGAAATCCTTCTTAAATTTATTTGGTGGCCGACAAGCGGCCTGGTTCACAAGGAACCTGGATCCCCGACCTCAAGGTACTCAAACTCTTAAGCCAGGGACACTAGGGAATGGACTGAAAAGTCAAGGAAGAAAGAGGACTCGGAAGTTCAAGGAAGGGATATCATGTTTATATAAAGATAAAAGATGATAATGAATTCCATTTGGAGCAGAGAGAAAAGAAAGAAAATGCAGCAGAATGTGCAACTATTGAACTGGGGAAGAGAAGGAGTCGTGCATGGTGCAGATGGAGGCGTTGCCGACACTAAGGCTCTGCTTGCCACGTGAGTAGTGGGGGCTCTCGGAGAGTAAGGAGGAGAGGAGGTGTCGGGTGCGCCATAGCATGCCTCGAACTTTTTTTGAAAATACTCCATCCTGCTCGGGGATGGAGTTCTTTCATACCATGCAGCGAACGAGTAGCGGGGGTAAGATCTTAGGTGAGCGCCATAACTTTGTGGCTCATCTTCCTCCTCCGAATTGTATTCTCCCTGGGAGCGAACCGACGGCTCATCGCGCGCCTTCCCTCCTCTTCCACCCCTTCTTCTTCCCTGCCCGCGACGTGCCTCGGGCATGGTGCACGTCTGACTATAGAGGTTCAGACTAAGAAAGTATTACAAAAGGGGGCGTGCTACTAAGGGAGAGAAGAGAACGATTGCACAAACCACGCACCGCAGCTACACGATGGAATAAGAGAGAAGTGCGTTGCGTGTCGTGGCAGAATGAGGGCTGACTGCTAGCACAAAGTTGCAATAGGGAGATCTACTAAGGGCTACAACAATAGTGAGTGAAAGATCTCTTGATTCACACTGTTTTTATATCATTTGGCAACTGCGTTTTTGGCCCAGCAGGGACGCTGGGCCAAAAATGGGGACGCTGGGCGGGGGTTTGGTATCATGTCGGAGGGCGCGGTGTCCCGGCCCTCCGCTAAGTACCTAACTGCTGCACGGGTCTTCGCGGGGCACTGCTTACTGGTTTCGGCAAAGCGCCGGGTGTGCTGAGGGCGGTGCTCTACTGCAGATTTGGTGTCAGTCAGAAGGGTTGTGTGGAATCGACAGGTCTCGTTACTGGGCCTCCAGTGGGACCATATGGTCACGACACTATGCCTTGTGGCGGGCCAGCCTATAGCCGAAGCGACCGGCGGATCTGCTTTGTGCAGTAGAGAAATACCTTGCCGCGAGTCGGGCCTCGATAGTTAGGATCTGGGCTAAGTGCAAGGGTGGTGTTGCGAAGGTCGACACGGTTTTCTCAACCGCGCATTGGGCCCATATAGCCGTATTATGGGATGGATGCGGAAGCGAGGGTCACTGTTAAAAAAGAGAACACAAAATAAAAGGGGAAAATGGAAAGGCAAAAGGGGGGGGTTTTATGTCTTACCTGTAGGCTGATATTGGGCGTCGCTTTCTGGATGACTTGGCCGTGGTGCTTGCGACTTTCCCTTTTCTCTTCCTATTCTCCTTAATACAATATTTTTTATTACTAAAATTTTTCCTTTCCCATTCTGTCAGTTCGCAGGGAAGCTAACGGCTCAACTTTGGGCTTTGAATTGTCATTCGATGGCCTAGTTTGACCTGACTTTTCGCATATCACCATGTGGCTGATCTGTCCGGCTGGACGCCGCGCGGTAGGACCCCAAAAGTGGGGCAACCCGTGGCCGCTTTGGTAGGAGGCTTATCACCCCCCCGTGGAAGGTCATGAGTCCCCTCCTTGCCATCGGACGCGGGTACCCAATAGAAGTAGGCCGACGGCGCGTTTTGAAGAGAGAAGGGCGGTCGTCGATACCCCGTTATGGGACCACTACGGCGAACCCGCGGTCATTTTCATATCAAAATGAAGGGACTAGAGATTGACAGCAAAGTAAGTCGCTTGCGTTATGACCGTTGGAGTTCGGCTTCCTGTTTTCCTTTTCTTTTTTGTTTACTCGCTTTATTAAAATTTTGAAAAGACAAATTTCTTTATTTACAGAGTCTGAAAAGAGTGTTTGCATTCCTCGTTCAGGGCACATGAATCGTGGTAAGCACTATAAAGGCTGAGGGAGATGAGCCTCTGGATACTCGGACTTAGGCAGCTCCGTTACATTGAGCGGGCGAGCTGAAGAGGGAGGATTGAGTGGCGAGGTGTGTGCGCGAGTTTGTTTGCGTGCACATGCCCTGAGAGTTAAAGTTTTGGCAATTTCGGAGTTAGCAGCCTGGAACCATATACGGCCTAAGGGGCTCGGCCATGGTGCGTAGCAACGGGCTATATGGCTACAGGCCAAGATGCCTCCAGTCCCTTTGGAGGTGGGAGCAAATGTCTGGGGACGGGCCGACGGTGATCGCCATCTTGGACTACAGTCATGGCAGATGGGAGGCAAGGCTAAAGGTAAATGTTGAAGGGGGAAAGGAGGAGGAAGTGAGGACGGACCAGGGATTACAGGCGGCGATCACAGAGGCCAAGGACCGTGTCAGGAAAAGATGTAGACGAGAGATGGGGTCACGGACGAAATAAGGGTGACCGTCTTATACCTGGAGGGGGAGACCTCCACGGACACGGTGGAACGGAAGCAACAACATCTCGACCGCGACACAGAGGCGGAGAGCGACGCGAGCGACCTAGAGGTCGCGACCCTGTGCTGGCACGGTCTGGACCAGTGGAGGTGGGACCACGCGCTCGCTGAACCGATAGAGAGTGACCCCGAGGCCAACTCACGATGGCATGAGAAGGGAGAGGATTACAAGGTTACAGGGGACAGAAAAAGAAAGGGGAATGACTGGTGGGGATGTGACACCGGTGTGCAAGCATACGTGCAGGGCAGTGGGACAAGGCGACAGGGACACGAGTAGTACGAGGGGGACAAGAAAAAGGTCAATGCAAGTGCGCAGCGGTGGGAGCAGCGGGATCTCCACCCTCGCGGGGCCTCGGGATGCCGCTCTGGGATGGTCGAACCATCCTTCGTCTCTGGTGTGAGGACGGTCGTGAGTGAGTGCACGTGGTGCAAGTGATGCTTGCAAGAAGAGAAGAGGGGGTCAGATTGGTGAGAGGAGAGTTATTTGCGCAACCCCTGTTGTTTGGCATCACTAATCCGGTCTGCGAGACTCATGTCCTATGAGTGAGATGGATGGGGGCAGGTGATTGGCGCGCTTTCAACGCTTGCTCGGAAACAACTTCTTGAGGCAACCGTGAACGACTGCTGTTGTCACCCCAAAGACGGCCTTGAGACCGGACCACGAAGACGGGGTACTGAGCCGACTTGGCATCCATAGCGTAATAGGAGAGGAAAACGGGACACGAATAAGTCGTAGGTGAGTGTGATTGGGAAAGAGAAGGGGGCATTGTGTGTGAAAGCACTACAGATGTTAACTGTTAGCGCACTGTCTGTCCCGCCGGCCTTAGTGCACTCTGCCACTCCCCGTGTCTGAGAGTAGTTAGGCGCACAGACGACACGAATAAACACCAGGGAGTGAGACCCCTTGGTAGATGCTGACCTCGTCCAACCATTGCGTTGAGTTYGGAGCCGCCATGTTTAGTGAAGAGAGTACTGACCGTGAGAGCAATACAAAGACTGGGTTTATGACGTTGCGTTCCTTACGTTCCACGCATGAATTCACTTTCGTTGCCTGCCTCTGATGTGCCCCGCGCTTTTTTCCTTTTTTTTAATCTTTTTGGGGAGA
This sequence comes from Chara braunii, assembly GCA_003427395.1. Classification (NCBI taxonomy): domain Eukaryota; kingdom Viridiplantae; phylum Streptophyta; class Charophyceae; order Charales; family Characeae; genus Chara; species Chara braunii. Next base: position 2,053,879 of record BFEA01000034.1, read on the forward strand.
CTCGGGAGTCGCACACACATGCTTGTAATGGGCATGCCACTTAAGTGAAGTCAGACCTTTGATAGTCCCTCGTTCATCGTTCAGTGATAGTTCACTGAACACCAACTGACGCGACTGTCCAACATAGGTAAAAAGGAAACCTGCGAAAGACCTTCAAAGATAAAGACGGAACATTCCCCTGTTAGAGGCAACGCGTACTTCCGATGACATTAACAAGGCACAAGCGGTTATCAGGTAGCTGAAAATTCAAGAATGAAAATTCTGAAGTGAGAGTTTTTGGCAGTCTGAAAATCATGAATGGTCTTGATGTGGTGAAAGCTCCGAAGACCCTGAAAACCACCTGTTTAAGCAGGTTGCACCCTGAAGTGGTGAAGGGTGTCTTGAAGTGGTCAAGTGAGAGTTTTGGGCAGTCTGAAAATCTTGAATGGTCCTGAAGTGGTGAAAGGTCCGAAGACCATGAAAACCACCCTTCACCACTTGAGGATGCAGCCTGCCTAAACAGGTGGTTTTCAGGGTCTTCGGAGCTTTCACCACTTCAGGACCATTCAGGATTTTCGGACGTGAATGGTCCTGAAGTGGTGAACGGTCCGAAGACCCTGAAAACCACTTGTTTAGGCAAACTGCATCCTGAACTGGTGAAGGGTGTCCTGAAGTGGTGATGAAAAATATGACTGTTGTTAACCTACTCTCTAACAAGGGTTTGCACACGCTCATGCCTCGCCGAACGGGCTAGATAGCTTGGCCCAATTTTCAGCACTTGTGCCCACCACTCGGACCAAGTGCAGTCACCCGTTCCTTCCCTCCTCGCGAGTACACGTGGGCTTTCTTGTCTTTCGACCAACATATGCCCTATCTGCGCACATTCGACGAGCAATGAGAAAGGAGGACTACGGTCACCGTTAAACGTGTTCGAATCTTCCCTACTCTATAGCTGAGTCTCAGGGCCCTATGAAGGCGTTTCCTTTCTTTCGCGTGAGTGTGTTGACGTTGTGGCCAGGCTGATCTGAGTGACCTGCGCGTAACTCTTCGTCCCTTGGTTCCTTATCGCCCAGTGCTGGGAAACTGGCCGTTGAGCACGAAACACGAAAGAGTGACGAGGGATCAGTAGCGGAAGACCCGTAGTAGCTAGACTTGATCTTTGGGCAGGTGCTTATCATCGAGTCTTTACTGTTGGGATTAAACTCTGACCAGATGGGCACTGATTGAGATTAATTTGATCACTGCTATCAGAAGGTGACTGTGACAGGGCCGCTAGTAAATGACTTTCCAAGTAGTGACAGGCCACTTTTGATGTAAGAAGAACTAACTATTGAGGTTGATTTCCTTGATTCCCAATGTTCATTATTTGATAATAAATGTGAAGTTCTCTCTTAGATGCAAGTATGGGACAATTGTTTTCTCAACTCAGAAGCTGTCAAAATCACTCAACTCTTTCTCCAGAGTGTGTATGCTGAACAGTCTCTCCTTACTCTGGCCACTACAACAAAGGGGGGGGAAGCAGCAGAGGCCAGGGAGATCTCCTGGCTCGCGATCCCTCTTTGCTATTGTTAATGGGTAAGAGGTTGCTTATACTGCGGAGAATAACTTATCTACTAGCAAGATACTTACTGGATGGTGACTAAAGTTTCGCGGTTCTAGTGTATGTACCTCTCGCCTGGAAAGGCTGAGAAGTTATACGGAGCCGCAGTTTGATCAGACCATCGGATTAGAGGAGAACGAGTGTCAACAAAGGAGAGATGAGTGAAAATTGTGTGCTGTGACATTCTGTATTGTATGGACTGAGTTGTCACGCCCAGTTTATACTTGTGCAGTCTACGAAGAGATCAAGTCCGACCATTCTCTGAGCAAGGGTCATTCTCAATTGCTCCTAGCGTGTGTGGACTGTCTTAGTTATTCGCTCGTGCCTGCATGCACTACAAGCAGGACCCAATTTTTGGCAGCCCAAACTCAAACTAAAAATAAAGGTTATGAGCTATTTGAACTAAAACGTTGCAACAGTTTGCTCCTTTTGTCTCTGTTTCCTGGGTGACTGAGAAGCGAACTAGGGAACGAGCATTCTCCTACTTCTAGTACTCAGTTGAAAGCAGAGCCTCTTTCATTTTGATCAAGCGAGTCGGCTTTCCCTGTGCAGTAAACGGAATAGGAATGACAAAAAGCTAAGCAACTATTTCAGATCACAACTCTGTAGGCGATTCTGAACGGGTCAGGGGTTGAGATCACATGTCAATTTTTTGTCCTCTTGTAACTCGTGTAATATGTGAGTTGTAAATGTCG
>BFEA01000034.1:2065088-2089273 GCA_003427395.1 Chara braunii
CCAACACACGTCTTTCCCAAGTTTCTCTGTGGATTTGGGCTCCTCTCAGCGAGCGCAGTCCAAAACCATCTTCAAAAAAAAAAAAAAAAAAAAAATTCCTCCGACGTTTTTTGGCTCATCTGTTTTTTTGGCTCATCTGTTCTTTTCCCTTCTGCAAGGAATGAGCCTCGCAGAGCCTTTATCAGACATACAAGTGCTCTGGGCTGTGGCCCGTAGCAAGCCTCGTGCCTGCCCTAAGCGAAGGCAGGCATAAATATCCACGTGAGGCCTGTTCTCGACAATTTTTCCATATGTGGGTACTCAGATAGCTGCAGCACGCCAGTTGGTTACAGAACAACGTGAGCCTCCAGGCTCTTTCCAAAAGCAAAGGGCTGCGCTGTACAGTTGAGCCCAGGGCTCAAGCAGTTGCGTCCCGACACATCACGGACTGATTACGGGCCAATGAGGAAGTAGCATTGTCATCACACATGGGGCGCGAGGCAATGAGAACTGCAAACACTTGGAGGCTAGGTGGCTGCCTGGAGGTGCCTAACTGCACGAGGCCCAGTCCAGTTTCGGAAACTGGGCCTGGACGCAGACACTTGGGGCCCAACTGAAGCTACTGGGCCCACCCACACGCCTGACCAGGACAGCCAGCAGCGACACACTTTCCATAAAGGAAAGTGTGAGCCCCTGGCAGTGGCATTCTGGCCTGCTGAGACATTGCGGCCACACTGCTGCGGTGTCGAGTGGAGTGCTGCTTGGTGCTGGCAGGCCGGGGCGCACGCGGGCGCTGTGAGGTGAGAGGGCGTTGCGGTGGCAGCGGGCGCACAGCGTCCATGGCCGGGCCGAGTGTGCGGACAGCAGGTGATGGCAAAGGTGGTCTTCGGGTAAGGAGGCGCATGAAGTGGGGAGACGAGGGGTGATGACGAGAGGAGAGAGAACGTACCTGGTGTATGCTGGTGGTCAGCATAGGTAATGATGACACGAACTTTGGTCTTTGACTTCAGAGTGATCCAGTTGCAAGAATGTAGATAGGCTAGATCCGCTGAGTAGGATAGGCTGGGCGCTGGGCGCCAGACTATGGGTGCCACATTGGATACAGTGTTGGTGAGACCAGAGAGTGGCTACATTACATTCCAGTCCGTTGTATTGCTCTTATTTGTATGGTATCTTGGTGCATCGAGCTCTCTGCTTGGTTCATGACTATCTGAGCTACTTCGTGATTTTGCAACTTGGTTTTCTATCTATGGCTCTCGCTCATATTCCTTGCTCTTCTTTTTTTTGCAATGGCGCACGATGGACCACCACGGATCAGATATTAAATTGATCAGAAGATTCAGAACTGATACTGCACTTGATATGTTTTTAGCCAAAAGGCTGAGAAACGTACAAAGAGGCGCAATTTTTTTATTTTATTTTTCGTTTTTTCCGAAGCCGGGTATTGGGCCCGGTAGCTCAACTTGTTCGAAGCCGGGTAATGGCCCCCGGTAGCGCAACTTACTATTTTTTTGTTTTGCTCCGGGGCCACTCCGGTAGCCTGGCTAATAAATAAATAAAGGGCACATATCGGCCCTTGTCGTTAACCCTCATTGTGAGCAAGCATTCCGCAATGCGAGAAGTGTTTCAGAAAAGAATTGTAGTTTATTGAGCTCATTGGAACTTCATCCATCCATTGCGGACCATGCCTGATTGGGCGCTGTTGTTGCTCGGCATTGGTTACTCTGTGTGATTCTTTTTGCTTTTTCATTTCTTTTGTGTGTAAAAGATACGATGAACTGCCGCGTTTTTATATAGAAGAATAATAAAAGTTAAGTCAGTTTGTCTTTTCTCATTTACTTTAATATATTCACTTCACTCTCGAGCTCTTGTTGCTTGGCATTGATTGCTGTGTGTGCGTGTTTGTGTGTGTGTGTGTGTTTTCCTTTTTTTTTTTTTGGCATGTGTGCCAGTTTTTTTATCGAATAGGTATTGGAAAAAAGAAAAGAAAAGAAAAAGATGCGATACACTGCTGTGTTTCTATCATAAGAAAAATAGAAGTTTAGTCAGCTAATGACTAAAAGTCTGGTTGTTTTTTTTCGCCTAGTGTTGGAGTTGCAGCTATTTTTCGATATATTGCTTTCTTTCAAGATTTCCATAATTGGGACCTTAAATCCTTTTCATATGATGTGTGTTGCTGGAGTTTTATGTGCAGCTCTTTTATGTGCTAAGCACCAGAATGATGGGTATCAGCATAGCAGCATGCATTGATGTACCAAATTCGCAAATACTAGGAGGGTGATGTGTTCTTTTTTTTCTTAATCTGTTCTTGTGCTTCGTGTGACAAACATATTGCGTTGTGTGATTCTGCCACGTGTCGCCCACACAGAGCTGCTGCAGTTGCTCCTTACACTGTCATGGCCCCAGTCTCCCTCCTGCACCGCTATCGCGACGTGTACGCCATCAGCTCATCGAGAAAACTCTTCCCAGGGCAACAGGTGTCAATGCCCTGCCCAGGTTCACAACGGCGACGATGACGACGGGGAGGAGGAGGAGCGCAAGACGGCTCGTCTGTGCAGCATCCCAAGGAGAATCCTCCGAGGTTGCCTCAGCCGACCAGGATCGTAGTAATGCGGCACCCGTCCTAACTCGGCCAGCAGCAGCAGGAGATCAATCATCCCCCTCCTCTTCGCCACCCATAACCTCAACAAGCGGCGAGTCGAAGGCTCCATCCTCTTCGTTGTCGTCCCCCGCATCATCTGGAAGCAATGCAAACGACAAGAAGCCTACAGTCCAGGATGGCGCCAGCGCGAACAGCGGGAGCGAGAGGCGGGAGCAGGTTGATAAGATTGCCAATGCGCCGAAGGTAGGGGGAGCAGGGCTGGCTGGTGGAGAAAGCGCGTCGGGAAAGTCGACGGCAGCGGCGGTGGGCGCATCCATGTCAAAGATTGGATTCAGTAGCCGTACAAATTCCCGTGTGCTCCAAGCTCTTAAGCAGAGTGACAAGAGCAGTGGTGATCCCAGTGATCCTGCCTCTCCTGGAAGTGGGATTAGTCAGCTCACGTTTGGCCGCCCCGTGGCACCGAAAAACATATTTGATGTGGAGCCTTCGAAAGAGAGAATAGCAGCAGCTTCAGAGAAGAAGAAGCAGCCGTTCAGTGTCTCAAAAGGACAGTTGTTTATTTTGTTCTCTTTCACACTCATCATATCAATTATGGTAGGGACTGCGTACCTAGTATGGAAAGTTGGTGCTATTCATTACAATACCTAGTGTGTTCTGATATGGTAATGGGTTAGTTAATAATATTTGGGACACTCAAGGGAATCGTGTTCCTCCTCCTTTTCTCCCCCACACTTCCTCCTCCCCCCCCCCCCCCCCTGGTCCCCCCCCCCCTCTCCTCCCCCTCTCTTGTATTCTTTGTCTTCTCCTTGGCACTACTGCTTCAATGCACAGTTTGTTTTGCACTTCAGGAGTGCTGCTGCTGCACTCCTCCTTTTTAACTTCTCCTGAATCCTCCCAACTCTCTGCTACAGTCGTCTTCTCCTTTTTTTATGTTTTTTTTTGGGTCATGCAATAGCTTCTTCTGCCCTGCAAAATGGCATTTCTGCGCTACGTGGTCGTCGGCTGCATGGTACGCCTCCACAAAAAAAAAACGCCGGCTGATGAATGTTCTTTTTTACTCAGAGAGCCAGAGCGGAAAAAAGAAAAATAACTCTGGTACAGTGCTGCTGTTAGGCCAAAAGTGTACAGAGAATTTATTTATTGCATAACAATAACACCTATGAATGTCGAATCGCCGCCGTCGCCATTGCCAAGCGCTCTCCCCCTTAGCCATCCGCTAAGGGCGGGCCTGTTTTCCTCCATCGCGCCCCCGCATCGGTGACCCCTCCATCTCGCTCTCGCCTGTCGGCCCCTTAGCCACGCCATCTGTGGTTCGTCGCTCGACCCCGCTGCACTTCGCCCCTCTCTGCAGCGAGCTCGCTGCCCCCTGTCATCGTTCACAGCGTCATCGTGCCGCCGCCTAACCCCCCTCTTCCAACGACTTCGGCCAATTCTGATGCCCGTTTCGCCACCACCACGTTCTCCTCCTAGTTGCCAGATCACTGGCCCCCGTGACGTGCTCTCAGCAGTAAGGAAGGACGAACGTAGGCCCACACAGGCCATACCCGCTACTTCAACCAGCCGACCTCTTGCCAAGCCCATAGATCGCCAGATCACTGGCCCCCGTGACGCGCGCTCAGCGGCAAGAAAGGACGAACCTCTGGCACACACCGGGCAGCGATAGGACTTCCGCTGGTCTTCAACGAGGACGTGTCGACAGCAGGCAGCAACGATCGGAACCCCCATATCGGCTGCTCCGATCAGCCATCTCCATCCTTGCACAGGTGAGAAACACAGCACACCCCGCGCGAAGCCCCCTACTCCTGCCCCTTGCCCCGACCTGCGCTCCGCGTCACCTTTAATCCCCCCCGCCCGGGCCTTCTCCATCCCCCTATACCCAACCCCTTCGCATAAGCCCCGCATCACCCTCCACTCCGCCCTCGTCCCCTCACCCGGACCCCCCCGGACCCCGATCCCGGACCCTGTTCCCCGCTCTCCCTCGCCCAGATACTCGGCCTCACCTGCTGAAGCAGTCATCGTCGGTCGCTCATTTTGCCACCTCCTCCCCATAAACCTCGAAATAAACACAGCCCGCCCCGCAGCTACCATAGCCAGTTAGCACCCCTGCACTCTTAGTGGAGCTCTCAAGACCCGTCCCGGAGCACATCGCCATCTCTACTTAGATATATATTATATACATAAAAAAAAATTAAAAAAAATCAGCCATGTCGGCGCCGTCCTATGCCCAAGCCCTGGCCCCCCACAAAGCGAGCGGCCAGCCACAAACAAACCCCTCTACGACCCTCCAACCCTCTTTTATTCACTGTCGGGCTCTTCCAGGCCTCACACCCCCACCCGGTTAGGTTACAAGGCAACACGAATCACCCCAGCTCCGGCCAGCGTCTTTCCGAGACTTGGTTGTCCCTTGGAATGCCCACCCCAAAGCATCCCCAGATCTCTCTACCAGGCCTCATCCTCCTGCTATCAACAGGTTACAACGCCCCAGCCCGGGCCAGCGTCCGTCTGGAATCGGACAACCACATATCCTATGAACATTACAGCATCAGAAAAGCCTACAGTGAGTTGCTAGGTTGCTAGGAGCCCCTAGAATCTCAGAGCATTCTAAAAACTACTGCGAGCAACGGAGAGCAGCAGACTTGCTTATAAAAGAGTGAAAATCAACTGAGATTATTCGGAGAACAGGACCACATTACCCCAGTGCTATTCACCAAACCATCCTACAACTGCCTCAACCCCTTATCCTAGATGTCGAGCTCTACCAGGCCTCACATCCCCAACTGCTGGGTTACAGGGCAGCGCGACCCGCCCCAACTCCGGCCAGCGTCATCCTAGCAACAATTCACGGTTGGCCACTGGAATGCCTTCCACCCTCAGCAATTCCCCAGATCTCTCTACCAGGCCTCGAACCCCCGCTTCACTCAGGTTACAGGGCCGTGCAACCAAACCCCAGCTCCGACCAGCATCATTCTAGCATCGGCCAGCCGTGAACCCGTGGATATAACGGTATTGGCCCGTTGTCAGACCGTCCGCTAAACACTACCGCAGCCATGGCTTCAGTTGTCTAGCTCCCTTCCCGCACTGGACATGCTTGACCCACACTCCGGCAAGACTCGTCACAATGGAGCCACCATCTCCGTCGCTGCTATGCCCTAATCCCATCCTACCAGCTAGCCCCATCGCCAGCAAGACGCATCGTCTCCCTCCTTCTATTAACTCACCCCTACCTATGTGACCCCAGCATGGAGGGGAGAGTTAGAGAAAAGAACCCCGGTACCCCATCCAAGTGAGTCTCTCCACATACAGTGCGAAAAAAGATACTAGTACACTTATGAATTTAGGATTCAATCAGAGATTTTAAAATTGGGAATAGGTTTCCCTTTTGATGGATAGAGTTTTTTCCCGTTGCAAACTGGAGGCGGGCGATATGGGTATGGGCGGGCAATTTGGGTTTTTGTTGTTTCCGCTTTTGGCTTTTTTGTCTTCTACTGCATCTTCTGAGAAATACAGTATCGAAGCATTCTGCTGTTTACTACGCCCAAGTAACGAAATCTAGAATAGACTGCCCTGCCTCATTGGCAGGGCTTACTAAGAAAAAGAAAAAAAAAGAAAAAAAAAATGTATTCGCTTTCGGGAAAAAGAAGAAAAAAAAACGTACTTGTGACGAACCACTTTTTGAAACTGCGCAATTTTCTGCGCGAAGCTGTTTTGGGGAAATACGACGGGTCGAAGGGGTGAGCGGTGGGCAGACGGGTCGGGCGAGCAATTGGCATGGATGTCCTTGTTTCTTTTTCGTTTTTTTCTGCTAAGAATGTCGGATCGATGTCGGGAAGATCCTGTGCCAATGGTTGGAGAACCGCGCCTTAGCGAGCGCGAAGAATAACTGTACCATAGCTTTTTCTTTCTTGTTTTGTTGTGGACACTCGGGATTTTCGCGAGATCATTGCGCGAGAATATCGTTTTTGAATTTTCAAGCGGTGTCGTGCCCCCACGGGCTCTCGGAATTGTTTTTCTTCGGAATTTTTCCTTTGCAATTAGGACTTAAGATATGAATTTAGGCACCTTCTCGATTTTGCTGCGCGGTGCTCCCTGCTTATGCACGCCTTGCCGCGACAAGATCTGGGTTCTGATTTCTTTTTGCGCCTTAATATTGCACGCAACTATAAAAATTTTGGCGGGTGTAATTGCAGTTATAATCTTCTCGTTCTTGATGACCTTCGTGTTCTTCCCTCTTCCCGCCTTGTGCTCGCCCGCGCATGCACGCCTTCTTCCCTAATCTGATTGGTTCCTATGCCTGCATGATCGGATTGATGCTCGGAGAGTGGCTCAGTCCCCCGCGCCGCGGCCCAGACATGCAGACGTAGGCACTTCCTCTCTTCTCCTTCTCATCACTTGGGGCTAATCCCGTATCCCTCGAGCAAGAGTGCACACTATAAATTTCACTTGGGGCTAATCCCGTATCCCTCGAGCAAGAGTGCACACTATAAATTTCACAAGCACGATTAGTTGTCTCTCTAAGAATTTCGAGGTTAGCGCGATCAGTGAGGGTCGGCTAACGAGCAAGTTTGGAAGGTAAGTGAGTGTGAGAGTTGGGCGATCCGACGAGTTGGTGTCGGGTATTTGGGGTTGACGTGCGGGGCCGCGACGGATTGTGGCGCACGGGCGAACCTGGCTTGCATGCTTGAACCAAGTGGGATGACAACTCTGCGTTGATACGTGACGACGGACTGTCGGTATCGGGAACACAGAGAGAGAGAGAGAGAGAGAGAGAGAGAGAGAGAGAGAGAGAGAGAGAGAGAGAGAGAGAGAGAGAGAGAGAGAGAGAGAGAGAGAGAGAGAGAGGTTGTGTGGGTACGGGATAAAGTTTTTTTTTGTTATTTCCTTCTTCCCCTGTTCATCTATACAATTTTGGATCCTGGTATGGCCGATTTTGTTATCAAGACCCTCCTCTTTTAAACTTCGCTTGTACATTGTCTCGGATTTTCCTGTGATTTTATTCGATATGCATGCATGAAATGAATGTAAATTATTTTTTATTAGTGATCGTTTCGGATTTCTAGCTCTGTTTTCCGATGTTTGTTTCGTCTCTAACCAATGTTCACTTGCGGGACCTATACGCTCAGAGCTGATTGAAAATGATCGTCTTGATGTCTGGGGGTCTCGTCGTTAACACTCGGAAGTGTTATGATGAGTTGATCGCCCTTCAGCGTCACATGTATGGCATGTAGTGATTGGTAGGATAGTTGCACTTGTGTTGAACGTAACTGGAATCAATCGGTTGTTCCTTACGAGTACATGCTCGCACGATCGCGATCTCGAGAAAGCCGAGTCGCCACGTACGCGCTCGTCCGCGTGAATCAGCCTTAACCCCGTGTAAGGATGCGGGGGAATCGGCTTACTAGACGAACATGGCTGCGAGATCTCCCTCCTGGACATCCGATTACGAAAACCTGAGGGACCCGGAATATCGCGAGTATTGGGACGACGAACAACTTAGACTACGGGGAAACTTAAGATATCTAAAATTTCCCAATCTGACGGAGCACTTTCCACTGGGCTATAACCAGCGATCCTAAAGGCCCAGACTACCCCGGTACGGACAATACTCAATACTACATATCCCCGGGTTTCGTCGTTATCACCACCAACTTCCCTCCCTTCCATCTCCTCCTCCCCTATCACCAACTCACAGTGGTTCCGTTGTATTCTATAGCTTCCTATTGGCCCATCCCACTGTGCGAGGGTTGTCGGCATTACCGGGTGTGCCGGGCCTCGGGAACTACCCGACAGACCCGAACCGAGGCTGAGCGTCGAATGCAAAACCTTCGTTTACGGCCTGCCTCGGCAGAATCCGAAGCCTGTTGCGAGCGGCGCCTACAACTGGCCGAACTTCGCAATCGACCCCGAAGGTGAAACCAAAGGCGATGGTGATTTCCATTTTTGGGTTTAAAGCTGATGAAATTGGGGTTCGTTGGCAGGGGCAATGTTATGGGGATTTTGTTCGAGAATGCAAGAGTGTTTAGATATGTCGACGCTGGGGTCGTAGAAGAGTACCCCGGAAACTTTGGTTTGGATGTACTGCACATGCCATCGGCCCTACGCTGCATGACATCTGCAGTTGTCCCGCTGTGCATAAATCACGAGAGGTGGTTTACCTTCCTTCTCATAAGGCTTAAAGCGCCAAGGCACGATCTACATATCCCCTCTTGCGCTTTTACCCCTGAAACTTACCAGAAAAGATCCCAGTTTCGACTTGAGACTCCACCCCCACTTTCCTAAAATCCTTGCCACACCCACTTCTTCGCACTTCTTGGCCCCCGTCCCATTCGGATCAGGAAGTCGCGCCGGGCGTGAGCTTGGTATCGGAGCCGACACGTGGCGAGCTCACAAGAGAAGCGGGTAGGAAAGTCGCATAGTACGATCTGGCGAACAGAGGGCGGGCTAGACAAAGGAACGCGCCGCGACGCGATCCTATAATACTTAGGAACCGATGGTCGGACGGCCTGCCGCCAATACGGTTCAGTGTTGATACGATCGGTGCGACCATTGGGCAGCGACGTGAAGACACTGGTTTCAATTGACGTGATTACCGGTCCGGTGCTGGCAAGGTGCCGAGATAGTGTACTGCAGTTCCATCCTGTTATTTTAGGACCGGGGCTGGTACCGTCATTCTATGGGCACTTACGAGGAGTTGGGAAGAAATATTACAGTCTCCACTTGTCACTTTGCTAAGGTTTTTGCTCTCGCACTGGTATTGTACACGTGCTCCTCGGCGTGACGTTCTGCATTGACCCGGTATGATTGTAGGATCGGCACTGACAAGGACTCGGTCGGATCCTATTTCTCAGGCTCTGTAATCGGCACGGTACTGAAACAACGTACTATGGCTCGACTTCATAGGTTCGACACTGTCATGAATGAGACGACGATTGGTGTGCGCGGTTCAACTCTGTTATTTCCTTTCTGGTGCTAGGACTTGGATCGTGGCATTGGTGGTCGCAGATGGTACCCTTGTGCCTGTGGCGACCCTGCAACCCTGGTACTCGAGCGGAGACCGCCTTAGGGGCCCACAGCCTTTGGTGTCGTGGGAATTTAGACCGGGCGTCGACGGTAAGCACATCCGGCAAATGCGACCAGGGGAACTGGTACCAATGGTACCGGTGCGCTGTCCCGTGTCGTCCGAGCTATTCAAGGGAACGGGGGAGTCGGGACTTATGGGATGCTGTTGTGGAATAAAAGGAGGGTATTCAGAGTGGCGGGGGGACAGTGAGCCTGGCGTCCACAACCCACTTGCGCAAAGCCCGGTTGAGGTACAACGGGCACTGGACTTGGGGCTCGGGCATGGAGGAGGCGACTATTGGGGGAGACTTCTCTGAGGCGCGCATGGCGTACCCAGCCCACCTCCTCATCGGGGTGAGGTCAGCGTGAGAATCCTGCAAGGCGCTCCCTATGTGGGAGTGCTTGAACAATTGGGCGAGCTCGGAGTGTGTGCAGCGCGCTCACGAGTGATTGAGTGGGAGTATCCAGGCGGAGGATCGAGAACATGGGCGCGACGTGAAGCACCAAAGGACTGGCAAGAACCTGGGGGAAAACAAGTTGGGGGATAACGAGCAAGTACGGAATACTCAGCGCCTAGATCATCGGTTGACTTCTCTACCATAGTTGCAGCACGGGCCGCCCTAGATGACGTGCAGGCAGGTGCGCGACAGAGAAGAAGACGACACGGGACATTCGAACTTGGGCGAACTGGGGAAGGTCCTGGTGTGCCACCCGTACACCGCCCACAACGTAGTTCAATCCCGAGCTCGTTGGTGAGATGCCTGCGAGGAGAGCAAGTCAACAGGGGGGGGCGAACTGAGCTGTGCGGGGACACTTGGAAGGAGCGTAAGACGTACATCTGCCAACTGTGTCTGATTCACATTGAAGGTGAGCTGCAGTATGCCCAATTCAGGGGGCGAGGACGTGAGATTTTTGCTCACCCGGGCTGGCGGATGAATGGGCAACCAGCATGAGCTGGATAAGAGGGATTGAGCAGTAACCAAGAAACATGGATCCAGCGAAGAAAGGAGAGGCATTCAATTGCGCACTGTGTACCCAGCGAGGGAGCGCGTGATCAGTCACGCGGACAACGGTTTTCTCACGAGCGGCGTGACCCCGCCATATCTCTTTGGAGACGAACTGTGGGTTGACGGGATAGAGTGACCAACCAGACTCAAGTGATCTGTCAATCAAGCGATCCCGCCGGTAGCAGCTTCACTCTGTGAACCATCAATCAAGCGGTTCCGCTGCTAGCGGGAACAACCCTTTTCAGCGATCTGGTTATCAGTGATCCGCTTTTGAGTGATTTGTCAGCGGGCTATCGTTACCAATCTGGCAGCGAAAGAGGTAAGGGCGGGAAACTCAGACTCAAGCGTAAGTCGGGATATCGTATCTGGGGGCCTGCCTGCGACTCGCGTAATCGGGGCGAGCAAGTCAGCACTTACGACCATGCCGTTTAATTTTATTTTATTATGATCCCAATCACAGACAAGTGTTGGGGAAAGGTGGGGGGGAAAGCGAGCTTGTGCACAGAGAAGGGGAGAAGCGAACAACTTGGAGGGAGTGAGGCAGACGAGATAATTATATATATATACATTTACGCAGATATACGTGCGCACTTGTGTCTCTCTGCCTACGGTTTACCGGGCAGTTCTGTTTGTGACGATATATATATATATATATATATATATATATATATGTATGTATGTATATATATACATATATATATATATATGTATGTATGTATATATATACATATATATATATATATATATATATATATAACCAGATTTGAAAAGCAAAATTCGTCTCAGAAACATCGCTTCAATGAACTCACCAGATCTTGGTCATGCTTAGATGCGAAGATTGATTTATTACGAGGGGGATGTTTGAAAGGCACTGTGTGACGAGCGAGCCCGTGTAGTGAGAGGTGGAGACGAACTGCTTGGTTTTGTGCAGAAGAAGCCAGGAATATCTGGGGCGCAGTGACCGCCCCAAAGGGGGACCCTGTTTATGACTCTCAACCCTGATCTTAGGGTGCGGGGGGGTTGTGACTAAGATATTCAGAGACATTTTGTATAAACATTGACGGAGGACTTGGTGGCTTCCACTGAACAAAACGGCTTCCTCAACCGGTGCATCCTGAACTAGTGGAAGAGCGATCTTCTATCTCTGCCCGAGAAAGGGAATCGTTGTCTGTTTTATGAGTTCGAAGTGCGGGCGTTTAATCACTCATTTATCCTCACTGTTCATACTGAACGAATATATTAAATCTGGCAGGCTCGTGTATGCAGTCAATTCTCACTGGTCAAGGGTAAAGTTGAGGGTGTGCTTATGAGAGAGTGAAAGGGAGCACCTCGGAAGTGGGCGTGGCGAGTGACAGGCGTCGTTGCCCTTGGCTTCGGCGAACAGTAGGCGGCCCCTCTCGGGTTTCCTCACAACTTGGCACCGTTGTCGGGAAGGGGATTGCACCCCCAAGTTCGCGGCCTTCCCCAACCAATGGGGGTGCACGGGCTGATTAGTCAAACACTAATTAGCATGTTTTCTTGATTAGTTTTTATTTTTTATAATTGTTTTATTTAGTTCTTTTGAAATATCTTCTGATCCGCGTGTTTTTGTGTGAACCGCACAGGGATCAAAGTTTGTCTCCTCGAAGAGACGAACATTTTGAGACACTTTTCGGTAAATTCTGACAGCTAAATTTTTGGGAAATAAATTTTCTTTAATTTTATAATTATTAATTCAAAATTTCCCTTTTTGTTTACTATTTATTACGAAAAATAGGAGCAAAATCTGGGGAAAACCCCTGCACCAAAGTTGTCCAGAATATTTTTCCTGACATTTTGAGACCTTAGTCGGAGAAAACGGGCGCCGTTTGTAGAAACGGCGAGCTCCAGCAGATAAGAAAAAAAAAAGAAAATAAAGGAAAACTTTGAATTTCTTTGTGATTTGATTGAAATTAAAAGGGAAAGAAATAAAGGAAAGTAGTCCGATAAGATTTTTCTATAAACCTTGTAGAATCTAGCGAAAAATTTCGTACGTCGATACGTAGTTTCCGGTGAGCATGCGAGCACGCGCAAGATCATTAAACCCTAATTGGGAAAACCCTAATTAGGGGAGACCCTAGTTAGGCAAAACCCTAATTAGGGCTTTAGGAAGCGAGAGCAATCCCTAATATTATAGTAAAACCAGAATGTAGAAGGTGCTCACAAATGCCTTAAATTTTGTACTTTTCGGTATTTTTATTTGTTTTATTGATTAAAATTTGTGGAAAATATTTAAAGTAGTATTTTTATAATTTTAATTGCTTAAAATTGCTCTGCAGATTTCTTTTGGCAACAGATTAAGGGACTATTGTCCCGAACTCCATCCCCACGGGGGGGAGGGGAACTGCTGCCAAAAAATTTTAAAATTTCTATTTTATATGAATTTTTGGCTAATTAATTGACAAAAATAATATAAAATCCAGTAAAAATCAGTTTACCATATTTTCACTATTCCTCTTAATTTTTCCCTTCCGACAACGTTTATTGTGGGCTTTGCCCGAACCCCATCCCAACGGGGGGAGGCGAAGTGCTGCTAAAATTTTGATAAATTTCCTAAAACTAGTTCTTACATATGCTACCAGACGGGCTGCCTGGGTCCCGGGTGGCCATCCCGTGCAAGGACAAGGGAGGGTCCCACAAAAAACAAACAAAATCCAAAAAATCCGAAAAAAAACCTATGTTATGCAAAAAAATAAACTAAACAACGTTTACCCCAGGGTCACATCAAAATTATTTACCAATTTTAAAATATAAAATACAAATTTAAAATATTTTTTATTTTTTTATTTTTTAAATCTTTTTGGCCCTGTCGGGCAAGTGACCCAGGGCCACTCTGGTAGCCTAGGTTCTTACCTATAAAAGTTTTCAAACTCAGCAAACTTATAGATATATTATACCCTAATATGTATAAACAAGAAAAGGGATTTTATCATAATTAAATACATTTTCTTTGAATTAAAAATAGAAAAATACTAGGAAGTTCCCTAGAGAGGGAAGAAGAATAGAAGATGGGGTAACCGAGGTTCGGACGAACTTACAGGGACTTTCCCGAGGGTTTGAGACTGGAAAAAGGGATTTTCGATAATTAAAAATATGTTTTTCTGTATTTATCTGATATAAATTAGAAACAAATAAAAGGGAAAGTAAAAAAGAGGTATGCATTTGCCGCGTCACTCGGTAGGGTTTACCTCGGGTATCCCTGTGCATTGAGCACGCGTCAATGAGTGCTTCTTCATAGAAAGCTAATTTTTGTTAATTTAAATTAATTAAATCCACGAAAATTAACAAAATGGCTTAGAAATCGGCAAGAGAGCGTGTGCAGCTCGTTTACCTTTGTCCGCAGCTAATAGGCAAGGTCTGTTGGCCGAGAGGGTGTCTGAGGAGCAGTAGGCAGGATTCCCTCGAATTGTGGATGCGCCTTACATTCGAGGGAACTTGGATATAAGGCTTGTGAGCCCAATCTGAGTTCGGAAAATATGCCCCAGTCGTCTAGGCTACTCTTGGACCCGTCCAGGACATAGGCAGGGAGCGTTTATTCAGGAATCGCCTCCCAAACCCCATCCCCACGGGGGGGGGCGAAGCGCTGCCGAAATTTTCCTAGGGTTTTAGAGTTTCCCTTGTTCATACTCTTAAGCCCTTCTGTACACATAAGCACCTAGATCGGATGTGGCAATCCGAGGTCATAGAGGTGTACAAGGTTGATCGTGCGTGGGAGATAGAGCCCCCAAAGCTCGTAGCTGGGGGCCTAGTAGAGTTTACACTTCCTGAACGGCCCACTGATTGACACGACAGGCAGTCCCGGTGGAGGTCTGTTTTTTTATCCTCTGATGCTTGGCTGTGGACACACAGCGAGCACCTTAGAGGAGAGAGGGGAGGTATGACAGGCGGACTAGTGAGGGTCTACTTGTACTTAGGGGAGGAGGAGGCCAAAGAGGCCGCCTTGAGTCTCGTGACCTGGGGGACCAGTTCGATTATTGGTAGAGCCCTACGGTACTTACAGGAGGAGGTTGATGTTTTTCGGGAAGACGAAGAGCCTATTGACCTTGTTTCACGGGCGACCTCCCCTTTCTATCACGGGCAATCTCTTGATAGCACCAAACACTTTCTTCCCGCATTCAGGGACCGGTTGGAGAGCAGTTCTCCCCAGTTTCATGGCAGACACAGTCTTCGGAGGGATATGAGGTTTAGTTGAGGCTTACCTCGCATTCAAAGAGCTTGAGCTCTTTGTCAGACGGAGTCTCGACGCTTCCTACATATACTACTCCCTCGCGGCGTCAGGCCTTCGCTGGGGAGATGAGAGGGTTCAACTGATAGAGTTGATCCGCTCCTTAGGGGACGATTGCCAGAGGGGAGTGCCGCCGCCCTCGTACGTGTGGGACGTATTGGATCGGGGGCTTCGAGATGGGCCTGAGTACTTTACTTATATAGGCAGATTTTTCTCGGAGGGCTGGGCAGCTGGTGGAGTGAGAACGCTGGACCTCTCATATGTGATTACCAGTTGTCACGATATTATCGGGCGATAGGGCTCCCCCCGTACCGCATAGAGGACGAGGCGGACGAGAACGGGTGGATTAGAGAGGACGAAGAGGAGGCCTGGGAGCCAGATTGGATTGACTCCGAGAGCGAGGAGGAGATTGACGTCACTGACGCTCACTTTCCTAGGATAGGAGTCGTCGTCAGGACATAGGAGACGGTGTGTCGCGGTACGTGCAGGGAGGTTGTTTGGGTCCGAGAGTTATTGATGAGGGAGTTATCCTAACGATAGTTCAAGTGAGGAGTGGTGACTGAGTGGACTTGGTAGTTAGTGTATTCAGCCGCGGGCTGTGACCCGATGATAGAGCAGGTCGACAGAGTTGAGCTCCAGATGGGCAGTGCTAGATGGCCTTGGCCTCCTGAGACCGTGGCGCCCAACATACTAGAGTTTGATCTACCGACCAGGAGTGTGGTCGGACGCGGATATGGACTTCAGAGCCGGTGGAGATCGACATTGTTGGAGCCCGACGTGCACTTGTGGTCCTATGCGGTTGAGACCTTCAAGTCGGACAACCAGCAGTGGCGGGTGTCTGGTACGATGAGCGTGGAGGTCATAGGACATATTTATTACTCACGCACGATAGAGGCGACGGTCCATTATGAGGGGCTAGTCTATGATCACCGGCGAGGTGAGCACGGGGGGAGGACCATCCTGTGGGGGACTGTCAAGAGCGTTCGCAGGAAGGCCGAGGACTTGTATGGCCCAGTTAGGGTAGTGAGGACGACCCTCCGGATCGGAGGGGCCTTTCCATTTCCTAGTGTGCGACGGCGAGTGAGGGTCTCGACATTTGTTGCAGAGGAGCTCTAGGGTCTGGCCCGTATTTCCGAGACTTATCATGCTAACCTCGAGTTGGATGGGTTGAGGAGAGGGCTAGCGGACCGAGATTGGATTAGCGCCCAATTCATCGCAAGGCCTTTTGTTGGGAAAAGGGGGCTCCAGCTTGTAGAGTTCATACGAGCTTTGGCACCTGCCGGAGACCCTGAGTCTTTCTTTTCCTACCAGCCTCCGGAGTTCTGGTTAGCCCTGGAGAGAGAGACCCAGAGACCTACAGATTATCTAGAGGGCGTAGGCCGACTCCTGAGTGAGGCAGCCGAGGACAGGCCTGCCCTGCTCATTTCGATCTGGGAGGTTGAGGAACACTATCAGCGGGAGGACCTTGTAGTGGTACGCCGATGATAGGGAGGCCTTCGACGATATAGAGCCTTGGGGGGATCAGGACCAGGGCTGGGGAGATTTGGCGATTGACATCGGAGAGGCGGTGGAGCAGGGCCGCGTAGGTGGAGAGGCGCAGCCGGAGGACGGTTGGAGACGCCTCCTTCGGGCCGAGGGACAGGAGGCTATCCCTTGGGGACGCGAGATAGATGGGGATGGAGACGCGAACATGGATTATTGACCGAAGATTGTGAGCGTATGCGAGCTGGAAGGAGAGAGTTAGAGAAGATGCTAGGGGTTATAGATGGGACGGCATGTGATGTCCTTTAGACGAGTTTAATGGGATCAGCTACTCACCGAGGGATGAGGCCCTACGAGAGAGGAAATCGATGATGTCGTACGATCCCTGAACAAGAAGACAAGCAGAGAGGTTCTCCCATACGAGCTCGACGCATACGATTATGTCCAAGGAGGAGGCGTATATCCTTGGCGAGTGTATGTTCTCACATATCACTTCATTAGCCTGGACGAGTATGACGTGCGAAATTATATTCCTGCGACTCGTGCTAGACGAGAGTTGAGTGTGAAGGCTTGGAAGACCGCTGCTGGGTTGGTAGCAGGAGAGGTGGTACGATTACAACATGAAAGAAAGGTAGTTAGTAGGGATACTGGGATCAGAGTGTTCACAGGAATTCCGAGTCCCCCTGTCATAGGGAGAAACTTATCTAGATATGAATGACATGAGATGATAGAGTTGGTGACATGGATGAGAGACCAGGAACATTAGCACTTGCTTTGATGAGGCGGATAACGTGATGAGGAGTGATGCAGATGTATGGTTGACATACGTTTTGACACGTGATTCAGATTTCGATAGAGCGAGAAAGCTGATAGCGCCAAGAGAGACGGGTGTGGGTTACGATGTACCTCTTCCGGTACGCTTAGAGGAGATAGCTAGTGTGCCGGTTCGACACTTTGGCACTTGGTTGGCTGAGGGAGTTTTCTTGTGGACGGTGATTACAGAGGATAGAGGATTCGATATTCCCCGACGACTGGAAGGAATAGGACATCTTGTGTTTGACAAAACACGAGATATAGAGATAGGGTTGACGCCTGACGGTGTTAGCAGAGGTTGGTGGAGGTACGAAGTCTTGACGGAGTCGATAGTGAGACGACAACTGACGATTTTTGCAGGAGACAGGCCTTACACCGTCCGAGTCGAAATTGGGCCTCCGCACTTAGTCTACCATCCGGTAGAGAGCTGGAGGTTGACTCTTCCTACGTTTGTTGTGGAACAAACTTATGGGAGCATAGACTGTCTGACTAGAGCAGTAAACCACACGTTGTACGCGCTCTGGTTATGACTAGCGCCTCGATTTAGAAAGGCGTACTATGCAATCTGCGTGAGGTGGGGACCCCTAGACAAGGAAACGTTGAGAACCCTGATCGACGCTATCTACTGGATAGATTGTCTGAGGCCTGCTGATATGATCTACTATTGTCGTAGACGCGTAGGGGACAGATACCCTGGCTTGGAGGACCTGAGGTATCTGCTCGAGGACCAGCAATAGGAGACATGCCAGGTCGGACGACTACGAGGATTAATGTAAGCAGGCAATTAGTGAACGAAGGTTTCACGGTGACTGTCTTACTCAGAGCACACATAGACGAGGACCTGACAGAGCACGAGTGTTTTCTACGAGCCAGAGAATTCATTCGGGAATACAAACCAGGAGTCCTCCCATGCGTGACTTTCCAGACCAAGATAACGTACGAAGTGATGGTATGGTCGACCGGATACCTACGTGCGGAGTTGTTCTTTGATGAGACGGTAGTGGAAGCTAGGAGTAGGATATAAGTCAAGTTACCTTGTCATGACAGAGCGCGAGCTACCACTATATCGATATAGACCCCGAGCTTCGTACTCACTCCGGTGGGATCGCAGAGGGTCCGACTCCTGGAGGAGTGTGAATGGTTGGAATTCCCGAATATGGGAGTGTGACTACCTGCCTGCCTTCTCTGCTGCGACTTCCGTATGCCCGAGTTGTTTCTAGGCACTTATTGTGTGACGACGAGACACTACAGATTCTTATGAGGGTGAGCATAGAAGAGGAACTGTCGGATAGTGAGTTCAAAGAATTTGTTGAGGACGTCATACGGGAACAAAGGTTAGGAACACTGAAAGAGTTGACAACACAGAGTTGGGTGGTGTATGAGGTGATCATCTGCGTGAAAGGAAGAGTGCGTTTAGAGATGGTTTGAGACGAGACACCCTTGGAAGCTCGAAATAATATGTGATAGGTGTTTTGGGCTTGGAGAGAGATGGGTCCCAGATGATGGACGACCTAGAGGAGAGGAAAAAGAGAGTCGAAGATCAAATTATAGAATTAGTGGTTAATCAAGTTAAGGAATTCGGCATCAAGATTCAAGATAGTGGGCCTAACAAGGATAAGAGTGGGCTACGTAAGATAGAAGGAGCGACGAGGGCAGTAGAAAGGCTTTTCAGAAAAGATAGAGAATTCTTCGGAAGATAGCGTCTAGAATTTTGGGAGAGCGTCAAGAGGAGAGATCGTAGTAGTAAGGAACAGGAGGGGTCACTTGAGTTGACGGGAAGGAAAGAGGAGTTGTCAGGGGTTGTAACGTCGAAAGAAAAGACAAATGTTGAAGGAACGTCGGACAATGAAAGGAGACGATGAGCTTTGAAAAATATTATATGCGCATTGTAGGAAGGTCAGATGAACCAGTCGCTTGTGTGGTGATACAATTGGTCCACCTGGACAGACTTAGCGTAATCGAAGAAGCAGAGTGTACTCGACAAGTTGTGCAGAAAGCGCGAGTGACCGGAATCTGGGTAGGAGAGGGAAGCGCGTGTCTGATCAACTACTCGCTGTGCGTGTCTCCCTTACATGAGCACCCCTTGAGTAGGGTATGGCGCGGGACTCCTAGAAAGGCTGAAAAACTCTTAAAAAGTGAGGCGGAAGTGGCTGGAGATTTAGCAAAGGTCATAGTAGAGAGTTCCGTCCTCAGAATGTTCAAAGCGCACAACCATTACTGGAGCAAGTACCTTAAGACTTTCGCATATATTGAAGATTTTGGGGATATAGACGACTTCGAGACATTCTACGAATTCTTGGAGGATTCTACGGACAAAGTCCTGTTGGCTTTAGCGTTGATCTCGATGGAATGTTAGGGGGTTCATGGAGACAGACGAGAGATGTCACTACCGGAGGCAGAGTTAGTGCAAAGGAGACGGGGGTTTTCAGTATGGAGCGGACCTAGTAAACTTGAGCACGAGAAAGTCCTTCAAGATTTGAGCGCTATTAGCAGACGGTAAATCTTTCCTTACGAAGTAGTGAAGTATCAGGAGGCAAACAGCGGTCGGTAAAGAAATCAGTTTTATGTGATGACCGTATATTTTTCTGACTTCGGAATATACCACGTAGGTATATATTTACCTAGAGAGCGCGAGGATTTTTGTGTCTACACGAGGTGTTGGAGGATAGCCGCGTGGAAGCTGAGGGAAGAGAGAAAGAGATTAGAGGACTTGGAAAAGACTGTCGAGGTCTGCGACGACATCGCTATATTTGACGATCTGCCTAGGCCGCCGATCCCGTATAGAGGACTGGAGCAGAATGGATGGGAGCCGATAGTAGACTTCGTCAGGACAGTCAGGACGAGGAGTGAGCTCAGGAAAACGGTGAGGAACGAATAGGATGAAGGAATGAGTAAAGGGAGAGTTATCTCTGATTGCGAATTGCAGGCAAGAAGAGAAAGATTTCTTGCTGGAAACAGACCATCCGAGGAGAGACTAGAAACTATCTGTGGACTTTTGAGTTCCCTAGGGAGGAGAGAAGTGATTCCATATGAGGTAGAAAGGTACGAGTTTGTGGATAGTGGATGAGAGGAGATACGACTATATGTGATGACTGTCAGGTTTTTCCATTTAGACGTGTATGATGTGAGGATCTACCTACATGTGGAGAGAGGAGTAGACCTTTGTGTACGACCGATGTTGGGAGTGCGCTGAAGAGATTGTAGAAGTCGAAAGACATAGATTACTATCGCTAGGGAAAAACGTTAACTGGAGCACGCGGATAACGATCTTTGGAGGGTTTCCTAAACCTCCGACTCCGAGTCAAATTGCGCAAAAGAGAAACTTTGGCACGGTGATTGAACTTGCCTTAAGGCATCAGGCGTTTGATGGCAAGAGGCGGTGAGTACCCGTTGGCGGGTGCCAGTGCAGTGCAGCAAGGATTGAATGAAGTGTCCTGAGACAGGGGTGTTAGAGGTTAGGAGAGGTGCCGCATGTATAGAAGAAAAGGGCGGACGCCCTATACTCGACAGTGGGATACTAAGTGTCGAAGGGACCCACGAGGTCCGAGACGAGACCGGAACACTGAGAGTGATACTGAGGGTTGTCGAGAGCTAGATTTAGGCATTTAGAGACCGGCGGGATTAGTTCTGACATTAGGTCCGGGCTGCCGGTTCTGACATTAGGTCCGGGCTGCCAGTTCTGACATTAGGTCCGGGCTGCCGGTTCTGACATTAGGTCCGGGCTGCCTGTTCGTGAAGTAAGGACAATAGACTCTAAGCATGGAGGAAGCGAGTTAAGTATATGGAATCTGACACAATGGGTCCACATCCGGATGAGGAACAACAGACCGCTGTGTACCGAGCGTCACCGGATAGTGCTCTGCGGGACCTCAAGGAGCGTATCCGACAGAACGCTCCATTGAGATGTGTGGAGCGACCCGACGACAGGGAGCCCGAAGTAATGGCCTGCCCAGTCATTGCAGAGCCAGATAGGGCAGCTACGGTGGTACGAATGGAGAGTCGAACCGAACCTCCGAGTTTTCGGCGAGATTCGAGTATTCGACATTCACCTACGTATGAACAAAGAGATGATAGAGGTGATCGAGGAAGGGATGGCTGGAGGGACCAGTATATCAGGGAGCAACTTTGGAGAGACAGAGAGAGGGTCACACCGCCCAGACGGATGTATGACCCACAGACGGGCGAGTCGTATTCCCTACCATACGAGAGGAGAGACATGTTCATCATCTCACACCAACCTTCGGAGTTGGACACCAACCCCCCTATTTTCAAGGGATACAGTATCACCAAATATCTTGAGAAGTGGGAGCTACACGCATACCGTAGTCAATGGTCAGAGGACGAGATTATAGATAACTTCCTATTTAACGGGGATCTGAGCCTGAGTCAGGAGATCAAAGAAGCCCGACCCAAAGATAGACGATGGGCTACCTATAAGGCCAGTCTCTACCAGCTCTACAAACTAGAAGACGTTAAGTATTCAATCCAAGTATTGGAGCAGTTGACTCAGGGAAAGGACGAGAGTGTTCGGGCTTTCGGAAAGCGATTCCAGAAGGTATCCGATGCCCTTATTGCAAGAGGGAAGTTGTCGGAGGTCGAGAGATGCACGATCTTCCTCGGTCGGCTACCCAGAGGGAAGCAGGAGGGAGTACTAAGAGAAATGCCTCACGATAAGTTAGACTTTGTCACGCTACTCCAGTTGGCAATGAAGGCTGAGGCCGATGACTACAAGGATTTACTCTGGAGGGGAATGCAGCGTCGGGACTTTTCCCACTATCGGGAATACGAGACTGATAGGTGTCCAGATTTTAACGATCAGCCATGGGCAGAGTGGCGATATTTGATGGACAAAGACAAACCATAACGACCGAGGGACAACGACACGGTGATAGACGAGGTGAGAGAGATGAGAGAAATGATGAAGGGAATGGTCAGGCAGATGGTCAATATTGAGACTAAGGCGGGAGCTACTCGGGACAAGTCGGGGTCCCCCTATTCCTTGCGATGGGACCGTAGGAACACCAACCCGTGGAGGAGCGTCAAGGATTGGAACCCTCGCACGCTGGCGGACTACCATGCAAGAGAGATGGACGATGATGCCAGGCGACGTAAAGATGATGACATAGACAGAGACCGCCAACGTGACGGGTATCGGGGAGTAGACTCTTTTAGTCGAGGAGGAAGGCTGGAGAAGTATCCGCGCAGTCCCAGATATGGAGACGGGTACCGGAGCCCAGACAATTTCAATTCCAGCAACAGAGAGGATTCCCGCGGCAGATGGGAATAACACAGGGATCGCCATGATGGGAATCGTGGTGTATACGAGAGAACAAAGTGAGATGGAGGTCGCCGGAAAGAAACACGCGGGCATTATGACCGAGGAGGATATCCTGCCTCGCCTGGATATCCAAAATCTCCGAACTATCCCAAGTTCCCGGGACCGTCTACCCAGGATGTCAGACCCGCAAGAGGGCCAACTATTAGGAGCACGGAAGAGCGACCCCCTACTCCCAGGAACTCTTGTATCTATTGCAGGGCAGATGATCACGTGAAGAGGGACTGTCGTGACCTCAGGCGGGCAATAGAGGAAGGACTTGTCGTACTTGATGAACGCAAGTACGTCAAGTGGGCGGATGACCTCGGCGATGTATCGATGTTCCCTTCTATGAAGGAGAACATTGAAGCCAGGTGTGTACGACCAAGTAAGGGTAAGGAAGTGGCGAGGAACCAGAGTGTGAGATTGAGTTTGTCTTCTGATGATGGGGCGCCAACGACACCTTTACGAGTAGCGGCGACTAAGTCCGCAAGGGCGTCTTCCTCTAAGAAGGCTGACACCGATTACGTAATGGCAGAGAAGGATGGGCAGAGGATTGAAGGAGAGGAAGTCATACTTTCGCCGCGCAAGCGAGGAGCCCGGAAGCTTACCATGAAGAGCAGCTTGGACGATATAGATACGGTAGTTGTATAACCGGCTGAATGCGTTCACGTTCAGACGCGCGCGTTCATACCCCCCGGGGCCGCGTTCAAACACGCTGCGCGCCACATGGCGCAAAAAAATTGAACGCGACCCCAAGGGGCGCGCGCGCCCGTTACAGACTACAAGGTGGTGGGCCTCGTTCAAAGAACCCTGAAAGTGCAAGAAAAAAAAAAAAAACAAGGCCTACCCCCCCTACCACATCACCCCCCACCAGATGCAAAAGGTCCTTTTGTTTGGGGGGGGGCGGGCAGGGGAATCCCCCTAGCACGACTCAGACGGCCCATGCAGGCTATCTGTAGGGTCCTCGCAGCCATGTAGCGCAGACCCCCCCACCGAAATCAAGGCAGGCAGTGAGTATGAAGTATAGCTCGAGCTGCCCGAATATATACTCAAGATTTGACTTCAGGTCTGTGTTTCAGCAGTTATGGGTTGCTCACGTAGGGCCTGCTGGTCTCTGCACGTGACTCTTAGGGTCTGGCTGCACTACTCACCAAATGTGCAAAACTAGAATAAATCTTCTGCAAAACATGGAATAATACGCCGCCATATGTTTTGTCTTTTGTGCATGTGGTGAGTAGAGGCCCTTAGGGCCACTGCACGTATTCCTAAGAAAAGAAAAACCAGAAAAAATGAAAAACGAGAAAAATGAAAAATGAAAAAAAAGAAAAACAAGAAGAAAGAAAACAAGAAAAAAAACAAAACATATGGCGGCGTATTATTCCATGTTCTGCAGAAGATTCATTCAAGTTTTGCACATTAGGTGAGTAGTGCAGCCAGACCCTAAGAGTGTCACGTGCAGAGACCAGCAGGCCCTAGCTACGTGAGCAACCCATAACTGCTGAAACACAGACCTGAAGTCTATTCTTGATTATATATTTGGGCAGCTCGAGCTCTGCCTCATATTCACTGCCTGCCTTAATTTTTGTGGGGGGGTCTGCGCTACATGGCTGCGAGGACCCTTCAGATAGCCAGCATGGGCCGTCTGAGTCGTGTTAGGGGGATTCCCCCGCCGCCCCCCCCCCCCCC
>BFEA01000034.1:2089564-2114480 GCA_003427395.1 Chara braunii
CTCCCCCACCCCGCACAACCACCTGCGCAAACTCGTCAAACGCGTTCACGCACGTCCAGTGAACACGTATTCACGTCGTTCATACCCTGAAAGTGAAACGCGCGTTCAATGAACGCGCGGTAACACAGTAAGGTAGAGCCTCTTAGACACGCTCTTAGGTAGCCCATGCAGTGTACCACACTTGAGTACTTGGCGGCCTCGAGACCTGCGCGAGACGAGCTACAGATGATCACGTGCAAGGGACACATTCCTCTGGGAGACGAAGTCCAGGTGACTTCCAAACCGGAGGTACCGTCCGTGGCAGTATCGGGAGTGTGCGCTAAGGCCGAACGCGCAGCGACAGTGTATTTGGATGGAATGGAAGGTGTGCCTCCTGACAAGTTTTACATTTTAGGGAGTGGGACAGTGGAGACCATTCTCAACGACGAGGTAATTCTCCATGCGGTGATTGACAGTGGCAGTGAAGTCGTCATCATAGATGAGGAGTTCGCTGTACGCCTAGGGCTGGACCTCGACAGGTCCTACCTATTTGAGATAGAGACAGCTGATGGGAGAAAGCAGAAGATTTTTGGGGTTTGTCAGAAGGCGGCCATTGAGGTCGAATGGTTGCGCGTACTGATGCCTGTTTTTGCTGTCAGGGATTGCAGCTCAGAGTTACTATTAGGGCGGACGTGGTTGAGCCATGTTCACGCGGTGACTAGAGAGCGACCGGACGGAAGCCAGATGCTATCCATCAAGCGTCCGGATGGTCGACGAATTTTGATAGAGACAGTTGAGTCTCGTGATTCGAGAAACAAAGCGATTCTGGCAGCAGGTGGTCGCAAGCCAGTCACGCTCGGAAGTCGCTCGTTGAACTTTCGCGAAAAGAAGTATGGGTCCTTGCTCACAGAAGAAGGGGGATGCATAGTAGAGGTCGAGGACTTAGGCAATCGAGTCCTTGTGGGAGGGAACTCCTATCCTAAGGCTAAAGATGAGGAATTCGGAGGTATAATCTCTGTGTCTTTTTAAGGGCGCAGCCCCCTACGGGGGGCGACCAAAGAAACACAAAACAGTAGCTCAGAAGGTTAAGACGGTTGCGGTGGCCCGAGAGCGATTCACACTAGATGGGGTATCTGAAGAAGAGATCGCTAGAAAAATTAAAGAGAGGAAGAAGAAGGAGCCGCAACGGTTGACAAAAGAAAGGATAGCGGAGATGGATATAGGAGATGGAAACTTGACCGAACAAGAGAAGGGGCGCGCGCTAGAAGTACTTAAGACCTGCGACAAGGCCATAGTTTTTAGTGACGCGAAAAGAGGGAGAATTGATCCTAGGTATGCCAAGCCTGGCAGGATCTACACGATCCCGCATACTCCATGGAATGATGCCGGGTGGAAGTTTGCTCAGAAAGAGAAGGAGGAAGTAATTGTCTTTCTCAAAGAAAAAATGGCGTCACATATGGCTGAGTCATCTGATAGCGCGTACGCGAATAGGTGGTTCTTCTTAAGGAAGCCTAATGGGAAGATCTGATGGATTCATGACCTTCAGAAGGTTAATGCAGTTACAATTCGAGACGTGGGCTCCATACCACATGCTGATCTGTTAGCGAAAGGAGAGACGGGCATATCTATTTACTCTGTCTGCGATCTATTTTCACGCTATGATGAGATACCCCTAGATCCTAGGGATAGACATCTCACGACCATGCACGCGCTGCTCGGCTTAGTGCAGATGATGGTCGTGCCCATGGGATGGACCAATGGAGTCGCGGTTTTCCAGATAGCTATGGTAGTTATTCTAAAAAGGACTTCATTCCTGATAAAGTTGAAGTATTTCTGGACGACTTCCCGATTAAAGGATGAGACACAGGTTGCTCCTGGTGTCAGGAGATTCGTAGAGCAGCACCTAACGGACATCTACGCGGTTCTAGAACAGCTAGATGAAGCTAACTTGATGGTCAGCGAGACAAAGAGTCGGTGGGTTGTATCGACAATTAAGATTCTAGGGTTTATATGCGATTCAAGGGGTCGTCGAGCGGACCCGGGAAAGTTAGAGAACTCCTGAACTGACCGACTCCATTGGATAGCGCTACTGAAGTCCGCAAATTCTTAGGAGTTGTAGGCTACTGGAGGATTTTCATACGTGGATACGCGGAGAAGACAGAACCTTTGCGAACTCTCCTTAGGAAGACGGAGCGGTGTTACTGGGATTCTCCCCAAGAGCTTGAAGTACAAACCCTCAAAGAAGAGTTTAAAGAAGGGGGATGAATCCTAGGCGTGCCATTTTTCGAGGACGAGACCAACAAGCCATTCATAGTGTCTACGGATGTTGGGCCGTGTTCGGCTGGAGGGCTGCTTGGTCAAAAGGACACCGACGGCAAGGAGAGCCTAAGCAGGTTTTACTCTACACAACCGGCAAGCCACTCACTTTGCGTCTACTTTCAATTCTAATTTGCTGGCCGCTAAAATTCGAGAGTCGTACGCTCAACACCGCTGAACGCAACTACAGTCAGTTTAAGAAGGAGGTGTTAGTTGTTCTACGGTGTTTAGACGCCTTTAGACACTACATATACGGGAGACGATTCGTTCCACGGGTAGATCCTACAGCTGTGGCGTCAGTTTTACAGAAGGAATTCAGTCTGGCGGATCCCACAATTGCGCGATGGCTGATTAGGATCTGACTCTACGATTATACTGTAGAGAGGATCTCGGGAACGAAGAATGCGGTTGCTGATGGACTTTCACGGATTCCGATCGAGTCGGAGCGACCAATAGCGGCAGTTGCACTAACTATGACTAAACATAGACGAACAAATCGCTTCCTGGTTAACCTCTATGAAGGGAAGTACCGGGCCATAGGACTGCATCTGTCATGAGAGGAGAGTTCTGATCCGGAGATTAGGAGACATGTGGCACAGTACTGCCTTCGATCTGACCATTTATTCCGCCGACCTACGGGATCAGGAATGCCATTACGAGTAATCTGTGACCCCGAGGAGAAGCAGTCCATAGTGGCAGAACTACATGATGGTGTGGTTAGCGGGCATAGAGGAGTTAAAGGGACATATGAGAAGGTTCGCCGATTATACTGGTGGGAAGGACAGTATAAAGACGCCGAGAAGTATTGTGTCACGTGTGAGGAATGTCAGAAGGAGTCCCTTGTCAGGTACAAGGAACCGTGTCATCCTTCTTATCCTACTAGACAAGGCGAGAAAGTACATATTGACCTGGTAAAGATGTCGAAGGGTGTAGGGAATATGAATTATGTAGTGAACATCAGAGACGATTTCACTGGGTTTGTCGACGGCAAGCCTATCAGAACGAAGGTCGCTAAAGAAGTTAAGAACTTTGTTCTGGAATATTTGTCTAAATACGGGTGTGTCAGTAAGATTGTGATGGACAGAGGGGCGGAGTTCCTGGCAGACGAGGTGCAGAGTGTGTTCAAGAAAGCGGGAGCGATAGTATCGATAGCTACCGTCTATCACCCTCAATCCAACGCACCTGTAGAACGAGGTCATCAATCATTGATAGCGTCCTATCGAAGTGGTGTAGAGGTAAAGATAGTGACTGGTCAAAATATTTTCGATATGCGATATGGGGAGATAACGTAACAGTCCGAGCTAGCACAGGATACCCGCCTTACACTCTGTGGTTTGGGAGGCATTGCCCTCTGCCCATAGAGTTTCATGTCAATAGTTGGACTACAGTTGATTGGGCGGATAGTATGTCGCGAGAGGAGCTTCTGGAAGCTAGGACTAGTCAGATAGCCTACGGATTAGAGGACAACCTCATGACCGCTGTCAATCGACTGGCGGTGGAAAGGGAGAAAGGCAAGGTGAGATGGGATAAAGATATCAGAGTTAGAAAGGAAAAGATTAGAGTCGGCGACATGGTGCTTCTCTATCACGCTACATTGGAAAGGACATGGTCAGGGAAGCTGGCTAATAGATGGATGGGTCCCTACCACGTAGTTGCTGCACTCAATTGGGGAGCATATATGATTGCTGAGCTAGATGGGTCGGAGTGAAAGGATCCTGTGGCAGGGGCAAGGCTGAAGTTGTTTAGGCCAAGGGAAACTCCTGCTCCTGCCCTGAGACTATCAGATCCTAAGGGTAAGGGGAAAGTGAAGGTGACGAATGACGGACCCTCGAGGCGATTTGAGGTGGGTGAGAGTTCGAAAAGAGGAAGAGAGTGCAGACCAGGAAAGTGAAGGGCTTGACGCTAGGTAAGAAAAGGAAATGGCTTTTTGTGCTATGAAGGCCTAAGACGGGGTGGAGCATCTGTTGCACAGCCACTCCAACTAAGAAAGAAGCGAAGGAACATTCTTGGAGCATCTGTTGCACGGCCACTCCAACTAAGAAAGAAGCGAAGAAACATTCTTATATCAAAGCCCAAACGACCACGACGTAAGAAAGGAAAGAAACATCCTCTCAGTCCTAGAGTCTCAGAAAAACCCAAGCGCCATACAGACAAACGGAAACATAAGAGTCGCGCGCGTGTGGTCAGTCTAAATCTTATACGATTTGCCTGATTATGAAAGTGCAGGCTCGACGGGGGCGTCGAGAGGAGGTCCGGGCTTGTTTGTCGGGCGGCCGAATGTCAGTCGACCACCCGAAATCCGATGGATTACACCTTAGATTGTCTGCCTAGAGAGGGATTGACCGGGACGTTCGTCCGAACCGTAAGGAAAAATTAGGGGTCGGGGAGAGACCCCTAATATTCTCTATGTCGGCTATTGAAACTGACTCTTGAAATTAACGTGATGAACAGGCGCGCCTACCGCGCCTAGCGCCTACCCTTTTCCCTTCGATCCGAGGTTGTTCGCGATGCGGTCGGCCTCGGAGTCGGGACGTGGTGCTAGGGCTCGGCGCGCCCCTTTTACACTAGCCAATTGATGAGGGAATGAACCCTCAAAATTTCATTAACTCTACTGACAAATTTAAAATTGCGAAAAAGAATTAAAAATAATAAAAGGAAAGAAAGTAAATGAATATTCGTTATTTTATTAAATTTCGTCAAAATTTATCCTTGATGAAATTATTCGCAAATTTCTTCGATTCCAGTGACGGGGTTAAAAATAAGAAAAATAATTAAAAATGGTAAAAAGGGACGAAACTAACGATTTTTTTATTTATTTAATTAGAGTCTATGAAATTCCATTCTCACGGATTTTTGTCAAAACTACCCATTTAATCCCTTTCATTGGTTTGATCCGATTCTTGCTAATTTTCTTATGTTCCGCCAACGTTCCCTGATTTTCCTGGTTTTCTTGACTTTCCTGATATTACCTGATATTCTTGATTATTACCCTCCCTATCAACTAGAGTATTCCTTTTGGGTGAGTGAGGTCCTTGTTCCACGAACTTTGGTGACGGCGGATGGATCAGCGAGGCGGGGTTTTTGGGGTTACAGCAACATTCTCGGTTTGGCGCTGCGATTGGTACTTCTACAAGGCGGCCGCCGGACTCTATTATGGTGGTATGGATGGTGGTTTGGGATAAGCACGTCACTCTGGTTCGGGGCAGGTTCGGTACTATCACAGCGCATCGAAACGGTACGGTGCTCTGTACTACTGGTACGGCGGCTCGGTACAAGTCGGGACGCTGGGTTGAAACAAACATGGTACACAGGTTTGGGCACGCCACGGTACGCTGGTTCAGGTCAGGTGCGGTATGGTTATTGGGACAACGTTGGTACAGGCTACTACTGTTCGGTGTTGATACGATCGGTGCGACCATTGGGGCAGCGACGTGAAG
Source organism: Chara braunii (assembly GCA_003427395.1). Lineage (NCBI taxonomy): Eukaryota > Viridiplantae > Streptophyta > Charophyceae > Charales > Characeae > Chara > Chara braunii. Next base: position 2,095,297 of record BFEA01000034.1, read on the forward strand.
ACACTGGTTTCAATTGACGTGATTACCGGTCCGGTGCTGGCATGGTGTCGAGACAACATACTGCAGTTCCATCCTGTTATTTTATGACCGGGGCTGGTACCGTCACGCTATGGGCACTTACACGGATCTGGGAAGGAATATTACAGTCTCCACTTGTCACTTTGCTAGGGTCTTTGCTCTCGCACTGGTATTGTACACGTGCTCCTCGGCGTGACGTTCTGCATAGACCCGATATGATTGTAGGATCGGCACCGACGAGGACCCGGTCGGATCCTATTTCTCAGGCTCTGTAATCGGCACGGTACTGAAACAACGTACTATGGCTCGACTTCATAGGTCTGACACTATCATGAATGAGACGACGATTGGTGTGCGCGGTTCAACTCTGTTATTTCCTTTATGGTGCTAGGACTGGGATCGTGGCATTGGTGGCCGCAGCTGGTACTGTTGTGTCTGTGGCGACCCTGCAACCCTGGTACTCGAGCGGAGACCGCCTTAGGGGCCCACAGCCTTCGGTGTCGTGGGAATTTAGACCGGGCGTCGACGGTAAGCACATCCGGCAAATGCAACCAAGGGAACTGGTACCATTGGTACCGGTGCGCTGTCCCGTGTCGTCTGAGTTATTCAAGGGAACGCGGGAGTCGAGACTTATGGGATGTCGTTGAGGAATAAAAGGGGGGAATTCATAGTGGCGAGGGGGACAGTGAGCCTGGCGTCCGCAGCCCACTTGCGCAAAGCCCAGTTGAGGTACAGCGGGCACTGGACGCGGGGCTCGGGCATGGAGGAGGCGACTATTGGGGGAGACTTCTTTGAGGCGCGCATGGCGTACCCAGCCCACCTCCTCGTCGGGGTGAGGTCAGCGTGAGAACCTGCCGAGGCGCTCCCTATGTGCGAGTGGAGCGCCAGACGTACATCTGCCAAGTATGGCTGATTCACATTGAAGGTGAGTTGCAGTTTGCCGGATTCAGGGGGCGAGGACGTGAGAGTTTTGCTCACCCGGGCTGGCGGATGAATGGGCAACCAGCATGAGCTGGATAAGAGGGATTGAGCGGTAACCAAGAAACATGGATCCAGCGAAGAAAGGAGAGGCATTTAATTGCGCACTGTGTACCCAGCGAGGGAGCGCGTGATCAGTCACGCGGACAACGGTTTTCTCACGAGCGGCGTGACCCCGCCATATCTCTTTGGAGACGAACTGTGGGTTGACGGGATAGAGTGACCAACCAGACTCAAGTGATCTGTCAATCAAGCGATCCCGCCGGTAGCAGCTTCACTCTGTGAACCATCAATCAAGCGGTTCCGCTGCTAGCGGGAACAACCCTTTTCAGCGATCTGGTTATCAGTGATCCGCTTTTGAGTGATTTGTCAGCGGGCTATCGTTACCAATCTGGCAGCGAAAGAGGTAAGGGCGGGAAACTCAGACTCAAGCGTAAGTCGGGATATCGTATCCGGGGTGAGCAGGTCAGCGCTTACGACCGTGCCGTTTAATTTTATTTTATTGTGATCCCAATTACAAACAACTGTTGGCGAAAGGTGGGGGGGAAAGCGAGCTTGTGCACAGAGAAGGGGAGAAGCGAACAACTTGGAGGGAGAGAGGCAGGCGAGATAATTATATATATACGTATACGCAGATATACGTGCGCACTTATATATATATATGTATAACTTGATTTGAAAAGCAAAATTCGTCTAAGAAACATCGCTTCAATGAACTCACCAGATCTTGGTCATGTTTAGATGCGAAGATTGATTTATTACGAGGGGGATGTTTGAAAGGCACTGTCTGACGAGCGAGCCCTTATAGTGAGAGGTGGAGACGAACTGCTTGGATTTGTGCAGAAGAAGCCAGGAACATCTGTGGCACAGTGACCACCATAAAGAGGGACCCTGTTTATGACTCTCAACCCTGATCTTAGGGTGGGGGGGGGGGTTGTGAATAAGATATTTAGAGACATTCTGTATAAACATTGACGGAAGACTTGATGGCTTCCACCGAACGAAACGGCTTTGTCAACCGGTGCATCCCGAACTAGTGGGAGAGCGATCTTCTATCTCTGCCCGAGAAAGGGAATCGTTGTCTGTTTTATGAGTTTGAAGTGCGGGCGTTTAATCTTACTCATTTATCCTCACTGTTCATACTAAACGAATATATTAAATCTGGCGGGCTTGTGTATGCAGTCAATTCTCAGTGGCCAAGGGTAAAGCTGAGGGTGTGCTTATGAGAGAGTGAGAGGTTAAAGGGAAGGGAAGGATACAACGCGAAGTGTCGGTTACCTGCTCATGCTCTTTTGATTCGATACTCTCCCTTGCTTCTCTTGTTTTATTTATATTTCCGTCTCTTGGTTAACTATACCCAGGCCTATTGTGTTAATTTCCCCTTGCCATAAACCCTCCCCTGCCGAACTGCAACAGAAAGGGTCATCATAGTTTTCGAACCCCCTGCTGAAAGCAATCAATTATGACTAAAAAACAAAAATTACATAAAATTACTCTATCGGAAACAAAGGACGACGGATCGGTTCCGACGCGTGTGTGGCAGGCAAAGTGGACATTCAACCCTGCTGATCGCCGAGGACCTCGGAAGCGGGCGTGGCGAGTGACAGGCGTCGTTGCCCTTGGCTTCGACGAACAGTAGGCGGCCCCTCCTCGGGTTTCCTCACAACGAGCTATTTCGGAATCATACAACACCTCTTCACCTCCTCTCATTGTGGCGCCAGATCTTTGTGACCAAACCAGTGCTGTGTTTTGAGTGACATACACTTCTTTCTTCGGGTAGATCCTTAAACCCCTAAACCCTTGCTCCTCTCCCTGGTGTCTGATACCCTAGCAATATTTTTTCCACTTTCCTTTCTTAATTTCTTCAATCTCTCCCATACTATTCCAAATCCACCAAGCAGTTTGATTGGGGAAGGGAGGGATCAGAGAATTCTTCGTTGCGTCTCATCGGGATTGCTGTATCGATCTTAGTCCACTCATGAAAAAGCAGAAGGTAGTCCCTCACGAGATCCTTTTATCAGGGAATTCATCGTTGGGTCTCATCGGGATTGTTGTATTGATCTTAGTCCACTCATGAAAAAGGAGTCGGTAGTTCCTCACTAGATCCTTTCTCCCTTGTTCCTCCCTGGGTCCTTTTGTCCCCCTTTCCATTCCACTTTTCCAATCCTCCCGTTGTCGCCTCCAAGCCAGGTCAGGCTAAATTCCTTGATTTTTTTGTTGGATATGTTTTTGTGAATGTAGTAATTGGATCTGAGCCTTAAACTTCTCAGAGGGTCCATAGTATTTCTGTTTGGATCTGTTGTTGTATGCTTTCCGTTAATTCTGGTCCTTCCAGTTTTGCTCTTTCCATCTCGTATGTGCAGCGTCGTTGCCAGAGGGCCTAGAGTACCGCCCGACGTCCCAGTTTGAACATACTGCTGGTGAAATCATCTAGTTGGTCCTTAGGCCAGGTTTCGCACAGCAAGGCTTTCCAGTCCCACGGCCACTAGATCTGACTTTCTAGTTGTTCCCCGATTCTATCGCCTCCAACCACTCTAAGACCGGATTATTGGAAAATTCATGTTCCAACTGCCTTTGCACTATGTTATGCAATCCTTCTGACAGGTTATCAAACTGGACCCAGAAATGATCTTTGAGCATCACCTGTCGATGGCGGGATGCCTCCCCCTGAGGTGCCCCTGGAGGTTTCCAAGGGTGTATAGTGACAACAGACCCTTTGCAGCTGAGGGATTCCAAGGACACAAGGTACCGTGCATAGGATTCTTCCACACATAACGAGTCAAATGCGGGGATGCAGCCATTCGGGTAGCATGCTTTATGTTCTAGACAGTAAGTTTGGCAAAGGTCTTATGAAGTGGGGGATGGGCAGCCTTCTGGATGGTAGTGTCTAAAGCCAACACTCTCCCACGCACCACATCATTCGCACACACACTCACACCCGTGTTGGCTGAAGACCTTACTGATACCGACTGGGAGGATCCAATTGACTATCTCAGTTGGTTGGCACCAAGAGTGCCACAGGCGACTCTGGGGATTGACCCAACAACCTCCTGAATGCCACTTGTGTGCCTAACCAATTGAGCTAGGCCGCTGGATGGAGCCCAGATTCTTCGATTGCAGGAGGGGGAATAAAAAAAAAGAAACGATTAGCAAGCTCCTAAGGGTTGTGCCACCCCACACGCGGCCAGGAAAAAAAGCATTTCAAGCTCTAAACTACTAGCAGTGTATCTACCTATGTTATACCAGAAGATTCATGCTCATGTTGCACATTTGTTCAGTAGTGGAGCAGAGCCCTCGATCTCCACAGCTCTCGTGGCAAAGGTAAGTATGTGACGCCCAACCTCACACCCAGCGCGACTTCCTGATCGGAGTGGGACGGGGCCCCGAAAGTGCGAAGAAGGGGGTGTGCCAAGGATTTTAGGAAAGTGGGGGTGGAGTCTCAGGTCGGAACTGGGATCTCCTGTGGCAAGTTTCAGGGGTAAAAGCACGAGAGGGGATATGCAGATCATGCCTTGGCGCTTTAAGCCTTATGAGAAGGAAGGTAGACCACCTCTCGTGATTTATGCATAGCGGGAAAACTGCAGATGTCGTGCAGCGTAGGGTCGATGGCATGTGCAGTACATCCAAACCAAAGTTCCCGGGGTACTCTTCTACGACCCCAGCGTCGACAAATCTAAACACTCTTGCATTCTCGAACAAAATCCCCATAACATTGCCCCTGCCAACGAACCGCAATTTCATCAGCTTTAAACCCCAAAATGGAAATCACCATCGATTTTGGTTTCGCCTTCGGGGTTGATTGCGAGGTTCGGCCAGTTGTCGGCGCCGCTTGTAACAGGCTTCGGATTCTGCCGAGGCGGGCCGTAAATGGAGGTTGTCCATTCGACGCTCAGCCTCGGTTCGAGTCTGTCGGGTAGTTCCCGAGGCCCGGCGCGCCGGTAATGCCGGCAACCCTCGCACGGCGAGTTGGGCCAATAGCGAGCTATGGAATTCCACGGAACCACTGGTCCACTGTGAGTTGGTGATAGGGGAGGAGAAGATGGAAGGGAGGTGATAACGACTAAACCCGGGAATATGTAGTATTGAGTATTGTTCGTATCGGGGTAGTCTGGGCCTCTAGGATTGCTTGTTATAGCCGAGTGGAAATCCCCCGCGCATAGTCGGTCGTGCTCCGTCAGACAGGGGAATTCAGGATATCTTAAGTTTCTCCGTAGTCTACGTTGTTCGCCTTCCCAATACTCACGATATTCCAGGTCCCTCAGTTTTTCGTAGTCGGATGTCCAGGAGGGAGATCTCGCAGCCATGTCCGTCTAGTAAGCCGATTCCCCCGCATCCTTACACGGGGTTAAGGTTGATTCACGCGGACGAGCGCGTACGTGGCGACTCGGCTTTCTCGAGATCGCGATCGTGCGCGCGCATACACGTAAGGAACAACCGATTGATTCTGGTTACGTTCAGCACAAGTGCAACTATCCTACCAATCACTACATGCCATACATGTGACGAAGAAGGACGATCAACTCATCACAGCACTTCCGAGCGTTAACGACGAGACCCCAAGAAATCAAGACGACCATTTTCAATCAGTTCTGAGCCTATAGCTCCTACAAATGAACATTGGTTAGAGACGAAATAGACATCGCAAAACAGAGCTAGAAATCCAAAAAGATAACTAATAAAAAATATATATATTTCATTTCATGCAATGCATATCGAATAAAATCACAGGAAAATCCGAGACGATGTACAAGCGAAGTTCAAAAGAGGAGGGCCGTGATAACAAAATCGGCCATACCATGATCCAAAATTGTACAGATGAACAGGGGAAGACGGAGACAACAAAAAAAAACTTTATCACGTACCCACACAACCTCTCTCTCTCTCTCTCTCTGTCTCTCTCTGTTCTCGATACCGGCAGTCCGTCGCCGCGTATCAACGCAGAGTTGCCATCCCGCTTGGTTCAAGCATGCAAGCCAGGTTCGCCCGTGCGCCACAGTCCGTCGCGGCCCCGCACGTCAACCCCGCATACCCGACACCAACTCGTCGGATCGCCCAACTCTCACACTCACTTACCTTCCAAACTTGCTCATTAGCCGACCCTCACTGATCGTGCTAACCTCGAAACTCTTAGAGAGACAACTAATCGTGCTTGCAAAATTTATAGCGTGCACGCTTGAGCGAGGGATACGGGATTAGCCCTAAGTGATGAGAAGGAAAAAAGAGGAAGTGCCTACGTCTGCATGTCTGGGCCGCGGCGCAGGGGACTGAGCCACTCTCCCCGTATCGATCCCCTCATGCAGGCATAGGAACCAATCAGGTCAGGGAAGAAGGTGTGCATGCATGGGCGAGCACAAGGTGGGAAGAGGGAAGAACACGAAGGACATCAAGAACGAGAAGATTACGGTTGCAATTACACCCGCCAAAACTTTTACAGTTACGTGCAATATTAAGGCGCAAAAAGAAATCAGAACCCAGATCTTGTCACGGCAAGGCGTGCGTAAGTAGGGAGCGCCGCGCAGCAAAATCCTGAAGGCCCCTAAATTCCTATCTTAAGTCCTAATTACAAAGGAAATATTCCGAAGAAAAACAATTATGTGAGCCCGTGGATGCTCGAAACCAGTTGAAAATTCAAAAACGATATTCCCGCGCGATGATCGTCCCAAAATCCCCAGTGCCCACAGCAGAACAAGAAAGAAAAAGCTCTGGTACAGTTATTCTTCGCGCTCGCTAAGGCGCGATTCTCCAACCATTGGCACGGGATCTTCCCAACACCGATCCGACATTCTCAGCAGAAAAAAACGAAAAAGAAACGACGACATCCATGCCAATTGCTCGCCCGACCCGTCTACCCACTGCTCACCCCTTCGACCCATCGTATTTCCCCAAAACAGCTTCGCGCAAAAAATCGCGAGGTTTCAGAAAGTGGTTCGTCACATATGTGACGCCCAAGGGGTTTCAATCTTGTGCAAGCTCCCACTTGCACCCATATCTCTCCAAGGTGCACGTGTCATTACCGTAGGATAAGAGTGTAGAAGTCATTCTGCTGACACGTCCTAATCCTTGCACCCATCTTTAGTGTTCCGAGGGAGGGGGGTAAGGGAGTCGGAATGCAGGTGCGAGGGGTGGGGGATGTTCTCTCGGGAGTGCGGGTAAGAAGCTTGCCATCCCTGCTACTGTCCTGGGAAGTTCGAGGTACCTGATGATGCGGTGTATACGTGGGAAACGATGGCTGCCATAGGGAAGTGAAGCAAGGTAGTCAGGATTAGAGAGTGGAAAAGGTACGAAGTACGACCGCACAAAATTGCTCGTGATCTGTACACACAGGGATAGCCCCTGTGATTGTGCAGTACACTTCGATCACATTGTGATCCCGCCATGAGGCGCTGAAAAGAATGATGTGAAGGCAAAAGGAGGGAAAGACGCACTGAGCAGTGGGATGCAGGTACACTGTGGCGGCGAGGCGGATAGTGTAGAATTGGTAGAAGAGGGAGTAAGGGAAAGGATTCTGGGGAAATACGAGTCGGGTGTCGATTTGCCAGAGTGTAAGGTAATCAAGGGGACGACGGGATAATGATCGGGGACGTAGCCCGATGCCCCGCATCGGCACGTGCTCGAACTGAGGGACGGCGGGAAGGGGAGGGGGAGCGGTTTCGTTGCCTCCGTGTCGGCGCGCTTGAAGCCTCTGCGGCGCAGCGCTCATCTTCCTTTGTCGCCGGCTCCGGATCTCTGGTCGGATCGTCTGGAATCGGCAAGGCAGTCCCCGCCACTTGCTCCAATGTCCGCTTTCCTTCCGCGATTTCTGCCCGGCGTTGCTCGGCTTCAGCAAGGTCCTCTCCGTGTGTCCCCGCCTGTTCCGCCCCTTCTTCCTCGCTCTCGTCCTCCTCCTCTTCCTCTTCACTTATCGCCCCTGACTCATGCTCACTGTGCTCGCTGTAATACTCGTCCTCTTCGGGGGTGTCTTCCGATTCGTCTCCCTCTTCCTCTTCTTCTTCTTCTTCCTCTTCTTCTTCTTCTTCCTCTTTTCCTTCTTCTTCTTCTGACGTCGGCTCCCCTCGATCCAAGAAAAGAAGATTAATTATCTCTGCGGGGTTTAGGTGGTTACCTTGTGACGGGTAACTACGGTTGTCCCAATCGCCGTCCAAGCACGCCGACCACTGTAGATACGGCAGCTGCTAGGAGGATTAAGAGTTCCCCCACAATTAGCTATCGATGTCTTGGCTCCACCGATCCGAAAACGAATCCCAGTAAATCCCCTTCCACCCCCGTTCTCCACGCCTGAATAGTGAGCAACTCCACGTCCTCGTTCGTGGCGGGGTGCTCGCTGTCTTTGGTCCAGTTCAGCCTGATCTCGACTAAACACAAAGATAGAGTCTCGGAAGTTTGCCACCACCCTTGCCACTGTTCGGGCTGATACGCGGATGATGAACTTTTCTGATCACCGAGATGTGTCCGCGTGGCGCTAACATCCGCTCATTGAGTACCTGTTCCGTGGAAAAACTCATCGCGAAGAGGAGGGAGATGATGGAGGGGGAGAAGAATGAGACTGGGGGACGTCACTTTCCCACTCGGACTCCGATTCCGAGGGCGACCCAGTTGGAGAGGGAGGAGAAGAAACAGAGAGAGGGCGGAGATAGGACACGTGGCAGACTATGGGCCTAACTGACCGACTGCCTGCCACTTCAGGAGCAAGGTGCATGGTGTTCACTCCGTTAGGTCCGAGCTCGATCACTCGAAAGCACCCGAAGAATCGTGGCGCTAGTTTCCCTTGACGACCACATTTCCTTACCTGCACCAAGTCCCCCAATTTATACTGGGTCGGGGGCCGGCATTCCCATTTCGGGCGACACAAGGGACATAACCAAGCCTTGTCCGCGTTCCAATACTGAATGCGGGCACCATGGGCCCTAGAACCACAATGCCGACAATCTACCCATTCAACATATCCTTCCCCGCTAGGACGCATAGGGACTGAATAGACACTCGAGATCGCCTCACAAAAATAACAAAATTTGTGAGGCAAAGAGAAGAGAGATGAGGATGAGAGGGGAGAGAGGGGACTACCTGAATTACCTCCATCGCCCATTGTCACGTGTCACTTCTTAGCACGTGGAAGGATGGCCACCTGTCCGTACTGTGGCCCATTGACTGGTTCCGGTTCTTTCCACGGGATGATTTATTCTCCCTTAGTAACCTTGGTTGGTCGGTGCAGTCGTGTCAGCCCGTCCATGTTCCCGTGTTTTTCCGCCTTTCGATGGATGATGTCGAAATCGTACTCCTGTAGCCGCACTGCCCAGCGTCCAATCATGCCCGTGTAATTAGTGAGCATCTTGAGGGTCAACAGGGACTCATAATCTGTGACGAGGAGGAATCTTTGTCCATACAGATACAAATGGAAGTGTCGAATCCCCCACACCACGGCGTAGCATTCCCCTTGGGGCCCCGAGTCGTTTCTCCTTTCGTCTAGTACGGTCCGAGATGCGTACTCGATGACGTGCTCGCGGCCGATCGCTTCTCGGGGTCGGGCTGGATCAACACAAGGGTCGTGGCCAAGGCTTCCTTCAATATCGCAAAGGCCTGCTCGCACTCAGCATCCCATCTCAACGGTTGGTCTTTTCGCAAGAGGTTCGTCAGAGGTCGTGCGATTGTCGTGAAACCCTTGAAAAATCGTCGGTAGTACGAGGCCAACCCCAAGAAGGCTCGAACTTGCGTTAGCGACGTGGGCGTCGGGGCGCCTCGAACTGTCGCGACCTTCCTCGAATCTGGTCGCAAACACCCTCGCGTCACCACGTACCCCACGAACGAGATTTCCGACAGGAAAACCTCGCTCTTTTCCAGGGCGATCTTGAAGTCCGCGTCTCGTAGTGCTCCAAGTGTCCATTCGATGTGTTGCGCATGTCCGTGAAACGATTCCGAATACACCAGGATGCCGTCCATGTACATGATGACACATAAGTTCACCATTCCCTGCGTTAGCCGAGTCTTGTTAACAAAATTTTGAAAGGTCAAGTTCATTGCCCTTTGAAACGTAGCCAGAGCGTTGCAAATGCCCATAGGACATCGAACCCACTGCCACGTGCCTTAGAATAACACGAACGTCGTTGTCGGACGATCCTCTTCCTTCACCAATATGTGGTGGAACCCGTGGTAGATATCGAATTTACTAACGTAGTTAGCACACCCAATCACATCCAACAAATCATCAATCCCTGGGAGGGAATATACATCTTTGATCGTGATGTCATTCAACTTCCGATAATCGATGAAAATGCGAATGGATCCGATCTTTTTAAGGACTAAAACCACGGGAAAGGAACACAGCCCGGTAGTGGGTTCGATCCAACCATTGGCCTCAAATTCTCTGATACTCTCTAGGGCGGTTCGTCTTTCGACCAACGAGTATCGGTATGGCTTACAATGAATCGGCGGGTGGGCACCAGTCTGGATCTCATGTTGTATGACCATGGATAGTCCTATGTCCGTGTCCTCTGTATTAATCGCCCTCTGATATTCGGTTAGGATGTCTGCGATGAGTCTATGTATCTCGTTCGACACATAGTCCGCCACATGCAGTTCGTAGTGGCAGTCTCGTATCACCACCAGTAGTTGTTTGGTCCTGACCACGTGGGTCTTTCTCGTGGGTGGAGATGATATGAAGGAATGGTCGGAACACCAGGAGAAGATCGTGGCAACCATTTGAGGTTCCTCTTCTCTGACTGCCACATGTTTCTCCAGGGTGATGCCATCCTCAATATCTTGAAGGTCCACGGCCTTCTTCTCGATTTTTAGCCCAATATCGAACGGGGCAAGGTCGTACAGCCCAGGGGGTTCCGAAGTCCAGTTTTCAACGCCCCTCTGTAGCAGTCGGATTTCTTTTCCTTTGGTGAGCAACGAACTGGGAGGGATTTCTGAGAGATCGCAGAAGGACCTCTTATCCTGGTATCTGGGTAACAATGGGGTGGTCGCCTCGTACATAGTTTGAGGGGGTTCCCAAGAATCCGTCAACTGAGATATCTGGATAAGTGGTTCTCCCATGATCAGCGCTCGGGTTCATTGCGCATCCCTTGTGAAAACGAAAGTTTTCGCGGTTTTCTGTCGAAGTGGGTAGCGGATTCTTTGTCGTGTTAGCTCGAGAATTTGAGGATCTGCATCGTCCTCACTCTCGAAGGTGGACGACGGTAATGTCGGATTCGACGTCGGATTCGTCCGTGGACTCCTCCCACCTTATCATTCGTAGGATTTCGCAGGGTCCCGGTCATTGTCGCTCAGACATCGAGGTTGTTCGGAGGGTGAGGCGCATTGGGACGGTGTATGGCTTTCCTCCGGTGTTGTTGAGGATAATTGCTTGTCGTTCGAAATCCGGCGTGGCCTGTAAGGCTATGAGGGCTGGTAATCCGACGAGGACATCGTATGTGGTCACGTTTAGGACCACTACGTCGCCTAAGGCGTGGACTTTACGTATTTGAAAAGCGACGTTGGACATCCTTCCTGCAACTTGAATCTTACCTTCGTCGGCGGAAATGAAGTGATCGCCCTCCGCGAGAGGAATCACGTCTTTCCGCCGACCAGCCCGCTCGGCCACCCGTAGTGATATGGCCAGGACCGCGGCTCCGGAGTCAAGAACTGCACTATAGGGGTTTCCCCAGACTTCCACGTCACATTCCACGGATCTCCATGGCAGGGCTTTGATCCGTAGGAAGTGGTCGTCTTTCCGAATTAGACCCATCCGGACGGGTTCGGAGTTGTTTGGCTCCTCTGGCTTCGGATCTCTAACGAGAGCCTTTCCTTTTACGGTTGCCAATTTGGCGAGGGCAAATCGCTTCCGGTTTGCTTTGGAGTGTTGTAGCATCCGGTCGTTAGCCTGTTCAGAGATGGTTGGCAGGTGTCCAATGGGCAAGGGGATGTGGTGATCCAAGGCACGGACTATATCTAACACATCAATCTTTCCTGCAGCGAACGCGGCTCCTTCGGATTCCATTTCCCTTGGGGAGGGTCTCCATTTTGAAACTTCGTTATCGTCAAGGGCAGGTTGGATGGCCCCTATCATGTCGAGGGCTGGTTATCCCAACGATATGTACTGGTCAAGCGGGATAAGCTTCGCCGCTTTCTCCGTGACTCCCGACAGGCTTGCCCCGTTGTCGGTTTCCTTTACCATTGTGGCCACCCGGCCAGGTTCGTCAGCAATTGGTGCCGCAACTACTGGCGCGATTCTTGTTTGCGTGAGACGATGGGGACAGTCCTGGGCTATGTGCCCGGGCTGATGACACGTGTAACAAACACTTACGTTAGCTGCCGCGGTGCCCCCTACCGGAGCGGGGGCTGCGCCTGGCATCATTGGTGCTGCTCTGACGGCGATAGGGCGCATCGATCTCATCAATGATTCGATCCGAGCGTTGTGCTCGTGTTGTTCCTTCTTACTTTCTTGCATTAGGCTAACCACTGCTCTAGTTAGTTCTAGGATCGCGTTTGACTCATTGGACCTTGCAGGGGCTTCTTGAGTAGGCGGAGGCATAGCCACAATCAGTAACCTTGAGGGCGCGTCATGTACCAGTCTCTTGGCTGCGACCTGTTCTAGGTAGGTGACCGGACCGGAGACGAAACCCATAGTTTCAAATTTGTTCTGGAGCGCGGCCATCTCCGAAGAGTCTCCATCTTTTGCGTGATCTTCACCTTCCAGGAAGCTAGCAGCGAATTTCCGTTCCATTTCTTCTGCCTCATCCATAATTTGTTGCATCGTGTGGTTGATGGGGGAAAACTGCTTCCGTAATTTCGCACGCATTGCCCGACTCCGAAGCCCATCGATGAATAAATCCCTCCCAACCTTCTCGTCCCTTTCAGATTTGACAAACAGTCTATAAAATCTACTACGATATTCTGTGACAGATTCGAGGGGCTTCTGAACTCGGTCCTTGATCATAAAGAAAGCCTATTCGGGGTGGATATAATCGAACCTGTTCAAGAAGTCCCTTTCAAAGGTTGGAAGATCTATCCAAGCGTACGTGCTAAACCAGTGATGCGCATCCCCTCCTAGTCGGGCGGGGATGTTGATCCGAACTTCATCGTTATCATATTGTTGTGCACGTAAGGTAGCTAACCATACCCCAGCCAGATGGTGTGCCGCGTCGAAGAGAAACAAATCGGGTGGAGCCGTAGGTGCGCGAGCTTGAACGGGTGGCGCGGGAACAGGGGCCCCGCCTAGCTGTACGTTGACATTTTGCGCCTCCCAATAACCATACCGCACCTGACCCGAACCAGCGTACCGTGGTGTGCCCAAACCTGTGTACCATATCTGTTTCAACCCAGCGTCCCGGCCTGTACCGAGCCGCCGTACCACTAGTACAGAGCACCGTACCGTGTCGATGCGCTGTGATAGTATCGAACCTGCCCCGAACCAGAGTGACATGCTCATCCCAAACCGACGTCCATACCACCATAATAGAGTCATGCGGCCACCTTGTAGAAGTACCAATGGCAGCACCAAACCGAGAATGTTGCCGTAAACCCAAAACCCCCACCTCGCTGATCCATCCGCCGTCACCAAAGTCTGTGGAACAGGGACCTCACTTACCCAAAAGGAATACTCTAGTTGATAGGGAGGGTAATAATCAAGAATATCGGGTAATATCAGGAAAGTCAAGAAAACCAGGAAAATCAGGGAAAGTTGGCGGAACATAGGAAAATTAGCAAGAATCGGATCAAACCAATGAAAGGGATTAAATGGGTATTTTTGACAAAAATCCATGAGAATGGAATTTCATAGACTCGAATTAAATTTAAAAAAAAATCGTTAGTTTTGTTTCTTTTTACCATTTTTAATTCTTTTCCTTATTTTTAACCCTGTCACAGGAATCGATGAAATTCGCGGATAATTTCATCAAAGAAAATTTTGACGAAATTTAATAAAATAACGAATATTCATTTACTTTCTTTCCTTTTATTATTTTTAATTCCTTTTCTCAATTTTAAATTTGTCAGTAGAGTTAATGAAATTTTGAGGGTTCATTCCCTCACCAATTGGCTAGTGTAAAAGGGCCGCGTTGAGCCCTAGCACCACGTCCCAACTCCGCGGCCGACCGGGTCGCGAACTACCTCGAATCGAAGGAAAAAGGGTAGGCACTACCACACCTGTTCATCACTTTAATTTCAAGAGTCAGTTTCAATAGTCGACATAGAGAATATCAGGGGTCTCTTCCCGACCCCTAATTTTTTCCGACAATTCGGACGAAAGTCCCGGTCAATCCCTCTCTAGGCAGACAATCTAAGGGTTAATCCATCGGATTTCGGGTGGCCGACTGACCTTCGGGCGCCCGACATCGTGACACGCCAACATTTTCAGATGCTAGAGAAACCCTTACGAAGTACAACCATGTTCTCCCAGGCAACACAGACATCGATGATCTTCATCTTACCATGTACAAAAAAGAAAGGGTGAGTGGACACAAATGGGGAGCCCTTTTACAACCTGCTCAGTCAATCCTCTGTAACCCAGAGTAATCAATGCTGGCAGGAGTTTTTTAGTTTCTGTTTTTTCTTATGCTATTGAAGGTTTCTGTATCATGTGTACATAAGGGACACTGGACCCGTTTTCCAGCAGGTGATTCTCCCCACCAATAGATGGAGCCTCTCCCCAGGTGATAGAGGTGGCTGCTCTCATCAACACCGGTAGCACTAAAGGGAGTTCGTTTAAATTGAAAAAGAAAAAAGGAAAAAAAAAAGGAGTGGTTGGAGGCGAGCCCCGAGTTCCTTGCCCCCAACGACGACTCTCGCATAGCCTGTCTGGACGTCCCGTTGGGAACGCTGCCGAATTTCCTGGATGTCTGGGTCTTCAAGAAGAATGGACAGAAGGCCACAGTCTTCCTCTCCACGAAAATCAATCCATCTTGGTTCTGTTGAAGGCGAAAAGCCCACCTGGGCACATACCCGTTATGCCCAGCAAACACCGCAGCCCCCCAAAAACCGCCTGCTGCCCCAAACTCAACTTGTGGAGTGCCAGGGAGCCAAGGGGATATGGTTCATTAACCACCCGACTTATCGCAGCTGGGTGTTTGATGATAATCTACAGAAACCAGATGGATTTGGACGCTGCGATCCAAGCCAACCATCAAACCCCAGCTCTACCCCCCAGATGACAGCACGTGGAGGGCAACTGGGGCACGCAGGATGGAAGAGACAGGGATCGGCTCCCTAAGACACAACATAATTAACGAGGAACTGATCGAGGAAGAAAAAAATGGGCTAGATGATATAGATGATCTTTGCAAATTGGGGGAACAGTTAGAAAGATCACAGCAAGAAACCCGGCCACAAAAACCCACAACCGCGGTCACACCCCCTGCCAGGGAACAACCAGCTGGCCCCTCCAACATCAATCACACATCCCTCGGCCACAAAACGCACCAGCAGCCATAGGAGAAAGAGACCACGATGGGGAAGAAGAGGTTGCCGATAACCTGGAAGAAACTGTGGACGGACCGGCGGACAGGGAATGGCTGGAAAATGGCGTCGCCTAACTTGAAAGAGTGAGTGAAGTTGCACATGGCACACTGCAGGCAATAGTGTAACTTGGCCAAGGCAACATCCACCGCAACTGTTCCTGCGAGACTCACCTCTGAGAACCGCTACGACATCCTTCGTAAAGAACACGCGCTATCAGAATTTTATGCGGAACAATATAACATGAAAACCAAAATCGAAGGAGATAAGTTGAAGATTGACATTGCAATATATGACCAGCAATTCCAGTGGCCCCAGCTCTGTGGTTCACACAAAGACATGAAATCTGCAGCCAAAAGGGCCAGGAAAATGCAGCACACCGGGCACCCCCCGGAGGAGCAACCAGAAAACTGCACGCAGACGCAGGGAGCGACCGCCTCACTACGCCGCAGAAAACAGGTATTGTAAGCACAAGTGGCTGTCCTCAAGTAGAAGAATGCCCAGGCAGAGAAAACCTGTATCACCACCCAGAAAATAGCAAACGAAGCTTCGCCGGACTTTGAAGCCGCTGCGGGCCTTGCAGCCCACAAAGAGACTGGCAAGAGGGTGGTGATTCAATTCAGATGGAACGCCAAGGTTGCAGGCTGGGAAGTGGTTGTCCGGTCATCAGGGGAGTTCCTAATCACGACCCAGCCTGACACCGAGAACGGTGAGCTAAGAAAAATGTTAAGGGCACTAATCGATGGCCCTATAATCCAGGTCGATGCCAAGGACAGAAACACAAAAGAATGGGAGGATCGCCAGGGTCACATACACCACGAGGACATGCGACCCATTCTGGTCCCGCTGAACGAGGACAGCAAACTACTCCCCGACCTCATCTGGCTCTCGTGGCAAGTGGTAGAAGCCATGCCATACGGACTGCTGGGACAACGGGTATTAGTGGAGAGTGCCGCAATGGCGGCGTTACTGATCTCCTCGTATAGGTTGTTTCTCTCGGACAGCGAAGGGTACCAACGCAAGGTGCAAACATTGATGGACAGGAAGGAGATCCTCTCTCTGCCTACCTAAACCAGCCATCACCGGCCCGAGGGGAGTGGATGAGATAGATGTCGATGCAACCCGGCATGACAACTCTGCCTTGTCGAGATTTGAGGATAGTCTCATGGAACATCAATGTTATGGCAACGCTCCTCGATAACACAGATAAATGGAACAATATCTTAAAGCACCTAGACTGGTTTGGGCCTCAGACTCCCGACATTTTGTGTCTTCAAGAGATGCACCTTACAGCAACACACGAGCACCAACTCGCTCAAACAGAAATAATCAGATGTTTAAAGTGCGTCGGTGCTTCATACTCGGCACCGGCTCCCCGCCCTGGGACAGTAGGCGCACCCATCATCTACAACGAAAACAAACAAATGATAAAGAATATAGTCGTCCAACAGTCACGGCTGGACCCCGGCTTTGGACGCTGCCCTCATTGTGGCGGACCCACCAGGTGTGGTGCTCCGCCTGGCCTAGAACTGACCCGTTAGATATTCAGATCGAACTTTCAGAAGGCTGTCTATTTCCGCTTTAGTTCCCAGAACATGTTATTCCTCTAACCTCTACGATCAAAGTACCAATCAAAGCATGTCACTACCAATTACATTCTATTTTACTCAACATATGACTGAACATCAGATAGTATGAAGTTATAAAAGACTGATAATGAATATGGAGGTATTACCGCTGGGAACCCTTCCCCCTTTCACAAGTGCTGAGTGTCCAAAACTCTTCAACAGATCAGGTCCAGTTCAATCCATGAATAAAACAGACATGCACAGAATAATGCAAAGACAATCCCACATGCCATGCACTAACGACGTCAACCATCAACCATTAACATTGTCCCTCACTCCCCAAACCATGTATGACAACTCTATCTTTCATGAGACTTAAGCCCAATCCCCTCACCTTTCTTCAAAGGACCCTTGAGAGTGACCAAGACCATTTAGGCAATGACCACAAGTGACAGTTTTACTGACCACAGGGTTTGCCTTTAGATGTGGGTATCAAGTCAAAGTGGAAAAAGTTGAATCGGCAACGACTGACCTGTTATCGAGAGGTAACAAAAAAATTGAGTCCTCTTTGTAGGAATTCTCCTTCAATTGCTGTAGATCAAAGCAGGGACCTGCACACACACAGGTCAAAAAAGATTCAACACTCCCTACTCAATTTCTCACATATTGACATCTAAGGGTGAAACCCTTAGATCTTGTTTGTGAGTTTTTTGGGATCAACATCCCAAAGTCTAACCCTTACTTTCTATCTACCCTAGGTCGTTTGTCACCCCTTCTCCTTTCGTTTCAATGAGTCTCTTTGCCTATGTCCTAAGTTGTCTTAGGGAAACTCACATTTCCCGTACTCTCAGTTCTTGCATTTTCTGTCATGCGGATAAACACACCCTTTGATGCTTACGCCGTAGTCTAGCTGAGATTAATTCCAGTCATTGGCGGTTTCTCCCTTAAGAGTCTATCAATAAACTGAGGCTACGCGAAACTTTGTCTTTTCTTACCCTCTTCCCCGCAGTATTCGCATTATTTTCCGCTCGTTTTTAAAGGACCTTTGGAGTCGCTCCCGATGAAGCACTCCCTTTTTCCCTTCCTCTTCTTCTTGTCCTAACATACGCAAGTAGTGGCTGATTCACCCGGGAATCTTCCACTACTTAATCAATTTCAAACAATTTGTTAGCCAGAAGAGTAATCGAGTCGCCCCACGGGAGCACTCAGTCACCCCTCAAAGTCCACACAGTCCTCATGGAACGAAGCAGTTCATACATTCTACTGCAAGCGATCGGATAACTCACCCAGGAGTATCCTTTTATTAGTTAAGCAGGTAGTTAGGAGGTCTATGTTGAACCGTCTCAACACTTGACCCAACATTCAGAAAAACACTCCAGACCCAGGTGTGAGTACAAAAGTCTAGTTAGTAATAGGGGGTCTTCACGGAAGTCCCCTATCACTCTTTGGTCAAAGTTCAGTCTTTCCTAAAAAATGTGTAATAGGAAGACCCTACGGGAGTTCCCCTACTACTTTCTCATAGTCAGACGAGCTAGGATTATGTTAGCGGACTCAAGCAAACACCAGGTCTTCCCTTTGCTGGAGTATTTTATTAAACATGTCAAGGATGACCCTACGGGAGTCTCCTGTAACCTGGCTTAATGTTAAATAGATAGGCCGTCAGTACTTATTTATATCATCCATTAGTCATACATGAACAAGTAGTTGGGTTACTCGCCCGGGAGTATCCCTCTACTGTCCAAAACACGATCGCCTCATTCCTTCCCCCCGTCAGTTGACCCCCAAATCAAGCAAGTATTAGGATAAACCTCTCGGGAACCATCCTACTACTAGTTTGATCTGTAGGAGATCAATCAAAACAACTCTTGGTCGAGTTTCCCTTACAGTTCACCTACCTTGCCTATGCATCGTAAATGAGCAAAAGATATTTTGATTCCCACGGGAAGTCGGACAGATCTACCCAGACTTAGAAGTTCGCGTACTTACCCGGGAGCCCTACGAAAGCCTCCAACTACCTTTAGTTTTGGTTAGTTGTTGATGACATATACCCCACGGGAGTACCGGATCATTTTGCTTTCATTAATAATTGAAGAACTGTACCCCACGGGAGTACTGGATCACTTGCTTTCGTTAATAATTGAAGAAGTGTACCCCACAGGAGTACCGGATCACTTGCCTTCGTTAATA
Organism: Chara braunii; assembly: GCA_003427395.1. Lineage (NCBI taxonomy): Eukaryota > Viridiplantae > Streptophyta > Charophyceae > Charales > Characeae > Chara > Chara braunii. Next base: position 2,114,478 of record BFEA01000034.1, read on the forward strand.
ATT
>BFEA01000034.1:2115000-2128126 GCA_003427395.1 Chara braunii
TAATTGAAGAAGTGTACCCCACGGGAGTACCAGATCACTTGCTTTCGTTAATAATTGAAGAAGTGTACCCCACGGGAGTACCGGATCACTTGCTTGACCTAGCCCGTAAGGTAATTAGAAAACTGCACGGCAGCGGCCCGTCACAAACGTCGAAATCAAGTAGACATAGCATCAATTTGTTATTTTAGTCGAACGAATTGCAGGGTAACTTCGCACGGCGGGAACCCCGTCATCCATCTTAGTTAGCTCATACAAGCAGTGTGACGACCTCTCTGGAGTCCCCATCACACTGCCTTATGTTTCAAAAACAAGCAGACTAGGTTCCTTTTTGGTTCTCCTAGGTTCCTTCCTTACATCACGCAGGATTCTTACTTAGTTCTAAAAAGCAGGTGTGCTGGGCAGCGAGAGGGAGACTGTACCCAAGACTGTGAGGGGAAAGCAAAAGGGGGGAAGGAAGTGGAAATGGAGGGGAGACTTTTGACAAGTGATGCATCGATAAAACGTTTTTCCCCTTTCCATTGATTGCTTGCTCATTGAAAAGTTATTCAAGATATTTGACAAAGTGTTACCAACTATATTATTATTATTATTATTATTATTGTTATTTTTATTATTATTATTATTATTATTATTATTATTATTATTATTATTATTATTATTGTTATTTTTATTATTATTATTATTATTATTATTATTATTATTATTATTATTATTATTATTATTATTATTATTGGTTGTTGTTTCATTGAAACACTATGAAATAAGCAGGGGTCAGAAAGATAGTCCTCTTGCTTTCGATGCTTTTAGTCCTGAAGAAAGTCATAAACAGTACATCATACAATCACTTAGGCAGTCCGATAGAAGGGCGTAGCCTGTAAGTCAATAAAGAAGATGCACGGCACCTTCTCGCTACCAATGTCGAAATCAAACAGACATCTCAGTTTAGTCAGATAATTGGCAGGTAGATTCGCATGGCGAGTACCCCGTCATCCGTCTTAGTTAGCTCATGCAAACAGTGTGACAACCCTACGAGACCCTCCATCACACAACTTTGTCCTTCAAGCCCAGGCAGATTGGGTTCCTTCTCGGTTCTCCTAAGTTCCCTTCCTGAGTCAGGCAGGATTCTTACTTCAGTCACATAGTCCTTTTGTTTTCGATGTTTTTAGTCCTGAAGAAAGTCATAAACAGTAGATCATACAATCACTTAGGCATTCCGATAGAAGGGCGTAGCCTGTAAGGGCATACGGGAAAGGAATAGGTGACGCGTACCTTATGGTTCCCTGCCTCCAAAGTTCCTCCTAAACTCCGGTAGAGCTCCCGCAATCGCCCTGTTTTCTGCCTGTTTGGTCATTCTTCTTTATAGAGTAGACTTTCAATTCAGAGAGATCACACCATTCCAGAAAGTTGTGAAGAATAAGGAAGTGAGGGGGATAGATTACGGGAGCATGGGGAAGGATGGAGGCGGTAGGCACCGTCACATGGTGACGACGTCTCTCTCCTCTCCAGGCGCATGCTTGCTGCCCTGGCGCACGGTTGTGGTAATAATGTTGCGCTCCTAGTGTTTGTGGTCCCCTCTTACCAACCCGGTCTCACGCCGCTTGTGCTCAGGCTACACTTCAATTAACCGGAGTGCAACATTGTCTGAGAAGTGCATAGGAAAACGTTGGGATAACAACCTTTCTTCGGGTATTCAGGTCTGCCTTCACTTCGGGCGGACATGAGGCTTGCAGCGGTATCCGAAATAATAATAATAATAATAATAATAATAATATAAATAATATAATAAATAATCTTCAAATTGCAAAATCACTTTGAAAGTTAGATAGTCCGATGCAGCCCGAACGACCGAAGTGCACTGGTAACTTACCAACAGAAAGTACTAAGTCCGAATGTTTGCAAAAGCATGCTTTAGTTGTCGCCTATGTGAGTATCCCAAGTCCTTTTTACTACTTGGTGCACTGCGCTTAGACTGTTATCACGCCGTTATTACCAAACAGTGAACTGAGCATACCTCTTCCGATGTCAGCAGCAAAACCAAAGTTCATGCATATTCCAGCCATGCTGACCATGTACCTTGCATCCCCATCTCCCTCTTCTACGTTTTCCTTTTCTTTCCCTCTCACTTTGCTAGTCTGTCTGTTTTCGTCGCTGCCAGTTATGTCCGCCTGTGTGTGTATCTGTTTGGTTACCTGTGTCAGGCCGTCCGCCGGCTTGTCTGTGACCGATTGTCTGTTTTTGTTTTGCCTGCTTGCATCTGTCTGTGTTTTTCTTGTCTTTTGGTTATTTATATATTGTTGTCTGTCTGCTTTTGTCTGCCTATCTGGCTGATTGTGTTTGATGGCTCTTCTGTCCTACTGTGTCTGTTGGAGCATCTGCTCATTGGTTTTGCATCTCACCTTGTGTAATTGTTTGTGTCTGTCTTTTGTTTATTATGCATAGTTACCTCTGTTTGTATATAAGGGCTTACACCCTAGACCAGACCATTTTTCATTCCAGCATTCATGCTCTACCGTGTGGATCCTAACCGGAGGAACTAGCTTTGCGTCCAACCGCCCTTTCTGGTGATCATTGAAAACGAAAGCTAAATGGAACTCCTGACACGCCTTCCTTATCAACTGAGTTTCCTCTGCTGTTAGAAACCCTTCCACTCCTATTTTCATGATATCTGCTACCTCATCTGGTATGCGATGCCCTTCCGTTGCCCGCCTCTCCCTTATAATCCGTAGGATCTCTTCTTCTTTTTCCATGGCCTCTTCCCTTGATGTTTCTACTAGGATCGAGACTGGCTTGGCCTTCTTCCCTACGGGTTTGTATTTTTGCATACTCCCTTCTGGGATCGTTCTCCTAAAAAATGAACGGTCGGGATTGGCCTTGCCACCTCCCATTGAGGCAGTAGCCTTTCTAGATTTCTTCTTCAAATCTTGCAAGTGTTATCGGATCTACCCCAACTTTATGGTATCTAATAGCTTTGATGAGTTGCAGCAAGTCAGGGATTTCGAGTACTACTTCTGTCGTTTCCTTCCGTCTCTCCTTTGGCTTGGGGAGGCTGGCCCCAAGTTCAATCTCCGACTCCTTTTCTGCGAGCATGACTCCTAGGACCTCGCCCTTCTGTCTCCTTTTCTTTAGAGGCAAACCCATTTTGATCCATTCTTTTTTGCTAAACGTCTCATCAATCATAATTTCTACCCTTTCCCTCATGCCTTCCATTCGTGCGAATGCGCCTTTCCGTGCACTTTCTTCAAACGTCGGCGACCAGGTTGCCAGCTTACCCTTGGGGGGATCCCCTCCAGTTCCGAGGAGTCGGAGGATTTGTCCGCGACCAGTTACAGGATCCTCTATGTCTACCATATACGTGCCATCATGCAGGTGCATGCCAATCATTTCTACATTGGCGCACCAAGGTCTTCCAAGGATTATGTCATGGTCCATTTCTTCCATGACGGTCATCCGTTGAAAAGACCAGATGGATTCCCGAATTCCTGCCCTGACCTCACATTTGGTGACATACCCAGTGAAGGGAATTTCTCCGTCCGCTCCCCTGATACTCCCTGCTACCTCCTTGTTCACTGTGCACCCCGTGATCGTTGCGAAATCCCGTCGCATGAGGGTAATTTTTGCGCCGCCATCCACTAATGCATCGGTGTGGTGAGTTCCGACCTGGACTTTAAGTTTTCCTRCAGGCAGTGCGTGGAAGCTAAGTTTAGTGCCGGGCAGTGCTCTCATTACTTCGCCACCTTCTCGGTCCAGCAGATTCAGACGAATATCGGCAAAGGCTTTTTCCAAGTCTTCCAGGCCCCCTGGAATGCTTTGGAGGTTAGAGACTACTTGTGGCGCCTCGACCTCCTCGGGTCCTTGTTCCTGTGGTTCCAGAGCCTCCTCTACTTCTACATGTTTACTCGTCAATAGCTGCCTGAGGCCCTTGAGCAGTCTCGGGCTTGCCTGCAGCATGGTCTGGAAGGATACTGACACCATGGCGCCCAGGAGTTTGCTCAGAGTGTCATCTAATTCGGGCAGTGTCAGAATCGGGATCTGGTACCTGAACTTCTTCTTTGCCGCCGTGGCTTTATCTACCAGTTCCTCTTCCCTCGTTTTTCCATAAACCTTCTCATGTTCCCCGGCCTCAGCTTCCTCCTGATCTGCTCTAGCCCCCGCGACTTCTTCCATTACTGTGTCTCGGATGAACTTCTTTTCCGCGCCAGCCCGTTGGGTAGTAATGTTTACCCTATCCTGCCCATTACTTTCCAGGATGAAGTTGACCTGGGGCCCGCGCCCCCTTGGTTGGTCCCAGACAAGCTCAACTACCGGCTCTGCTTCTACGACAACTATATCCAAGTTATTCAGGAGGATGACGACACGCCGCATTCCTCCTGGCGAATTCCAGTTTACGCGCTCTCCCTGAGGTCCAAGAATCTCACCTTTGAGTGACCTACTGCACCTCTGTCTAATGATGTCGTGGTTAAGTCTCGGGCAGGTCCTTATGAAATGCCCGACCATTGTACAATATTTGCATTGTTCATTGGCCAGGTCCCTTCTGGGGAAACCTCGATTGGCTACAGCTGCCAGTATTACGGCTTTTTGGGGCGGGAGGGGGGGTCTGGACACCTGTGCCTGCATTACTAATAGCGCATTTTCCATTATGTCCATCTTGCTGTCAACCCCGTGCACCTTTCATGCAGACTCTTTATTCCCTTTTTGACCTTATCCCCCGTTTTCCCGGTCAGGTCTATAACCTCCCCTTCCTTAAGCAGAGTCAGGGTCTCAGTTACCACTATCTTCTCTGCAAGATCTGTTACCATACTGAAATCCACATCCCTTGTGTATTCAAACTTGCTGGTGTGCTGGTATGCTGACAGAATCTTATCCTTATCAAACTCGGAGAACTGCCTGAGGAAGTATTTACTCATTATGCGGTCCGTTACCCCGGGAATTCGCAGCGCCACTAACGTAAACGCCCTTAGGAAATCGTTGTAAGTCGCATAGTTTTTTCTCTGGACTGCTGCTAATTCGGCCTCTGTTGCCATTTTCTCTGCCTTCAAATATTTCCTCATCATCTCGTTCCTGGTTTCTTTCCAGGATCCACTGGACGCGACGATGACCATAATGTCCCTTCCCAAGCTTAGTGACACGTGCTGCCCTAGGTGCTCCATCTTTTCCTCTTCCGTCCATTTTAGTAAGGCTGCTAGGTTCTCATAGTCTATCAGAAACTCCGTAACGTTTGCCCCATCGAACGTGAGTTTCTTCTTTGCATCTGCGAGATATCCCTGGTTCTTGTTTAGTGCCCGGGTGAGGGTGGTGACTATCCTCTTGAGACCACCTTCGGAGCTACCCACTTCTCTTGCTGCACTGGTCCCTTCCCCTTCCTTGCTTTCCCTCTACTTCTCCCTGGTTTCCGGCGTTCCTTCTGGGTCAAACCATCCTAGCACCCTTTCCCTAAGGCTCCAGAGTCCGTTGCACGCCCCTGTTACTTTCGGCGTGGCTGGCAGTCAGCTAGTGCCGTTGTCAATGGCAGGCAGGGTCATAGCGTTTTCCGTCCCCTCCGCCGGGGGGTCGTTCTTGTCCTTCCCCTTCTTGCTAGGCGTTCCTTTGTGGCTATTATCCTTTCCCTCATACCTGGCCTCGTCCTGACCGGTCCTGCGTCCCTTACGTGACCCTGCGCCCTGGGGGTCCTCCTCATCCTCGACCATCATCTGCTCGATAAGCCTTGCCTTAAATTCTGCAGTCCGCTTTTCTATCTCTGCCAATTTACGACTGGCATCCGAGACTTTTGTCTTTTTAGGGGTGACTCCTGCTGAGTTCCGAGGGCTTGTTCTCATATCGTTTCCCCCTACCCTGTTTTCCTGAGGTCCCCTTTTGCTACCCCCAACTTTCCCCGAGCTTTCTCTAGTTGAGAGGTCCTTTCCGTCTTCTCGGGTTCCTTCCAGTTTGGCTGACTCTCGATCCCCCGTTGATCCCTCGTTTCGTTCCCCATCCCCATTCGTGCCCTKATTCCCTCCGCTCTGCTGGTCATCGATCCCTTCCTCAGTCGTCATTTCTTTACCTAGCCTGCACATGGAAAAAAAAAATTTGCGAAAAAATGGCCGGTTGTTCATAACTGCCCTAGTCCCGGCCCTAAAACCCGCCTATTCCCATGTTTTTTTTGTGTCTTACATTAATCGGTCCGACTCTCCTGGCTTTTCTTTCCCAGGGCGTCCTTCAGGTTTTCTCCCGCCGGGGGACTTGCCGCCGCTGCTTGGCATTTTATTACTGCCACGCTTTGGCTCTTAGGGCGGTGTTTGAGCCCAATGGCCTCCTTATCGAGGATGACCCTTTTGGCTTTTCGACCTTCAAATGCCCCAGAGTTTTCTAGTGCGGGTGGTCTTCCTAGTTCCTCCTTGCCGTGCTATCGGGTTGGACGGAACTCCAACCACTGCCCCCCCCCTTTTTTTTTGGTGATAGTTGCCTTCTTATCTTAGTACCCGTCCCTTATTTCCCTATCTTTTCCCGACGCGTTTTCTCATGCTGGTCCCTCAGGCCTGCCTTGCTCGTCCGGTTCTTCGAACAGGTCAGCCACCCCCGCAAGGTAGTTTTCTCCCATCTCTATTTCCCTGACGATTATCGGCTCAAATTCCTCAAATGCTAAGCGAGGCAAAACGAATATCAGGATTTCAATGAGGTCAAGCAACTCTCAGGCCTGATTTCCCTAGAACGACCCATGCTTGACCGACACGTCGTAAAACATTCCCGTCGTTTGTGGACGGAAGTGGTGGATCCAAACCAGGGTCGAATCCACCAGGTCCCTAGCTCTCTTGAGGCTACCGAATACCAAGTCCACCATGAAACGAGGTACTCGACACCTCAGCCCGGTCATTGGGGCCTTAAATTCTCGCCAGCCTCCGACCTCCACCCGAGTTCTTAATCCCACGTTTCTTCTCCCCCGCACTTCCTGGCCCACCCTGTTCAACATCCTAGTAGCCCTCTGGAAGATTGGTAGCAACCCGTGACCTAGTGCCAATTCCGTTCCTAGCATGTACCATCCAAATTCCGGCAGGTATACGGTCCCCGTCACCCTAAGATCGGTGTACAGATCGTCTCCCGGTCCCCTGTTAATCCTCATACCATCCCACAAACATTCCACCAGCATGAACGCCTGACCTCTTCCCAGGGTCACGACCCTCCATTCGATGTCCCGTCCTTGGATCATGTAGCTTGTTGGGAGCGATACCTCCCATCCGCCTCCACTTTCCGTGGGTGGCCGCGGGTGTGTGGACCGTCGCAACATCCGGGCGTGTCTCATCGCCATTTTTTACTTACTAGTCCCCTGCACAGTTTAAACAGCAAGCGGTTTTACTTATTTCATTTAATCTTCAACTCCCTCCCCGGTTTCTAGCTTGAACCTTCCTTTTCTTTCCTTGACCTCTTTTATTGGTCTGTCCCTACGTCCATCGGCTCATACAATCGGTACAGATCATCCACGTACACCATCCCTTGACTTATTTTCCGTCGGACGGCACCCCACAGGACCTCACTACCCACGACCGGAGCCCTCGGCCTGGTGCTAAACACAGCACGCAAGATGCGCAACACCTCATACTTCTGCTCTCCACTGAACGGGCCCATTTCTAGGAAGGCCCGATAGTATTCTCGATGTACCGTCGCATCTTCATATGTCAGGCTTGCGAGGTCGGCTACCGCTTATCTAACAAGTCCCAGACCGCCCAGCCTTTCCAGCAGGAAGGGCGGCAACCTCATTCGTACATTTTCACTAGGCAATTAAAAACTCCCAACTATGGCTACCCTAAGGTCCGCTGTTACATCGTCAACCCCCGGATCTGCGAACTCAAATCTCGCTCGCCATACTAACTGCCACGCCCCTTCAAACATGCTCAACGAGTCTTCTTCAGATGCCAGCCGGACTCTGAACTCCCTCCACCCATTTTCCGACACATACAGTCGTCCTTCTGCACGCACATGCCCCCGCGGGTCCGGGTTCCACTCCCCATTCTCGTCCGCACGCCATTCAACTTTCGTCACCAAGTAAACCATGTTTTCCGCAAGTTCGACTCCAACCCAATCCGCCACTTGGAGCTAGCCTCCACTCACCGCCGGCAAGCTAACCTCTATCCCACCCGGTACTTCCCTAGGCGGTTCAATGGCCAAGGGGCGTTCCTAAAGGAAGGTCATTCTTCGCGCCATCGCGCACTCGCCTTTGATCTCCTGGCTCGCGATCCGCACTGAACCCTACAATGGCCAGACATCCCATTCCCTTATCTTAGCAATTTTTTCCATATTTGCATGGCCCCACGGCTTTCCTGCGCTTAGTCGAACCACAGTACCTCGAACAGTTTGAACACATCGTCCACATAACAGGGTGTCGCTGCCACCTCACGGCGGATTATGGCCTCCCTAGTTTTCGGGGCCACCTCCTGTCGGTCATTCCTTTCAATATCCAAAATGATAAGAACCTCCCGGGCTCTATCGCCGTGGAAGGGCCCGAATTCCAAGGACGTCTTATAGAATTCCTCTGCCAGCCATGCGCAGTTCACGTGTATTCGTTCCATCGTGTCGGCTACCTCTGTTACGTGATCAAAACGCCCAAACCAGCCTGCTACGAACTCAGGTACCCAGATCTTGGTCCGGGTGCCAGGCGGTTTAAATTCCTTCCATCCTCCCATCCCGACTCTACTGCTGACCGTATCCCAACCTTTGTTAGCAAACCTTTCCCCCGCCTGGCGAGCCCTTGCCTCAGCGTCCCCTAAAAGCCACATCGGATTCTGTCCTGCCGTGAGCATTGTGCAGAACAGGTGCCAACCTTGATCGTCCAGACTGATTCCACCCTTCCTTTCGCAATCTCTTCCCATTCTTCCTCTTCCCTCAACGGGTTCCAGACACGCTCTGTCCATAGGTACGATAGCTCCGGCACAATCTCATACCCCCGACAATCACATGTGGTCCCCTTCCATTCATTGCTTGGCGGTATTGACATCTCTACTCCCCTTCCGATTCGTCCTGGTTCCCATGTGCAGTCCCATAGCTCGAGTTCCCGGACCATTGCTCCCTACCTGCACATAGTTGACAACCCGTTTTCCCCGGGTAAGCCCCCCCTTCAGAAGTCTCAGTCCTCTATCTCGTCCCCGCCCTCCTCCTCACTGGAATCCTTCTCCTCGTCGAAGAACATCTCTTTCACCCCTTCCAAGAAGGTTTCCCCCGCCGCCACGTTTCGGTAAACTATCTGCCAATGCACCGGACTAGGAACAAAGACTTCGTCCGCGCTGAGGAGGTTTAACACCTCAACGAATTCTTCCGCTCAGTTTCCTTCAAACGGCCCTGCTTCCACCGACAATCTAAAGAAGTCTTGTCTAGCACATTGGTACAGCCTCAGGTGTGTCATCGATTGGCATATACGTTCCAGTCTATCCCTGGTCCCAAAGACTGCATCCACTAGAAACGGGGGTACACACACCTCATTGTCCTAAGAGGACGTCTCATATTTTTCCGGTCCCTGAGTTCCACTCGCACCTCCATCCTTTCCATCTCCATTTCTGCCCGCTGACATGCTGCCCATACCACCTCCCGTTCCGCTTGCCTAAACAGCTGATCCGGTGCCGTGCCCAATATTAGTCCCACTACCATTGCATTTTCCAATTCCTGTGATAGGTAGACCCATCCTCGAGCTTCCACTGTTCCCCGAAATTCTAGGTCCATCAAGCTAGGTGAAAGTCTCGTCAGGCTGACCTTAGTCCAGATTGTCTCTATCCAGAGGAACGCGTCCTTCTCATCCAGTATCATGGTTTCATAGACCGGTTCTAGGTCAGTCCAAACCCTTCTTCTGGGAGAACAACAGATACCCCATCCCTTACCTCTATAGGCATTTCCGGACCGCTAGAGTAGACAGGAGGCAACAACCATCGCGCCATCTTGTTTCCCGGCGCTTGTCCTGTTTCCACATGAGAGCACCACACGGCCCCTCATGGTCAGATGATTTTCTTTTCTTTTCTAGATGAGAGCTGTTTTCGGACCCCTCATCCGGGTCTCCCTAACTTTTCTTATCCATTTCCCATGTGCCATTGCCCTACCATACCCCCAATCGATCACCAGTGGCTCGCATTCTTTTTTCTTGGTTTCACTCCCTTCCAACTCCTATCCAGCCTCTTCCTCATGTTCTCTCACTCGTGCAGACTTAGGCAGGGGTTGAGAATAGACTACAAACTTAGTTCCCCTTCCAACACTCATCAGGCAGCTTCACAAAGAGAGGTACAAAAAGAAAAACCAAAAAGTCATCGCACACAGGCCGGTCATCTCCTCACCGGCCTTTTCCCAAAGTGGTCTCTTCGCTGTTACCATCGGCAGGGTCTTACCCCATACCTCAAGCACAACTCAACCGTCGCAAGCGCGGTATCCAGACTCCAGTGGGGGGTCACCCTCACCTTCTTGCCCAGAATACCCCATCCCGACTTGTCGCTCGTGTGCCCACCTTTAATCTCGGGAATCACCCCGCACATCTCGGTAGACCATTGGAGCCAGCCGTCTAGGCATTCACTTCCATCGGTCCGATAAGGAACAGCCTTTCCCAAACCAGGCTACGAGAAGCTACTGATCGCCTCCCAGGCTCCGTCTTTGCCCCCATGCAGTGGTGCTCCCTCCGCCAGTCTACAGGCTAGGCCCCGCCTGAGGAACGTTTCACACCCCGCCCGGCAGATCAATCGAGCCGAAGCCCGTCACCGCGCGGACGAGAATGCTAATAAGCACTCGATGTGACAAACTCCCGTTAGACAGCTTGGTGGCCTGAGCCCCGCATACGAACAAACAACAGTCTGAAAAGAGAACGATATTTGGCAACCCGCAGTGGCCGGTGCAGACCCCCCCTTTCCTTCCAAATGACGGGACGCTCGAAATCCCAATCATGCAATTACAAGTCCCAAATGGGACACACATAACACAAGTGCCTTTCCCCTGGTGCACCCAGCGCTTCCTACCCATAGCTCACAATTTTTCTCTCGGGACAGTGCGTGCCACTCACCCCTAACTTCCATACATAGTGCCCGGTTCCTTCTCGTGAGCATCTTCAAAGGTGAGCTAGTTTTCCTCGGAGTCTAGCAACTCCCTTCATTCCCTTATCTTCGCTTGTGTGTTCGTTCAAAGGGAAGGATTGTTCCTTCTCGATTACCCTTTGTGTTCATATGAGGTTCCTTCAAGCATTAAGTGTGGTGCATGGAGCCCGCTGCGCTCCGGAGAAAAGGAAGGAGAGCACCCGTGTCGGTCGGATCACTCCGCCGCGGGATTTTCATCGGAACCCGGACTAGCCCGGAATCCCAATCGCCTGCTAGGTAACCGGAGCCCTTCTTTCACACGAAGAGGAAGGGTCGACCTGCGGCTTGCCCAAGGCTTCCCCGGTCTGACGAACATCAGCCCAAAAGAAGGAGGACTAGAGCCACCTCCAGGGGCGATGGCTGATCAAGCGTGCGAGCATGCATGTTATTCCTCCGGGTCTGGCCTTGCCATGCGCCCAGCCACCCTCAAATCTGATTCACTCAAGGGATAGAGCATACATAAATCCATATTCCTTATCTTCATGTTTATGTTCACGGTCATGCGTCGGGCGCCCCCCTCGAGACCGTATGGGTCAGTTTAACCCAATACCCGGCACCTCCACCATTTTTGTAGGGGCCGTACCCTGAAGGACTTTCGAGCCTAAGTCGACCCCGCTGCGGGTCCCAGTTGGCTCGACCCGCCCACGCTCATGCTCAGGGCGCGGGTCATTCGTCCCAGGGGCACCCCCACCTAGTGCTTTGAGATGGATGGGGATGGGCCTTTTGCGAGAGGGCTTTACATTGGGGGATGTAGCTCCGCTCTCGATGGTAGCTGTTTAGGCACTCGTGGCATCTGCTTAATTCTTTCTTTTTTTTTTCGTCCGACCAGGCAATTGCTCCTTCCAATACACAGGCAGTCCGGGGAGTTCGTTGAGATTTATCTTCATTTCGCGTATAGGCCAAGCGTCATCCATTGGACCACACACCTTTTCACTAAGCCTAGTGACTCAAGACCGCCCTTGCAGCATCCTCGGGGTGGAGTGGCACCGCCCGGGCCCCTAGCCGATATATTTTTTTTGCTCCAGTCACTAGTATCACATTCACCTATCCAAGACCGCCCTTAGTCCTTCCGGGCGCACACCGCATTCAAGAGAGTCATTGCATTCAATCACTATGCAAGTCGCATCCGGGCATCTACCATTTATCTAGGCATCCAACCGTCAAACCCATCCCGCATTCATAATTTAGGCGAGGTCTAAGTCCTTCCCTTATCCAATTTTCCACCCTCGCCCTCGTTTGCGGATCCGATCCCGATCAGATCGCCCTGCCCACTCACCTGCACAAGACCACACAAGACGAGAGGCCCAAGTACAATCCCCATTGGGGTCAACACATCGCCCCGTCCCACAAGCCTAAGATTCTTTTGCCCTCGACGTTCCTTAGGTTGTCTTTCCCCTTCCTTCAAGCAAAACCATGCCTTCACCTTAGTCAAGCAGTCGGGGAGGATAGTTGAGTCCAACTGACCTTGTTACAAAAACAACACTCCTTTTCGCTTTCTCCAATGTGCACAACAGTCCAGCGCCTTTCCTTCTTGGTGGCACAAGGGACCGGCTGCCCTCCCCTTGCCCTCGCTTTCCACCAAGTGAGGATCAAGGTTCGTTACCGTTCGTCCCCTCGCAATGTCACAAGTGAGGGTAGAGGTTAGTTACTTGTCATGGAAGGGAAGGGACGAGGTGAGAGTTAAGGGTCAAGGACCATGGGAGAAAGAGAGCGGAAGGAGAGAGGAGGTGAGGGGGAGAGAGAGAAAGAGAGAGAGAGAGAAAGTGGGAGAGAGAGAGAGGGAGAAAGAGGAGAAGGAGAGGAAGGGAAGAAGAAGGGAAGCGAGAGAGCGGGCACGAGAGGCTCCACATCCTATTCGCCCTTGACCCTTGGCCCACCTTAACCGAGCCCTACCCGGACTCCGTGTGCTCCTTTGCACCTCCTATGACTCTCGAGTGGACGGGTATAGGTGGTGGAGCTGGAAGTAGGGTTGGGGTGGTCGGCTATGGTGGATGGGTGTAGGTGATGGAGGTAGAAGAAGGGTCGGGGTGGTCGGCTATGGTGGATGGGTGTAGGTGATG
>BFEA01000034.1:2149949-2162408 GCA_003427395.1 Chara braunii
GAGATATTCTCCGAAAGATTGTTCGTGACGACCAGCAGTGGGATCTCCATCTTGCCCACACAGAGATAACCTACAACCACGCCGTCTCGCCAGCCACGGGCATGTCGCCTTACTATTGCGACCTCGGCTATCACCCTTGTGTTCCCGCGGACTTCCTTCGACCGTTACAAATGCACCCCGACATGAGTTGTCCCGCGCTGGATGATTGGGTTGCACACATGACGTCGATCAAGAAGATCGCGCATGAGCACATAGCCGCTTTCCAGACTCGCATGGTAGCACGTGTGAACTGATCGAGGATGAATCATCCATTCAAAGTCAGTGATGATGTGCTTATCGACGCCCGCCACTTACAACTCGAAGCGGACACGCTTTGCAAGTTCCGGCGTCGCTTTTTTGGCCCATGCCGCATTCTCTAGGCCGTAGGTTCTGATACGGCTTCTAGCCTGGTCTGCTTCTGTGTGAAGCTGCCCGACTACCTACGCCACGTTCGTGTGCACGATGTCTACCACATCTCGTTACTGCGTCCCTACCGCAAACCGTCTGAGCGTTTCGTCGGACCACCATACGAGTGCCCTCCACCCATCATGGTGGACGGTCACGAGGAGTTTCTCGTTTCAGACACCATTGGTCACCGAGTCGCCAACGACAACCCTCCTCACGTCGAGTATCTCGTACGTTGGAAGGGTTACCCTGATGAGGAGGCTACTTGGGAGCCCCTCGAGTACTTTTAGCACGCTTGCATGCTGGTGCGTGCCTATGACCATGTTCATCGTGCTGGGTCGACTGTTGTTCCTCAACCCACTGACCCTCCTCCTTCTCCCTCGGCTGAGGAGACCACTGAAGTCGAGCCTGCTCCATCTGAGAAAGACCTTCAACAACAGTCGGATGCTTCTGAGTGTCCACAATGCACTCGTCGTCGTCTTGCTCGATACGACGATTGACTCTGACTTATCTTCCCACGTCCTTGACTTCTTAGTACTCCATCCACTCCATTTTTGCCACAGCTCGTCGACGTTGTGGCTCTTCCTCGACGACATTCCGGACTTCTCATCATGGACGTCATCGGCAGCTTCATGAATTTTGTCACGATCAGCTCAGCCTACTTCAGACGTCGTCACTCTCTTACCACCTTACCCCGTACGATACCCTGGTTGTGTCGCATGATGGTCTCCCCTCGTTGGGTTCCTCTGAGTTGGGCTCTCCCTTGGTATACGCATAGGTATCGTGACCGTAGCGTTGCCCTGGCTTCCCAGCTTAAGGATCCAGCTCCGACTTCCCCCACCTTAGGAGTTATTTGCATGATTCCCTTACCCATCACTTTTTCTACCCTCTGCCGGCCCTAGCGCCCTAGTTAGACAGCCTCGCATGCTTCATCTAGGTGCGCCCAGTATACTAGGCTCCCTTGTCCGCTTGCATGGTCGACCCTCCATAGCGATCACCCCTTTAGTCGAGCATTACCTGCCCTGATGGTCTATATGTTAGGGTCATTGGTTTTGTTCGCTCCCAGTTCCCTACCCTCATTGAGTCTGATAACATGTGTCTTCTTGTCATTTTGTGTGGATGCCCTTAGGAGTTATCGACCCCTAGGCTGCATTCGCGACCCTCAGAGACCATCCCACCTTGTGGCTTGCGACACACGTCTCCTGTGACATATGGTTGTCTTGTTGTTGCTTTGTTGCTCTCAGACTGAGGCTACTGCCTCTAATATTTCTAGGATTTAGTTGTTTCTGCTTTGGCTGTTCTTAGGACTTACACATTAGTTAGTTGTTTCCAGACAGAGGTTACTGCCTCCAACATTCTAGGATCTAGTTGTCCTAGAATCCTAGTTAGTTGCTTCTGCTATCACTTAGGCTGTTAGCTGTGACATTGTTGTTTTTGTGACATTTTCTATCCTAGGTTGCATTGCATGGACTCAACATGGAGCTTGCTCCGCATCCTAAACTACTCGGTTTTTTTTTTTCTTTGGTAGAGTTCCGCTTCTTGGCGGAAGCGTGCTTGCATCTAGGCGATCCATCATAGGTCGAGGATCGTGTAGCGAACCTGTGGTTAGCCTGTGAGACCAACCCCTTGGCCAGTTCTCACAGGCCTGTGTTGTATTCGGGGTAGTCCAGTCCAGGTCGCTACCTCTGTCGGTGCCAGCCATTCCAGTCCAGTCCAGTGAGTCCGCTGGGGATACCCCAGCTGTTGTCTGTTTTTTAGATCATTCTACATTGGCACATTTTGGAATACGTGCGTTGGAGTCCAGCGTGGGAGCTGCGTTGTCGGAGCGAACACCCTTACAAGGGTATTCGCTCATGATATTGCATTCGATATAATGCCAACGTCGGCTACCATACCGGGAGTGGACAGGAGTGAAAAGTAAGAACTTTCGTCGTGACGCTGTTCATTGAATTCCTCGGCCATTGAGGCCGAGATTTCCTATGGAAATCGTGTCGTCACAGCGTGAAGCAGCGACTACCGGTATGAGGATTCTAGAAATGCCAACTCTGTCTTCTTCTGCTCAGCCTCAAGCACCCGACGCATCAACCCTTACATAGTATGGTACTGGTCGGCCCGCTACCTTTGAATGATGTCGTTGACGCTGGTTGGTACCAACGCTTCGGGCTTTCCGCTCAATCAAGTAGCCTTGCGGGTCACCCACGTGATCAAGCTGACAAAGGAGCCAAACAGGTACACAGATCGGTGAGCATGCACACACACTAACTTGGAAAAAATGGGCTCAGGCTGCTAGTTAGGCCGAACCAGTACTCTATACATAGTAGAGTTGCTCTCCATATTCTTGATATGGGAGCTAGCTTAGTAGATTAGAAAGGTGGACTGTTAATCAACAGATGTGGGGATCAAGTTTGCCTGGCCTTAAGCCATATCCTTTTGTAAGGAGCTCGACTTTAGTTTTACCCAGCTTTCGTTCGGGCGGGGCCCGAACCCGTGACTTCAAGATTGGAATTAGGTACTGTTAGACCCAGTTGTGACAGTTGTCATGACGGGGTGGTTGAAAGTAAGTTTTCTTTTGTTTTTCTTTTAGTTTAGATTTCGTTGTTTTACTAGATTTTCTTCTTTTCATTATTCCAAACCTCGTGTTTTCTCCTTGGATTCATTTTTTAAGAATGCACCGTTGAAACCGGGATAGATTCGTCCGAATAACTCGTCCGGCCTAGGTCTCGAAAGACTTGGCCGCTAGGAAGTAAGGCGTGACGCAGAGGAGGAAGAAGAACAGGCTCAAACTAGAGCGCAGCAGCAAGCAGACAGCCCAGCGTGCGAAATCGGGCGAGAGGGGATGTAAGCACAAGCACTCGCATGAAGACGCAGGCGCAGCAGCTTAGACAGCGAGCATACGAAATCAGGCGAGAAGGGATCTAAGCGCAAGCATTCCCGAATGTGGAAGTAGGCGCGGGGCACAACGATTTGCACTGTCGAATGAAGGAACGTGCAGGCATAAGCGGGTGAGAGAATGCGTTGGGAGAAGGAGGTGTGCGAGGGGGAGGAAAAGGAGAAAAGGGGAAGAAGAAATATTGGCGGAAAAAAGAAGAAGAAGAAGAAGAAGAAGAAGAAGAAGAAGAGGAGGAGTTGTAGCCTTCGCAGTCAATGGAGGCAATGATCAGGGCATAGATGGTGGGACCTGGAACGGGAGTTACGGAGGACTCTCTACTTACGTTTTGAGAGGGAGGCAAGTCAGTTCTTGATAGTGAAAAGGGGAGTTGGCCCGACATAGACCATCTAAGGGCAGTCACGGCGCAACAACGAAGGCAGGGAGTGAAGAGTTGGCGACGACGACGACAACGAGAAGGGGAAGATCGAACTGGTATGTCTTCAAACTCCTCGACTGGTTACGCACTACCTCCGTCTATATGAAAAGCGAAATCGAGTGAATCTAGCACTACATCGTGGAAGTATACACTACGATTGAGGGTATCTACCTCGTAGCTAGTCCCGTAGTATTATGACCGATAGGGAGGACAAAATCGAGTGAATCTACAACTAGAACATGGAAATATACACTACCACACTCGTCTGTATGCGTGTTGTGTGTGTGTGTGTGTGCGTGTGTGAAGGAGTGTGTATATGTATATGCGAGAAGAGAGAGAGAGAGAGGAGGAAGGAAAAGAGGAGGGGAAGAACGAGAGTGAGGCGAGAACGGAGGTGAGCGCTATAGTGGTAGAGCGCAAATATGTCGGAGGTTGTGCTCGTCAGCGCCCGAACTCGTTGAAACATGTGATGCGCCCGTCATCACCCGACTTGTTAGAGTGCCCGCTTGTGTCCGTCGTCTTGCTGTCCCGGCATGCTGAACGTTGTCAGATCGTGTCGCGTTCCACCATGTAAGTCCCCAACCCAAAGGACTAGCCTAACGCTACTTCTATTGATATCATAAAATAATAATAATAATAATGATAGTAATAATAATAAAAATGAATCTAATGCTAGAACGTGGAAATATACATCACTACTTTAGAGTGTGTGTATGTGTGTGTATGTGCGTGTATGTGTGTGTATGTGTGTGCGTGCGAGTGTGTGTGTGTGTGTAAAACACACAGCGGACTCCACGCTAATTCCATCGATAAGATGGACGAGTTCGAACGAATCTACCACTAGAAAATGGGAAGGTATACTACCACTTGCATATGTATGTGTGCTCCTACTGAGCGGCCGTAGGAATTGCGTGAAGGCAGGAAAATGGTGATTGCATGGGGGAAAAGGAGTCGTGGGCCACGAAAGAGAATAAAAGCTAAGCAGGAGCTAAGGTGAATCACGTAGAAAGGGGGAGTAAGTGCGCAGAGGTATGGGGAGACTGCAGGAGAAAGAAGAAAGAGGAGTGTGAAAGAGGGGCAAAGATGGTGGGGAGAAGAAGAAAGAGGAGTGTGAAAGAGGGGCAAAGATGGAGGGGAGAAGAAGACGAAGATGGGAAACAAGTGGAGCACCAAATAAGAGGGAATAGAAACAGCGCAGGAGAAAGGAAGAAGTGAGGATAGAGAAGCGAAAGGGGGGATGATGCTTACCTAACAGCATAATCCACCGACAATGCATGTATCAGATCGATAAGATTGATTATGTACATCCTTACTATATTATTTCTGTCACAATAACGAAATTATTATTATTATTTTACTATTGTTATAATATTACTATTATTGTTATGATTACCAAGCTGTTACCACAAACAAAGTAAAAAGATACCGATGTTCTCCCCGACCATATAAAACTTTAGCTTATTCTATATCTCTCTAGTCGTTTTGCAGAATCAAGCTGAAATCGTGTTCAACTTAGCTGATGGAAGGTAGAGAGAGGCGCCTGGCACATCTGTGCAACCCCGCACGGGGTGCAAAATCGATCGACGGATGTACCGGGAAACTCCCACGTATACTACCCCTTTCAGGTCGTCTCATACTTCCAAGCTGGGATCAAGCTTGACATAGTGTTTAGTTTCCCGCCAAAGATTCCCCGGAATCAGATTACATTGAAGAAAGGTGGGAATAACGGATATCTTAGTTAGTCAGTATGTATGTGTGCGTATGCACGAGAAGGAGAGGAGATTGTGTAATGAGGTGGGAAGTTGAGGTGAAGAGAAGAAAACTAGCCTAATCAGTGTCCACGGTCGTCAATGCTGCCATGCTTTTTCCCTTTCAATACAGCCCCACGTTCCTGCCTGTATCAAGCCAAGAAGATAGACTGTATTATTATTGTTATTAGTATTACTCTTATCGATTATTATTATTATCGTTATTATTCTGTGATTGTTTGATTGTAGTTTATCTTATTGATGTTTATTTTTTATATCATTAATATTATTACTATTATTAATAAAAATATCGTTATGATTTCAAGATTACTCGATCCGGCATCTGCTGCTTGCTATATGCGAGAGTGGAGGCTTGCTGAATGTGCAAAGCATCCACCGACGATGTTGCAAGGTCAGGTCCGTCATCTGCCGACTTACAGGAATGAGTGCATAGGCTTGTCATGTCCTTCATATTGTGGCCTCGGTATATTGCACATCGTAAAAGATCGGGTTGTGAGAGAGCGCGAGAATGTCTCGGGCCTCATGACACTTCCATCGACAGGGTGAGCGAGGCTGAGTAAATCCACTGATGGGACTCAAAAATGCGTGCACCCGTACAAGCACGGACAAGACAGACCAGAGAGGCTGACGTGTAGACAGACCAGACATTAAATTGATATAGACTGGCAAACAGAAACAAAATGGCTCACGAAGAAACATGCACGGAAGTAGAAGAAGGAGGAGAAAAAGTAGAAGAAGAAGAAGGAATGAGGAGAAAGCTGCACTTAAGGGTAGCAGTCCGAAGTCATAGCCAACAAGTCAAGGAACGCTGCCAACTGTCAAAAGTCGTGGTCCACAGATGAGGGATCGCGACTCACAGATTCAAGTGGCAACATGCCAATGAAATCCCGAGGGAAGTGGCGGGCCATGGGCATAGGGTACCAGGTCCAAGGTGAATGATAAAGGTTGAGAATGGTCTGTGACTTGGTCCAAATTAGCGTAAGGGACGATCAGCTGCATTTCGGGAAAATTGATCAATCATAAGCAGTACGGGGTACTACTGAGTTGCTTGCGCGCTACCCTCAAGGTTGCATGCGCACAGAAGTCTGGTTGGGCGATACTACATTAAGGAAAGAAAATCGGCCATGACCACATGAGCCCAATAGTGGGATAAGACGGCGTAGCCACAAACGTACTCAGGGACAAGAATCTTAAGTTGAGACACAGAGGTAGAGAGAGAGACATAACTGTAATAAACCAGACTGGCAGGTACTCCACAGATATGAACTGCGCGTAAACTCAAATCTGCCTAAGTCTCCGGATAACGTGAATATTATGTTTGAAACAGCGTCTTGATGTTAATGAATGAAGAGAATGGAGGGAGATTAGACGAGGGAGAAGGCGGAAGCAGTAGTCAAAGGACACGAAATGATAACTCGACGATTCCCTTTTCTTCTCCCTCCACATCATCAATCAATAATAGTAACAAGTCTAATCACACAAAAGTGCCACTTGACACTCTTGATTTAATTCAGACTATGAAGACAGCAACAGGGTACAGTAATGACTTCAGCCTCAAGTGAAGTACCCCATACCAATCGTCTAATAGATCCCGATCTCCCTCCTAATCACAACCAGTCACCTCGTACAGACCGCATGGTCAATGCCACGTCAGCGGAAGACAGATGGCATGCGCCACATCAACAGGGGAGGCGGAAGCGGCGCCACGTCAGCAATGCTTACACACAGAATAGATAGCGTCGGCATGCTGCCATAGTCCAACGTCCTCATCCACAGTGCCAGCACACAGCCAGTGCCAAGCCAGCATCAGGGCAACATAGCAGGACTAAACGTTGACCGCCTGGAAGACCGGGCCTGATGTGATGCAATCTGGCCTCTGATCTCCTCCCACGGTCATACGGCTTGACTCGCAACCAAGGGTCTGGATTGTGAATAGTAGCCGATTCCTTTTGGGTGCTGATGCGGTTTAAGTATCCGCCTACATTCTGAGACACACAAACTGGTTGTCAAGAGAGAGACACGGACAACGACAGACAAACAAAACAAGAACAATCAAACCAACAGAAAGATAGACAGTAACAGACAACAAACAAACAGAGATAAGCAAACGCACAAACAAGCAGATACAATAAGAAAGAGAGAGGTAAGGGTAGAAGAGAAGGGAGAGATAGGAAAGCATAGAGAAGGGAGAAAATGTAAGGACGCATGGGAGTCTCTTAAGTGCACATAGCATCTGAGCACGGAAACAAGGTTTGATGAGGATGACGAGAGACATACCTGGTGCTTGAGGCGAGCAGCATTGGCCGAAATCTGCTCGTACTTTGGGAAACTGTTAACATTTCAGGTGACATTGTATATAGGCTATATAGGACCGCCATCTGAAGTCTGGGCTCCAAGCGCCAGATAGGATATCAACATTGGTTCTTCGTTGATAATGAAGATGAGATTATTTCAGCATTGTCAATTTTGAGCTCTTGATATCTTCCTATCTGAGGAAACTCGTTATGTAATTCCGTTGTTGGTTCGAGGTTACGACCATCTGGTCTTATGTATATGATGTTATTTAGTTGTTAAAGCTCGCTATTGCTCATCTTCCGTACATATTATTATTATTATTATTATTATTATTATTATTGTTTTTGGTGAAAAATCAGACTTGTTTTCAGTCACAACTTCTCATGCATGCAAGCAGGTGCGCACCAGACTGGAGACAAGCGCCCGCTCAATTTTCAGAAGTATGGTGATCGAGAACACAGTTTGGATTCAAGTTCACTTCAGTAGCTGTGGTGACTCAGCGCCCACACAACTCTCTCTGCTCGCATACACAAAATCACCCTGGATATCCCGCACACGATGCTCCGAACACACACACTCAGAAGAAAGAAGAAGAGAGAGAAAGTAGAAGAGAAGCGAAAAGACCGGACAGATAAGTAGATACAGCCAGGACAGACAAGACAAACAAATAGACTCTGACAGACGGAAGGGGACGACAAATAAACACACAACCGGCAGGCCACCTTCGCACAAGACGCCGTAACCGCACTTCCGCAGGGCTTGCGCAGGAAATGAAAGAATAGTTTGGCACGACATCTTGATTTTTACCTCTGTTTGATATCGGCCTGCCCTTTTCATCGGCCTTGAGTGCCTACAGTCCTGTCTGATACTTGCTTAACTGTACGTGGACCTTAACTAAATGCTTGCAGCAACAATCTATGATAGGCAGCTGAAGATTTCCTACGATACAGGTCATAGGTCCAGACACTTGGGTGTACTGTACACAGGTAAGGTGAGGTCTAGCGTGTAAGCCCAGATATACGAACAGAGGTAACTATGCATACTAAACAAAAGACAGACACAAACAATTTCACAAGGTGAGATGCAAAACCAATGAGCAGATGCTCCAACAGACACAGTAGGACAGAAGAGCCATCAGACACAATCAGCCAAATAGGTAGACTGAAGCAGACAGACAACAATAGATAAATAACCAAAAAATAAGAAAAACACAGACAGATGCAAGCAGGCAAAACAAAAACAGACAATCAGCCACAGACAAGCCGGCGAACGGCCGGACACAGGTAACCAAACATCTACACAGGCAGGCGGACATAACTGGCAGCGACGAAAACAGGCAGACTGGCCGGACAGAGGCAATGGTTGGGTATGAAGAGCAGCAAGCATGCGCCCGCACGGCCTTGCAAGCAAGCTGGGTAACAAGCATACACACACATAGTTCTAAAGAGCAGGCGTGCTGGGCAGCGAGAGGGAGATTGTACCCAGGACTGTGAGGGGAAAGCAAAATGGGGGAAGGAAGTGGAAATAGAGGGGAGACTTCTGACAAGTGATACATCGATAAAACGTTTTCCCCCTTTCCATTGATTGCTTGCTCATTGAAAATTTATTCAAGATATTTGACAAAGTGTTACCAACTATATTATTATTATTATTATTATTATTATTATTATTATTATTATTATTATTATTATAATTATTATCATTATTATTATTATTATTATTATTATTATTATTATTATTATTATTGGTTGTTGTTTCATTGAAACACTATGAAATAAGCAGGGGTCAGAAAGGAGGAGGTGTGGGGTACTGGAGAGGAGAGAGACGTCGTCACCGTGTGACGGTGCCTACCTCCTCCATCCTTCCCCATGCTCCCGTAATCTATCCCCCTAACTTCCTTATTCCTCACAACTTTCTAGAATGGTGTAAACTCTCTGAAATGAAAGTATACTCTATAAAGAAGAATGACCAAACAGGCAAAGAAGAGGACGATTGAGGGAACTCTGTCGGAGTTCGGGAGGAACTCTAGAAGCAGGGAACAATAAGGTATGCGTCACCTATTCCTTTCCCGTATGCCCTTACAGGCTACGCCTTTCTATCGGACTGCCTAAGTGATTGTATGATGTACTGTTTATGACTTTCTTCAGGACTAAAAACATCGAAAACAAAAGGACTATGTGATTGAAGTAAGAATCCTGCCGAACTCAGGAAGGGAACTTAGGAGAACCGAGAAGGAACCTAGTATGCCTGGGTTTGAAGGACAAAGTTGTGTGATGCAGGCTCTCGTAGGGTCGTCACACTGTTTGCATGAGCTAACTAAGACGGATGACGGAGTACTCGCCGTGCGAATCTACCTGCCAATCATCTGACTAAATCGCGATGTCTGTTTGATTTCGACATTGGCAGGGAGAAGGTGTCGTGCATCTTCTCTATTGACTTACAGGCTACGCCCTTCTATCGGACTGTCTAAGTGATTGTATGGTGTACTGTTTATGACTTTCTTCAGGACTAAAAGAATCGAAAGCAAGAGGACTATGTGATTGAAGTAAGAATCATGCCTGATGTAAGGAAGGAACCTAGGAGAACCAAAAAGGAACCTAGTCTGCTTGGTTATGAAACATAAGGCAGTGTGATGGGGACTCCCGAGGGGTCGTCATACTGCTTGTATGAGTTAACTAAGACGGATGACGGTGTTCTCGTCGTGCGAAGTTACCCTTCCATTCGTCTGACTAAAATAACAAATTGATGCAATGTCTGCTTGATTTCGACGTTTGTGACGGGCGGTTGCCGTGCAGTTTTCTCATTCCCTTATAGGCTTGGTCAAGCAAGTCATCCGGTACTCCCGTGGGGTACACTTCTTCAATTATTAACGAAAGCAAGTGATCCGGTACTCCCGTGGGGTACACTTCTTCTATTATTAATGTAAGCAGAGTGATCCAGTACTCCTGTGGGGTACATGTCATCAACAACTAACCAAAACTAAAGGTAGTAGAAGGCTCCCGTAGGGCTTTCCTATCACTGATCGAACCAGACTAGGAAGGGAATTAAGTACTCCCGGGTGAGTACGCGAACTTCTAAGTCTGGGTAGATCTGTCCAACTTCCACTGGGAATGAAAATACATTTTGCTCATTTACGATGCATAGGCGAGGCAGGTGAACTGTCAAGGCAACTCGACCAAGAGTTGTTTTGATTGATCTCCTACTGATCAAACCAGTAGTAGGATGGCTCCCGATAGGGTTATCCTAATACTTGTTTGATTTGGGGGTCAACTAACGGGGGGTAGGAATGAGGCGATCGTGTTTTGGACAGTAGAGGCATACTCCCGGGCGAGTAACCCTACTACTTGTTTAGGTATGACTAATGGATGATATAAATAAGTACTGACGGCCTATCTATTTAACATTACGCGAGGTTACGGGAGACTCCCGTGGGGTCATCCTTGACAAGTTTAATAAGATACTCCAGCAAAGGGAGGACCTGGTGTTTGCTTGAGTTCGCTAACATAATCCTAGCTCGTCTGACTCTGAGAAAGTAGTAGGGTGACTCCCATAGGGTCATCCTATTACACCTTTTTTAGGATAGACTGAACTCTGACCAAAGAGTGATAGGAGGCTTCCGTGAAGACCCCCTATTACTAACTAGAATTATGTACTGACACCTGGGTCTGGAGTGTTTTTCTAAATGCTGGGTCAAGTGTTGAGACGGTTCAACATAGACCTCGTAACTACCTGCTTAACTAATAAAAGGATACTCCCGGGTAAGTTATCCGATCGCTCGCACTAGAATGCATGAACTGCTTGGTTGCATGAGGACTGCGTTAACTTTGAGGGGTGACTGAGTGCTTCCGTGGGGCGACTCGACTACTCTTCTGGCTAACAAATTGTTTGCAAAATTAAGTAGTGGAAGATTCCCGGATGAATCAGCCATTACTTGCGTATGCCAGGACAAGAAGAAGAGGAAGGGAAAAAGAGAATGCTTCATCGGGAGGGACTCGAAAGGTCCTTTAAAAGGAGCGAAAAAGAATGTGAATACCGCGGGGAAGAGGGTTAGAAAAGACAAAGCTCCGTGTAGCCTCAGTTCATTGATAGACTCCTAAGGGAAAAACCGCCAATGACTAGAATTAATCTCAGCTAGACTACCGCGTAAGCACCAAAGGGTGTGCTTATCCGCACGACAGAAAATGCAAGAACTGAGAGTAGGGAAAATGTGAGTTTCCCTAAGACAACTTAGGACATAGGCAAAGAGACCCCTTGAAACGAAAGGAGAAAGGGTGACAAACGGCTTAGGGTAGATAGAAAGTAAGGGTTAGACTTTGGGATGTTGATCCCAAAAAACTCACAGACAAGATCTAAGGGCTTGACCCTTAGATGTCAATATATGGGAAATCGAGTAGGGAGCGTTGAATCTTTGTTGACCTGTGTATGTGCAGGTCTCTGCTTTGATCTAGAATAATTGAAGGAAAAGTCCTACAAAGAGGACTCAATTTTTCTGTTATCTCTCGATAACAGGTCGGTCGTTGCCGATTCAACTTTTCCCCCTTTTATAGACAACCTTTTGAAAGTTCGACTTGAATATCTAACGGGTCAGTTGAGTATCATAGAATGTCCTTGGTAGTTACATGATTTGATTGGTACTTTGATCGTAG
>BFEA01000034.1:2176716-2196414 GCA_003427395.1 Chara braunii
CTTAGAAGACCATATCAAACACCTCCGCGATGTCCTACAGCGCTTACGCAAGCATGGCTTCTATGCCAAGCTCAGTAAGTGCCGCTTTGCCCAGCGCAAAGTGGACTTCCTAGGACACCATGTGTTTGACCAGGGTCTCCACATGGACAACGCCAAGAGCACTGCTATTGCAGCGTGGCCCGTCCCCACATCTACCAAGCAGCTTCGCAGCTTCCTAGGCCTCACCAGCTACTATAGTAATTTTATCCAGGATGCGCTAGGTATTCCTATGTCCTTACCTCTACCCTCCTCCGGAAGAACCCGTCGTGGTTTTGGACACCCCTGTGTGAGGACGCCTTTCGCGCCCTCAAAAAGGCGGTGACCTGTAAGCTGGTTCTTCACCTTTCCAATTTTGATTGTCCCTTTATCGTCACCACCGATGCGTCAGACTTTGTAGTAGGAGTTGTCCTTTCTCAGGTATTTCCCTCTCCTCCAGATTCACCTTACCCCCATGTTCCTCATTTCCCCCCCCCTCCTGCTGACACTGCTTCTCGACTGACGCCTACCCTCCTACCACTTCTCTCCACTGACAGTCCTCCCGTTACTTATTTCCCGACCATCGAGGAGGATGGGACTGTCGAGGCTCGTGCTGGGGATTGCCCGATCGCTTTCTACTCCCGTCAGCTACTACCTGCCGAGATAAACTACACTGCCGATGAACGTCAGGTTCTCGCAGTAGTTTGTGCTACCCGGCATTGGCGTCATTATCTGCACGGGGCACCCTTCACGGTGCGCACGGACAACTCAGTTGTCCAGGCTTTACTCACGAAGCCTAAGCTTTCCCCTCGACAGGCACGCTGGTGGCGTGACTTATCCGAGTTCAGTTTCACCACTCAGCCCATCAAGGGTGAAACGAACCGCATCGCTGATGCCTTGTCCCGCCGTCCTGATCACAATCAGGAACCCATCCATCTTGCTGCCATCTCCATCACCACTGTTGATCAGTCGGTGATCGACGGGTATTGCACTCAGTACCGCCACTGCCCCGATTATCGTGTCATCCACGCGACACTGCGGAGTGGCAAGACCATTCCTTCCTACTCCCTCGGGGAGAACGACCTTGTGTACTGGCATGGCAGATCTGGTCAGCTCGAACCACGTATTTGCGTTCCCTCCACCGGACAGCTCCGCGTCCAGACTGTAGCAGAGTTCCATGACCAGGCAGCTGCCGGTCATATGGGTTTCCACAAGACGTTGGCTCGTGTTTGCCGCCTATACGTCTGGCCGAAGTCCAAGTACTTTGTCAAAGCCTACATCCTACCTGCCAGGAGGTGAACAGTGCGAACCACCTTCCGTATGGGTTACTTCAGCCCCTACCCATACCTGAGGGTCGTTGGCAGTCCATCTCGATGGATTTCATTGGTCCCCTCTGCCCACCCACTGAGCGAGGTGATGATGCTATCTTGGTCGTCGTCGATCGCTTCACGAAGCGTGCACGTTTTGTCCCGTGCCGCTATCGCATTAGCGCTCGTGAAGTCACCGACATCGTCTTCGACCGAGTCGTGAGAGATCACGGCTTACCTCAGAGCATCATCTCCGACCGTGACCCGCGCTTTACCAACACATTCTGGCGACGCCTACACGAGGCGTACGGATCCCAGCTCCGCTTCTCATCGTCTTACCACCCTAAGACGGATGGTCAGACTAAGGTTACCAATAAAACTCTCGGTAATATCCTCCGAAAGTTTGTTAGGGATGACCAGCAGTGGGGCTTACACTTAGCCCACGCGGAGATTGCGTACAACCACGCTGTTCCGCCAGCCACAGGGATGTCGCCATTCTATTGCGACCTCGGCTACCACCCTCGCGTACCCGCGGATTTCCTACGACCATCGCGGTTGCGCCCAGACACTCGTTGCCCTACGCTTGACGACTAGATCCCCCACATGGCGGCGATTATGAAGCGCGCACACGAGAGTTTAGCCGACTCCCAGACTCGCATGGCCGCACGAGCGAACCGATCACGAATGGATCATCCATTCAAAGTCGGTGACGATGTGCTCGTCGACGCACGCCACTTACAGCTCGAAGCAGATACGCTTCGCAAGTTCAGGCGTCGTTTCTCGGTCCATGCCGCATCCTTCAAGATGTCGGTTCTGATACAGTCGCTAGTCCAGTCAGCTTCCGTGTGAAGCTACCTGATTACCTTCGACAGGCTCGCGTACACGATGTTTACCACGTCTCCTTGCTGCGTCCTCATCGCAGACCGTCCGAGCACTTCGCCGGACGCCCTTGTGAGCGTCCTCCACCTATCACGGTGGACGGTTACGAGGAGTTCGTTGTTTCCGACATCGTATCACGCCGAGTTACCGACGATACCCCTCCACGCATCGAGTACGTTGTGCGTTGGAAGGGCTACCCTGATGAGGAGGCTACTTGGGAGCCCCTCGAGCACTTGTAGCACGCCAGAATGTTGGTGCGTGCATATGATCGTGCTCGTCGTGCTGAGACATCTGCTTCTACTCAGCCGACTGACCCTCTTCCTCCTCCTCCGGCTGAGGAGATTGCAGAGGACGAGCCCACTCCCTCTGAGGCCGTTCCTCAGTCGCAGACGGTCGCCTTCGAGCGTCCACAGCGCACTCATCGTCGCCCTTCGCATTACGATGACTGACACTCTTATCCTTTATCTTTCCCCATTGACTCACACCATCAGGTACGCCATCATCAGCTCTTCTCCAGGATGTCGGCGTTTTGCGGCTCTGCTTCGACATCGACTCGACTGCTACTTCATCGACGTCATCGACCACTTCGACGACTTCAGCTACTTTGGACATGACTACTTCACGTCACCACCCTACCCTGTATACTCCGTTGCCTCTGTCACATGATGGTTCTCACTTAGCCGGGTCTCTTTGAGTTTGGCTCTCCCTTGGTATCGCATAGGCATTGGAACCGTGGCGTTATCTTGGCTTCCTTGCTCCCAGATCTAGCTCCCTCTCCTAGTCGGTGAGTCGTGTGCATGTTTCCCTCACCCACTACCCTCATCACCCTAGCGCCGGCTATTGCATGCCTCCAGTTTGGCATAGCTCCACCCTATTCCAGGCTCCCCCTTTTCATGATCGACCCTGCATGGTGTCACCCTTTTGTCGAGCATTACCTGCCTTGATGGTCTATCTGTTAGGGTCATTGGTTTTGTTTCGCTACCACTCTCCCACCTTGAGCCTGATGACCTATCCCACCTTCATGTGTGACTGCCCTTATGAGTGTCGATTATTAGGCTGTATTCACCCCCTCTTAGACCATCCCACTCTTAGTGGTTCAGCGACATGACATTATCTTGTGACATATTGCCCTTTTCCTTTCAGCACTGAGGTCACTGCATCCAGGACTTTAGGATTGTATCGTACTACATTTCATTTTCTGCTGTTAGCTAGGATATGTATACCAGACATTTGCTTTTCTTTTGACATTATGTAGCTTAGGATGCATCGCATGGACTCCGCATGGAGCTTGCTCCGCATCCTAGATTTCTCATCTTTCTTTATTGCAGAGTTCCGCTGCTTTTGCGGATAGCATGTTTATTGCTCTTGCGATCCATTACAGATCTGAGGATCGTGCATCGGACCTTCATCTGCCCTGGCGTACAGCCAGGGCCTATTTGGCTATTTGCCCAGTTCGGCCTGTGGGACCAGGCCGTGGCCTGACCCCACAGGCCGTGTGATGTTCTAGTCCTGCCCGGTACCACTGTCGGTGYYAGGCCAGTCCAGTCCAGTCAGTCAGTCCGCTGGGGGTATACCCCAGCACTTGTCTGTTTTTCGTCATTCTTCACTTTTGCAGATCTTGGAGTACGTGCGTGTTGAGTCTGCGTCGGATCTGCGTTGTCCCTTCCAGCTCCATCTTTGTCTCCTCCTCCGTCCAACCTTCGTCTCCATCCTATCGGACCGCCATCCCGGCGGTTCCGGCACACCCTTCAACTCCGATCAGGCCAGGCTATCCGACAGCGACCGCGGCTGGGAAATTAGACCGCCGGCAACCCCAAATTAAAGCAAGAACTTATGCCCTCGCATAGACTTGACAATTAGTTTTTATTTCTCTTCTCCCATATTTTCTTTCCTTTTACTTCCCTCTTTTTGGTCCTTTTTCTATCTGAGAGCGATATCTGTCGCGCGCACCTAACCCATAACCTGGTGATGGCGTGATCGCCTTGCAGTAGAAATGACAGCGTCGGTCTTTCCAACTTCGCGTCCCAGGACGAACCCGGCGGCTACCGTGGCCACAGGCCGATAGTGCTCTGCTGTACAGCAGGGCGCCGAGCCTGGTCGGACCAATGGAAAGCCCTGTGGCGCACCCCTTTTGCTGGGGGCAGGCACCAACAGGACTGATCCATAAACAGGGTCCCACTCGGGTATACCATGAGTGTTATACAGGTTTTGGGACAACCCGATGAGCAGCGGGCGCTCAGGCAAGGGAAAGGCACTGGGCAGGTGCCTGGCACACGGAGGAGGCCAGGCTTAAGAGTTTGAATATCTTGAGGCCAGGGACACAGTTTCCTAGTGAACCAGGCCGCTTGTCGGCCACCAAACAAATTTAAGAAGGATTATGTTCCCTTTTTCTCGTTGCTGCTGGTTCTGACCTCCTGTCATTCCGAAGTTGGTTCTTAAATCTGAATTTTATGTCAGGAAAAGGTTACCTTAACCTTCACTTTGGCCGAAGATTCAAACATTGCCAGTCTGATACCAGTACTTGGGACACTTGTTTCGTCCACACGTGGTCAACGACACTCTGAATCTTCGCTGAAACTAATTCTGAAGTGGAGATCTTTCAACATTTTTGAAGTTCTTTGAAGTCGAGTTTCAACGATTTGAGAAGTGCTGAAAATGTTGAATGCCCCTACGTTGAATAAATCTTCAAAATATTCAACGTTTCCTGTTTCAGTGTATAGAAACGTTGAAGATTCTGAAGATTTTGAAGTGGTGAAAATGCTGAAAATTCTGAAGTACACCCCCCTTGTCCGACTGTATACGAACGAAGAAGATTATGAAAATTTTGAAGTGGTGAAAGTGCTGAAGATTCTGAACTCCCCCCCCCGCCCTCGCCTCCCCTTGTTTTGTTTCTTTAAGGGGAGGGGGTTTAGAATCTTCGACATTTTCACCACTTCAGAGCTAAGTGTAAAGAAAGGTTGAAGATTCTGAAGATTTTGAAGCGGTGAAGATGATGAAAATTCTGAAGTACACCCCCCTCTATCTGAGTGTGTAGAACGCTGAAGATTCTGAAAATTCTGAAGTGGTGAAAACGCTGAAGATTTTGAACCCCCCACGTGCCTCCTGCTAAAAGGTGGGGGGGGGGATTCATAATCTTCAACGTTTTCACCACTTCAAAATTTTCAGAATCTTCAGTGTTCGTCCCCTTGTATGAGTGTGTAGAAATGTTGAAGATTCTGAAGATTCTGAAGTGGTGAGGATGCTGAAAATTTTGAACTATACCCCCTTTTGTACGAGTATGTAGAAACGCTGAAGGTTCTGAAAATTCTGAAATGGTGAAAACGTTGAAGATTCTAACCCCCCCCCCCCTATCTGTCAAAAGTATATGCCCGACTGTGTATGAACGTTGAACGTTCAGTTTCTAAATGCTGAATATTAGTAGACCCGTTAACCTTCACTCGTTCCGTCTGCCATGCTGGGGGTAGGGCATACCAAAACCTTTTTCTGTTTTTCGGCCATAGTGAGATGTCCTCTCAACTTCTCATGTGACTCAGGGGATACCAAACCCTGTTTTCTTTCTCTGGTCTAAGTGAGGCGTCTCCTCAACTTCTCAGATAGAAAGGAAGGGGATACCAAACCCCTTCTCTTTTCTCTGGTCTGGGAACGTCAGATAAATATTTGTATACGTGCAAAACAGCGAGTCCCACAAACAACAGATCCCGTCCCCAGCAAGCAGACCCTCTGACAACCAGCAGTCAAGCAGTAACAAATTAAAATAAAACCCATAAATAAAATAATAAATAATAAATAATAAATATCACATAACAACTCTTCACACCCAAGATTTATTGATTGCCTTGGTTTTGGCCCACCGCTGACCAGGAATGACAGACGTCCCGTCAGTCTGAAACGCCTCAGGCCAGGACTAGTAAGACCATTTGTCTTGACAGCCCCTTTGACTTGCCTCTAGGTCAGGACCAACATACCCACTACTCGAGTATGGCAGCCCTTTGGCACTCTCGCCAGGACACCCAGACTATAGCGGGTTTGTTCACCCTATGACAGTGGACGTCTCGTCAGTGAAACTGTCCCGAACCCAAATTTAACCACTTCGGTCGGGGACCGGCTCACCCACCAGTTTTTGGCCAAGGGCGCTGGCTGCCCCGCCCAGATTTTTGAACGTAGGACCCGGTCTAATTACAATTCAAGGCTCTTGCTAACCTTACTGGATTGCATTTTCTAACTGCGGTAGGGTTCCAGCTGACCCTTTTCGACCTCACAGGCCAGACCCCCGGAACCTTAGCTTCAGTCGACTACGTAATTCGACACTCACGCTGGGGACCTGCTGACCCCACCAGATTGCAACCTACTGCGGTAAGGCTCTGACTGGGCCCGACAATTAATGCATCCTTAGGTTAGAGAAGAAGACCCCAACCACAAACAATCAAACAAGCATATTATAACTCACAAGCAGACTGCCCGCGCCGCATAACAGGACAAACATTTCTCAAGAGACGTCCTGTCAGTCTCAAGAGGCACTCCCGTTAGTCTCAAAAGGCACTGAACAGCAACATGATAACCAGCACCGGGCCCTTACAGGAGACCTCTCTTCAGTCTCAAGAAGGATGCTTAGTGCTGGCCCCAGAGAGGTCCCTTCCCTCAGCTGGGAATTTTCTTTTCCATGAGACGTCTCGTCAGTCCCAAGGAAGTACTAAAATACTGACCTCAGAGAGGTCCCTTCCCTCATCTGAGGATAGACAACTTAATCAAAAGACACGAAGTCCTTTTGCTGACAACTCTTAATCAGGCAGAACTGAACTTCTTTATGTCCGTCATGCTTTTTTTTTTATCGTAAGAATAATATGGATTATATCTTCTGATGTGCCACAACCATGAGTTCCTCAGATCTTTGACACTGCGTCAATACTCACAAAAACTGTATCTCATAGTTATTCCCCACTCTAAGGGACTTGAGACTCATGGATCGACTGTAGCATTGCATCAAAGATAAAGTCTTATTAACTTTGTTGCTTGCTAAAACGAAAAATTAACTGACATGCAGAAGATTTAGAATGCTGAATTGACGATGCATGAACGATTACAGTCTGCTGAAATTTCAGCCTTGCTGTCTCATTGTCTTACTGTACTTTTCTCCCAGTTCTCTGAAACTATTTTCTCACTTGGATATCTGACCTTTCTTTCCTCTCTTTAAGGTCACTGTGGGGATCAAATCAGGGTATCTGAAAATGATATACGATGTCTTGACCCCGATACCATGTCGTGAACCCTGGATCCATCCATCTCTGAAATCTCATAAACCTTGCCTTCTGCTTCCCCCGTGATTTTGTAAGGACAAAGCCATCTGGGCTCCAACCTCTTAGTCCATTGTGTCTCAAGGGAACTGTCGAACAGAAGGACAACATCTCCAATTTTCAATTTCTCTTTTCTTATATATCTTTTTTTGTTCCATCTTTCTTGATCTGACAATCTGTTGGATGCCATCCTCTTTGCAGCATCCATCATTGCCTGATCAACTTCTGATATTTGTCTCATCCGGATCTGAAGAAACTCTGAAACAAAATAGTCCATGTCACTTTCTTGACTTGACCATGTCTTGACAATACTCTCAATAGGTAACGTAGCATATCGGTCATACCACAGAGTAAATGGAGCATAGCCAGTAGTCCTCTTGACTGTGATATTGTCGGCATATACAGCAGCCCCTAATACTTTTGGCCAGTTGCTGAGATTTCCTTCACACCACTTGGCCAATGAATCTTTCAGAGTTCTGTGACCTCTTTCAACAGGTGCATTCGCTTGAGGGTGGTAAGTAGTCACATATCGAATTCTGACCCCCAACCTTAGTGTGGTTCTCCTAACGATCTCATTTCTAAATTTTGATTCTCTGTCTAAGACAAATTCTTTGATAAAAGGATACCCGAGATAAGCTTCTTCTATCCAGTCAGCCACTTGCTCGACTGCCTTCCTTTTCAGAGTTTTTACCTCAACATATTCAGAGAAATTCTCTCTCATATTCAGTATGTATCTCAACCCCCCATTGCCTGGAGGCATAGTGATGAGATCTAAATGAACTTTGCTCCCTGACTCTACCAAAATAGTGGGAAATAAAGGTTCAATCATTCTTGTGGTAGACCTCTTATGACGTAACACACATGATTTACAGTATCTAAAAATCATGCCTCTCATGTCAGGCTACAAGTAGAGTTTGACAGTCTTGGAACAGGTTGTCTCAGCAGCCATGTGGCCACCAGCAACCCCCTTGTGTAGAGCAGCAAATCTTTAACTGTCTCTCTTTACCACAAACCACTCTTAGTGGAGGTAGGCCTCCCTTACCATCCACAAAGAGATGTCCACTTTTTAGCCTGAATTTCTTCCTTGAATTTTTACAATAATAGTCCTTTAGCTGCTCCCTTTCCATCTTCTTGCCAATCTCTTGATAAATTTTCATCATATTCTTCAGAGAAGAAAAATATTTCCTCCTCCTTTTTTTCACTTTCTTCTTCTTCCTTTGTCCCAAAGATTTCCTCAATTTCATGAGCAGCCACTGCTGCTGCATTAACTCTTGCATACCAATCATTTGGTTCATCCTCTTTTTCTTTCCCAAGAATCGATTCATAAACATATGCATTAGGGATCTCTCCCCAGCTGTCTCTCTCTTCAGGTCACAAACTTCTCTTGTAGGAGTATGATACTTCATAATCCTCCTCATCCTTCTCATTCAAAAAATTATCAATATAGGCAGATTCTTCAATCGTTCCATTTACATCGTTTTTCTTTTCTTTTCTCCACTCAATACGACTTAGACCATCTGCTCTGTTCTTCTCAGTGGGGATTTTTTCCAACTTAAAATTATATGTCCCGATGAAAGCGATTCACCTGCTGACTATTGGATCTACTTGTTGGTGCTTCTTAATGGCACCAATCACAGCAGACGCATCAGTCCTCAGGATGAACCTTCTTCCTAGCACATAGTGCCTGAAGCATCTGAGACTATGGATGATTGTCAGCAA
The DNA here is from genome assembly GCA_003427395.1 of Chara braunii. Lineage (NCBI taxonomy): Eukaryota > Viridiplantae > Streptophyta > Charophyceae > Charales > Characeae > Chara > Chara braunii. Next base: position 2,185,928 of record BFEA01000034.1, read on the forward strand.
CTCTTTTCTAAATTGGGTATATCCTCTTTCTGTAGAATTGAGAGTTTTGTTCTCAAATCTCAGAGATCTCTCTTTCCCGTTTTCATCTTTCTAAATGAGTACACCACCCAGAGCAACTGGTCCTCCATCGGCCTCAATGATGAAGGGTCCTGCCTCCTCATCATCATAAAAAAATGACACTCCTAACACTACACCACAATCTTTTAGTTTTTCCTGCACAGTTTCTGCAGCGGCCTGTCTTTTATCATTCCAGGCTAAATTAGCCTCTTGCCTTACCATTTCCCTCAGAGGCTCTGCAAGGGTAGCAAAATGAGGAATAAAAATCCTCCAGAATCCACAGACGCCCAAAAAGCTTCTGACATCTATCACCCTCTTGAGTGGAAGAGGCCAGTTTAAGATCTTGTCTATCTTCTTGGGGTCAGGACTCCTATCCTTGGAGAAACATCTGAAGCCTAAGATAATCACTTCAGGCTGAAAGAGAAGGGACTTTGGTCCACTGGAAGTCAAGTTATATTTTTGGAGTTTCTCTAGGACCATCTTTACTCCTTCAGCATGTTTCCAGACAAACTTTCTGACCCCACCTGCGACCAAAGTCTCATTCCTTACTACGGGTCCTTTTACAAGATTGTCATTAATATAGGGGCTGGTTATTTCAGGGGAAATATCTTGCATAACTTGGATCATATCCCTTTGAACGACTGTCACACCATTGGTCCAACCCTGAGGCACTACACACATCTTAATGAACCATCTTGGCGTGTGCATGACAGTCATTGGCCGGCTAGTGGGATCAATGGAAAACTGGTCATAGCCAGAATACAAATCAACCAGAGAATAGATACATCGACCAGCAAAAGATTCAGAGAGGAGATCAGCATTAGGAAGACTACCTGCATCGCGTACCATCGCAGAGTTGAGCTTCTGAAGATTCTGTATCCATCTTAGCCCGCCCTCTGGTTTCGAAAAACAAAACCAGTGATTAGCATACTGTTCATCAGCAGGTTCAACAACATTTGATGCAATCTTCTTGTCAAGATACTTTACAACTTCTGCTTCTTCCTTCATGGCATACTTAATTAGCCTATCATTCCATGGAACATGATCAATTGTCCAAATCTTGGCCATCTTGATCATGTCCACGTTCAACCGTCCCCTCTCTTCATCATTAAAGGAAAAAGCACCAGAGAATTTCTAACACATATGAAAAAATGATGATAACTACGCTTTTACCATGATATATTCGTCAATCTTTATCCAGCAATATTCTCCACATTAGTCCTGACGTACAGTTTGGCCGAAGGTTTCAGCTCTTGAGAGGAAGTTCGACGGGAGAGGCCCCCCGCTAGGTGTGTGTGATGTCGTGTGTGTAAACACACTTCGATATAGCCCTGGCATGCAAGCAGCATGCCCCATGCCGACGTCTGACAACAGGGATGGCTGAGATTGACATATCGAGAGAAACTGTGACTCATCATTCATCATTGGCTCGTATATTCATAAGACATATTACTCCATGTTGACCTTGTTTCAAAGCCCAAACACATTGGTAGTGACTATTTTCATAAAAAAAGGTGAGTCGATGCAAATTTTAGTTTCATCTTTCCACCTTTAGCAGTCTCTACAGCTTTCTTGAATGCTTCAATTTGTCCATCCTAATCCTCGAGTTTACCAAGGGCTTTTATCATTTTCGAAACTTCATTGATACCCACCGAAATCTCTTCTTTTGCTTCTTGTTTTCTTTCCTCCATTAGTCTCCTAACCCTTTCAGCAGACTCTTCTCTTCTGATTGAATTAGCAGATAATTGGTGCTTGAAATCACTTTTTGTGCAGACCATAAATGTTTGCTCCTGAGCAATCTCAGGATCTTGTAGGTCGATCCAAGATGACCCCTCATGGCTGAAAAATCGGACCGCCTCCATCCTATGCAAGAATGGAGTTCCCAAGATAGAGTCGTGGTCGAGATCAGGCACTACAAAACCCAGTAATTCCACAGTCATTGTTCCAACTCTGATAGGCAGATTATCAATAAATCCCGCCACGAACAGCTCTCCTGCAATATTACTCAGTACATTTTGTGCCGGTCTATCAATAGTTAAATTACAAGCCTCCATTGTTCTTCGTAAAAGGAGTATCATCTCTGCCCCAGAGTCCACCAGGGCTAGAATCTTTACTTGATTAATACGAATTGTAAGGTGTCTACATCCCATGATTGCGAATCTCATCTTGCAACCTGGCAGTGACCTGTTCACCTGGTTAGGAAAGACTGATCCCAAGTAATTAACTTCCAATTTTTTCTTCTTAATCAACTTTTTGATTTCTTCTCTCAGTTTGGGTGCTAGAGTCATTGCTTCCTTAAGGGACAATGTCACTTCCGACTCTTCCAGCATTTTAGTAATTACATCAGAAATCATTGTCTCATCATCCAAGTCACTCTTGAGAATAATTTTTTTTCTTTCTCCCCTGTTCATTCTTTTTATGTGAAAGTTCCGGTTCCGGGTCATCATGGATATTAATCAGCGACTCCTCATCCTTCCTCGTTTTCTTTTCCTCTATCATTTGAGGCGTCATGCGAGCTTGGAGGTTTCTTATTTCACCAAGCCTAACACTAGGCTTCATGACGAGTTCTGCAGGTAAGTCACCATGAAACGACATCATGTTAGCTAGAAAACGAACCATTTCATTGGAAGAGGACTCTACTAATTAGGATCCTGAGAAGTAGGGTTCCCTCCCAATAGAGACTCACTTGTAGAAGTCTCGCTAGGCACACTCCCTGTCAATGTTAAGGCTCGCAGAGACAACTCAATCGTGGTATAAGGGTCACTCGTTTCCTGTATTAGTTCAATAGGCAGCTCATCAGTGAGAAAGTGAACATTCACATTAGTTTTTCTCTTCTTCTTCGTTTTCATCTTTTCATCATGTTTAAGAGCAAGAAGTCTCATACCTCATGGATGCCTGGGGTCCAACTTATTCCATGAACTATCACAGACATGGCCCATTGCATCCTTCTTTATCACCTCACTCCTTACATTCTCCTCAAGCGGCTTGCAATAGGTGGTAGTATGACCTCCTTCACCACAATAGTAGCAGACAAAACTCCTCTTAGGACGCTGATCATATTTCCTTCTTTCTCTGTTTCCTTTGTGATCATTTTTTCCATTCTTTTTAGATCTAGAAGAATCTCCCTTCTTACCATAGCCTTCATCATCATCATCATCATCATCATCATCATCATCGTCATCCTCTTCACTTTCAGCTTTCTTCTTTCCTCTGTCATCCACAGCATGGGTTGCAGGCCTTGCAGGCATAAAGTTAGTCATTACTTTGTGAAGAATATTCTCAGCACTCAGATTGTTCCCTTTGTTCATACCATTTTCAGTCTCCCAGTCTTTAGCCAAAGTACTGATCTGATCTAGTGACCATTTCTTATGAGAAACTGTAGGTAGAGTTCTTACAATTGCAACCATTTCATCCCATCTGAGAGGGTAGTGATGAGCTTGATTGAGAACTGCCTGCCTTTCAGTGTCAGTGAAATTGGTCAAAAATATATGACATCTCTGAGCTTCGTCCAAATATGGAATTCTTCTTGCTGTTCGGATGAAGGTCTGAAGAAAAACATTGAAAGTGTCATACTTAGCTCTCCTGATGTTGAGTAAATCCTTGGTTGTAGTTGGGACTGAGTCCTTCTCAAATTCCTTTTTCATTCTCTCTTTGACCTTTTCCGATTTAGTGACACCTTCCATCAATTATTGGACTGTCAATCTTGAGTCAGTATTACAGTAAGAGAGAAGGTGCTTAAGCCGTTGCTTGTCTGTCCATCCATAACTGAGCCCAAATTATTCATACTCATCTAGAAAATCATTCACTTGAGGCCCTTCAAAACATGAAATTCTCTCATCTGGCCTCTTTGCTCTTGTAATGGCTGCCCCTCCTTTGATTGTATCGACTCTCTCAACCAATTCCCGTATAACCCTAACCAAGGCCTCTTCATTGGTCCTTGCAGATGAACTCGGTTTACCTCGTCCTGCTATTTTGACCATAGATTTCCCCGGATATTCTTTTCTCTCTTTCTGTCACTCTCGTCCTCTTCTTCCTTGTCATTCAATCTCTCACTCTTCTCGCAAGGGATACAGGCTCGTTTCTCTCTTCTCTTGTCTGTTCAACCCCTTGAGAGTTCTGTACATATAGACTATAAGCAATAATGGATTGGGTAGTGATCAAGGGCAATGCAATTCTTCTCAGCCTTCCAATATAATCTTCAATCAATTCTCTTTCATCATCCCTACGCAATCTTCTATTATACCCTTTTATAGTACCCCAAATCATAAAATATTGAGTCGAGTCTATAATCTCATAATCAAATTGCATTGCTTACGACCCGTTGTTGATCCTTCTTGCAAGAGAGACCCGTTCCAGAGAAGTGTGGTATGATACTCTCTCAGTAGTTCTCACTTTCACCACCTTTAATAGATAGCTTATCTCAATGTGGTCAGTAACAATTCTCAAGGCAGAATCTCTCATGCGATCAAAGAAAGGCTGCAAAAACTCAAACTCATCCAGGGTAGAAAGATTCATGTCAGAGATCCGAAGAGTCCCTTCCACCTTAATTATTCTACCTTCCAACACAACACCTAGTGTCAGTTGTTCAGTGGGCATTGCTGGTCATCATAAGCAATATCTGAAAGGTAGATCTCATGTGGGACATAATCAGGGATTTCGAATCTGTGTTCAAAGGTACTCAAAAGTAAGGATTTTATCATCACAATGAAGTTTTTTTCCTCTGCTCTACCAATCTCAGCAATAGCTTCCAGCAGAGGCATCCAATCTCTCCTGTCTTCAAGTCCCTTAGCAATTGAGAACTCAGGGAGCCTCTCAAATTCTCTTACCCCCACTCCCCAAGTTACTTTCCTTTTTAAGCTTCTCTAGCCACTCTTTTGTCCGCTCAAGGCTGACGTACACCCCTTTTAAATATTCCAAGTAGTCAACCTCCTCCTCCGGACTGTTGGAGGAATAAACCCTCACATCCAAGCTGACGGAGTTCAGGAACTTAACTACCGGAATATGAAGTACTATATGTCCTTCCCCACAAATCTCATGTCTCAAAATTACAAAGGGATTATCATGACCAATCACCTCATAAAGTTTGCCCTCACAGTAGTTATCCTAGCTACTGAGAGTATTTTTATTGGGCTCTCTTCACTTTCCATGCAAACTTTATCGTGACAAACCAATTATCTCTCGATGGACTGATATCAGGTAAGGGAGGAGCTGAGAGTCCATCAATGACAGTAAATGGAGTAGATCCAGTGAAACATTTGTTTTCTCTTCCAAGCCTCTCTTTCTCTTTCAGTACGACTTCTTCAGCAAATCCCCAGCATCTCCCATACACAGCATCAACACTTCTTTCTTTTGGGACATAGATTCTTACATCATACGCATCCATATCCGTGAAATAGAATGTCAGTACATATAACCGTTTCTGCTCCCATCCGCTCTCGACCATCTCATATCTAACAACCTCATATGGCAACACCTCGCTCTTACTTAGAGTGTTCAGTGACTTTAGGAGACACTCTACATCCTCTTGACTTGGGCCTGAACCTCTGCTAAATTTCTGCCTTCTCTGTCTGATTTCCTCTGCTGAAATCTCTTTAGTTCTCATGACCACCGTTTCTTTTCTCTCTTGTCAATACCATGTTGATTATCGGCAACCAGTTAGTCCCGCCACAATAACTGTTAGGTATAGGAGGAATCAGAACAGTCTCATATATCACTGACATTAAACCATATTCCACTTTTTTTTTTCTGTTTAATTAAATCTGCCTTCTCATCATAAAGAGATTGAATTGTAATTTCCCATACCCAGTTGAAGGTCTCACCATCATCACGGTCTCCCTTCTTGACATAGGGACGGATATCATAAATATCTCCGTCAAAAAAGCGAGCTAGCACTACGATGATGGTCGAATTGCCAGAACGGTAGACCCAATAATGCTCATACTGATAGGGGAATACTCCTTTAGTAGTTACTTTCGAGAGTTCCCTCAATGCATCTGAAGTTAGCATTCTTAATAAAATCCCCGAGCTCTTGATTCTTCCTTTCTCTTCTCAATGTTCAAAGGACATCATAGGCTCATGAGGCATACCCAAATTCAAGTCTGATTCTCTCTGTCAATAATATCAATCTCCTTCTCCGGTCTAGTATGGTACCTCACACAAGGAAGAACTAAGACGCAGTTAGGAGCTGTGATTCTCAAGAGAGTCGAGACTCGATGAAAATAATAAAATTAATATAAAGCTCATAATATTATCAGCAGTTCTCACGCCCTAATCAAAGCTCAAAGATGATGATGATGACCCAGGCTCGTTCCGGACACGAAAATATTTTCATGTCCCTGGCAACGACGCCATTTTTGTCGCACTTTTTCCAGTCAAGCCACTTCGGGCGGCCGGAAAGCCCACAGACTGTCATGCAGGATTTTGCTGTGGTTGCAATAAATAAATTAAATAATACAAATCCCTTCCTGTTGTGTGCGTCCGGCTTCGAGCGAGACCCTTCAATTGCGGTCTTCGCCGGTCCTCGGTCTTAGGAATCTTTTATTTTCATTCGGAACAGAAGAGAACCATGCGAATAATAATCATAAAAGTATGGGGTGCTCTGCATGCATCAATTATATCAGCCAATTTTGAGAACTGTGACAGAATCATCCACGATAGCAATCATCAGGCAAGAACAATGCAAGAAGCAAGACCGACTGACTCGAGCAATGACAAGAGCAAATGAACGAGGGAAGAATGAGAACTCATAATAGTTTCAGGGAGTACATACGGAAGAGAGCATGACCAACACCAATCAAGGGTCATCACTCAACCCTCTGAACTTCACTCTTCATCTGTCACTTTGCTGCCCATCGTCTGGGCTTCTTGCCATGTCTCCGTACTCTCTGAGGTTGTGGCTTCTGAATGTAAAGCCACCTGAAGCCCACTAGTTCTAGACACTTCCAGCCAAGTTCCTCCCATAGTGTGGGGAGATAGGGCCGAGAAAAAATGCCCCTCCTGAGATGTGGGAACTCGGAGGGTTCTGTCACCGCCTCGTAGTCAATCTGTGCTGGCGACACATATCTCTTGGTCAAGTCGACCAGTCCACCCCAGTAAGAATCATCCGTAAGGTAGTATGGGACCGGCGGTTTGGGATAGTCAGTGAAAAGCTTAGGGCCAAAGCTATAAACAAGCTTTGTGCTCCCCTGAAGCCTCTCAGCTTTCCACTGCACATACCTCGCTGCTTCAACCCATACTGCATCAAAATGAGGGTGAGTCTCGTTCCCCTTTTTCAGGAAGATCCGCAGGTCGTTGACTGTACCTTCAGCGAACTCAGTGAGAACGATAAAGATAGACATGTCTTCACGCTTGAACCCATCAATCTTGACATACTTGTAGGGGAAGCTCTCCCTGGCTGCAATCAGGTTGAGACTGTCAAGGACAGACTGCTCGATCAAAATGGGGTTGATTTCTCTCATGTGTTTGGTAAGTTGTCGCTCCCTGTTAGATGAAAAGAGATAATGTGTTTGATTGGCAGAAAAACCGCTGCTTGAGTGCCCCTTGAATACCGTCCTAGGTGCTGTTTCCGGATGCTGTCTCCGAATGCTGTTTCCGGATGCTGTCTGAATGTTGTCTGAATGTTGTGTGAATGTTGTGTGAATGTTGCCTGATTACTGTCTGAATGTTGTCTGAATACTGATTGACCACTGATCAGCGAACTGATTGATTGCTGATCAGTAAAATGATTAATTGCTGAAAGGAAAACTGAATGATTGCAAAAATTTTGCTGACTGAAACTGAGTGCTGCGGAAATTACGCTGACTGAGAATCTGAATACTGCAGGGATGGCCGAACGCTGCCATCTGGAGATACATGTAGTTGAAGCTACGGAGCAACATGTCACAAAATCACTGGTTTCGACTGTTAGGTGTTGAGTACAAAGTATGCTGACTAACAAGTGATCGATTGTTGAGATAACTGCTGATTGGATGCTGTCTGAGATCTGCCTGAGTAATGAGTCACTGTACTATGATCACTCAATGGCTAATAGCAACTGCAATTTCGCTAGCTGATATTCGAACATCCAAGATACTGTTATAATATCGATTGAACCCTGACTGAAAAACTGACCAAAGAACTGATTGAGTGTTGCCCGATCATGGACTGAATACTGATTGAAAGTTGATTGTGTTGTTGTTTGATTGTCGCCATCAGTGTTGAGCCCTGCTTACTGGCAACTGCGTTGAGCACTGAACACTGCTAGCAGCACTGAGCCCTGCGCATTGATAACAGTACTCAGTACCATCCACTGTTAACAGCACAGTACCAAACGTTGTATATTGCTTACTGACCACATTCACTGGCGGAGTCCTGTAAGAAAGAGATCTGAGCACTCTCATGCTCTCTTCGATTTTTGCCCTGGTCTGCTCCAAACTTTCCAGCGATGAAACGGTACAGTGCGGCTTCCCACTTGACTCACAGATGTAGAAAACGTACTCAATGACATAGCAAACTCTCTCAGAAACCTCTTGTATTCCTCAGTCTCACCCACTATCTTAGTTTCCCAACCTTCCGTTTTTGCTTGGTATACACAACCAGGGTGTTCTTGCTTCCCATATCTCTCCCCCTATCTTTATCTTCCCCTTCTGGCATGAGATTAAGAAAAAGAGAAACGCGTCTCTCCAAACCCTTTTTCCAAACTAGCAGTTCCCTGGTATGCGGTCCCTTAAGAACGACATGACTGGGCTCAGACTACAATGTGTATCAATGGACACCCCTTTTGTCTGCAGGTGTAGTAGGATATATATAAATAAATATTTATATATATATATATATATATATAAAAACGTGACTTTTTAAACAAATGAATTCAACACAAAGGATTAATCAGGGGATTCTCGGGAAGTTTCCTACTACTGGCATGGTAGGCGTAGTTCCAGGCAACATAGGTCAGGGAATCCTTGGTAGATTTCCTGTTGACACTGCATTAGACACGGTGGATCAGGGAATTCTTGGAAGATTTCCTGTCGACACTACTTTAGGTRTAGTTTCTCATAATAATCATCGACTCTTCTCTGCTTTTTCCTCCCAACCTCATCTACACGCTGATTCCACACGTCGTGTTGATTGGATTCGACACCTTCACTGGAATACTGACCTCTACTCTGCAGGCACTTGGCGCAAGAGGCAGTTGCAAAAACTTAACACAGCGATTCAAACAGAGCGTTTCGAATTGCAGCTGAGAGGCATTGATCAGCAGGCACTGCAATCAGGTATGGACCCTCTCTTTGTCCGGGGTGTGATCTATGCCATCGTTCATATCCCCTCTGGGCGTCTTTACATAGGTCAGACTATGCACTCCTCGCATCAACGTTTGCAGGAACATTGGCATGTTCGTCGTTCTGCTGCGGAGTTTCGGCGTCGCCGGCTCTACAGTGTCATGTCTTGTCAAAACCCCTTCAATTTTGCAGTCTGGCCCTTGGAATGTATTGACCCGGCCCTTTACCATACACCTCAAGGCCTTGTTGACCATAACCTTTTTCGACGGGCTGCTACGACACGGGAAGCCTATTGGGTACGCCGGTTGCGGACTCTTCATCCAGCTGGTCTCAACGCTGTCCTACCGCTTGCTCGCCTGCCTGCAAGAAGAAGACAACGTCGTCCTCATCGGTGGACACAGACAGGCCCTCGTCCGTCAGACCATCAACAGCCCCAGTCTATTGATTTGCGTCCAGGCCCCGACTTTCAAGTCCGGTCTGCATTGCACAATCTTCTCTCACAGGCTGCTGCTGGCAATTCGCAACAGATGGAATCTGTCATCCAACAAGCAACGTCAGTTTGGCGTGCCCGCTTGCTGCAGTGGTTGACCAATAACATCTCCAATGCAAATATGACTGCGCATATCCGTTAACTTGAATGCCTGATTCGGAAATATCAACATGTCCGCCAGCGGTACACAGCTCAGTCTCGAGATGCCTTCCTTGATCATATTAAAGTTGTGCACATGCACGAGGTGTCTCAGGTAACGGGGCTGCGACAAGCCCTGCATGCACCCCATGTGCTCCACTTGCACCCTGACCCTGATGCCGCAGCACACCTGCGTATCTGTGATAAGTTGTTGTAGCCAACTCGCGTCCAATTCTCTAATTTCACGGAAGTTGCGCTCAGCGTCACACCTGGGATCTCCCTGCCTGACCCCTCAGACTGTTAATGTCGGAAAGTGTTTCCTGACTGCTCACACTTAGTCGACGGCCATGTTGTTACAGCCGACTGCGATATCATTCCTGATAATCGCCTCCGCGACTTGTTCCATGAAGGCTCGAAGTATCGTCTTAATGGACAAATCGCTGATGTGCTTCAGGCTATTAGAGTCGGCCTCGACGAGTATATTGCTAAATACCTGAGGTCGGTCTCCGAGCAGCTTCGGCCGGCCGCTCTGAGCAAATTGCAGC
>BFEA01000034.1:2200874-2221667 GCA_003427395.1 Chara braunii
GATTCAGTGTAAATAATTTTTGTAAAAGACTGAAAGAAATAATAATACTGTGAAACAAAGTGTCATTCTGGTTTGTCTGTCTCTTTGCCTGTCTTTCCTTTCATTTTTCTTTTCTTTGCTCATCTTGTTTCTTCTTCTACTTCACATGCTCATGCTCTTAGTCAATAGTTCTATGACAATATATATACCCACACCTTTTTTTCCAGTAAGACACAGGGAGGCACTAAAACGCAATCGTTGGCCGTAGTGAGTTCGATGAGGCCGCTATCATCAGTCCTCACCTGTGACTCATCTGGTCAAGAGATTAATGCTCTGAGTTGCGTAACTGCTTACTTACGGAAAGTTATGAAGTGAGGAAATGACCCTCATTAAACGTAGGTTGCATACCCCAAATAGGAGTGTCAAGTTCGTAAGAGGAAGCACTCGATGAATAGTCCGTCCACTCGGATTCCTATGCTTGAGGACAGGCGTTTCAGTGCTCGAAGCATGCTTGAGCACCAGCTCGACCTGCCCTATGTTATTTAGTTAATCGGAAAACTGAATCCAATAGCTCCTTCCCTACTTCGCGCCTCGTGGGTATTAGCTTGTCAGACATGAGGTGATATCATTTGCAGCTTCCCCCCCCCTCTTCAACCCTGACTAAGGCACTTTACCACGTATCTGCCCAACAGCGTCATCCACAGTAAAGCAGACACACAAAGCTTTTGCCCTTGCTGTAACTTCTCTGAGGGCTTTACCTCTGGCACGAGACTGATATGCACAGAGGGGTATGGCTAGCTTACAGCCAAACCTCTGCACAACTAGCAACGGGTTCAGGTGACCTACAGACACAGTTCCTTTTTTCCCTAACCCCAGTATCACAATGCATGAATGCTCAGAAGATTTCCGACTGAGCACATCCCCGCTTTCCGCTGTACTCTTGTACTAGGACCAACCAAGGTGACTGGACTTACAATAGAAGTCCGGCCGCTCATACATTCTTTGAGTATTTCACTGCTGAGGTTGGAACAGAAAGTCCGTGCCAAACTAGCTGGGCCTACGTGAGAGTTCCTTCCCGAGGTAGTGGTGAAACAAAAGGCCTGTTTAAATAGAGAAGGAGAACCAACCGCTTTTTGTTCAATCAAAGCCCCAATTGATCTAGGTTTCACACACAGTAAATGTTACCCTTAAAGATTCGATGACACCTATCTGGATAGATTCTGCCGGAACTCTTTACCCGGATGGGGTACCAAACTCTCGTGCATCGATTCCACCAGCATGTTGAGCAGCCCTACCCGATCCACCCAGAACTTGCGAACTTCAAAGGTGAGTTCTCAAATCATGGTTTTTCGTTTAAAGGCACGGGGTAGTGGCTGAGGTGAACTTTCAGTGCGCCAACTAGATCCAAACCAAAACCCCTCAAATACACCCCATGAGGATTGACAAAACGTTTTTTCAATGTCCATAATTCTGTTGAACCCTGAACACGACCCATACTTATTTTTCTGTCTGATCACGACTCTAAACATTGATTGCAGTAGTTCGGACCCAAGCGCAATACTGAGGAGCTACCCTGAAACGATTCCACTCAAACATAACACTTAAACACTGAAGCAATTTTATCATCCCACAAAGTAGCACGGGTTTTATCATTCGAAATAACTAGCAAAAGAGTAATGGGTAACACCTAATCACCGTCCATCATAAACTTTGCCAACAGATAAGCGACTTTCCTATGTACGCGTCGTTTCTTGCCCATCGAACGGGTAATTGAGAACTGAAATAACCACTTTCTCACCCATTATGTAACCCCCAATTTTGACTAGCCCTCTCTTTGTCGCTGCCAGTCTTTGCACTTTCCATATTCTACCCGAAGGCCTTTTGGCGAGAGCTTAGATGGCAATTCCCCATCAAGGAGCGCTACTAAGCTCGCCTGTTTTGACCTAGTAGGCTAGATTACAAAAGGTGATTGAGTACCAGGCACAATAACACGTAATGAGACACTACGCAGATAGAAAAAGTAAGGACAATCGCGCTATTGAAGAGATCATATCAACAGCTAGCACCTCCAAAAATGTCGTGCATGACCATCGGCTCATTCATACACTCCAACTAGCCCCAAGAAGTCCCCGCCTTCCGAAACGAAATCATACCCAATCCGACTCACTAAGTCGAAACGACAGAACACTGAAACGATGAAGACTTACCTTTCTAATTAGATGCATATGATTGGTCCTCTGTGACAGATACCACATGCTCACGTTCAACGTGTTATTCCGAGTCCACTGGCCACTTACTGAAAATAGGTCATCGATGAACTTTGATACGCGGTTGCACCACCATAGATGGTTGACATCGACAGCACGACCGATAAAACGTGCTTATTGGGGAAATCAGAGTAGTCGTAACAGGGCGGTGCTCGAGTTTGCAATGTCGGTTCAAACAGATGCAACTCTCACTCTGCCAATAGTGACCTTACTAATTCCTCGCTAGTTCAACTCTTTTGAAAGGGCGAGAACGACGGAAATAGAGCTCACATTTTAGGAAATGCCAATGGTCTCAGCATGACTAGCGCCATAAGCGCTCGCGTACAACAGCTAGTGGTCAAAATCTGATTTCCTCCCATAATGTCTGCTGGTGGTTCCCTACCGGCTCGTTCCCCTGCCCCGTTACACGTGACTCAAGCTAGCGAGCGCAGAGAGAACAAGCTGATACCATGAACCAGGTGACGTCAACCAGAATAGGGAGTGCAATGGTCAGTCCTCGCTGGTTCCTTTCGCGTAGTTAATCAACAGGGGTCGGACGACATCAATCCACGAAGTCACGAGTCGTCGCCGGAAAGTCATGTGCGTTGATCAGCTCTCGTCGTGACTTCATTCTCACGCTCCTTACGTCTGAAAGTAAGCAAGAAAATTGTCTGTGCCAAGTGGCTAATGATTAGCGTAGACAGAGGGAAACCCGTCTTTTGTCTCACTTTCTTAACTGTCATGCAAGCGCCCCTCTCAACCGTGACTCTTGCCCCATCATCAGTGATGATGTCAAATTAGTGCCGTGTCCATAGCCCTGGCTCACCAAGCTGAACGTACCCGCTGTGTTACTCTCACCGCTGTTTCTCTCTCTCCGCGACTCTCTGCGCGCGTTGACCTCTTTCCGCGCGTCCTCTCCCACTTTTCCTCTCTGTCTGTCTTTGACGACCTTCTCAGTCCTGCCTCCCTCGCCCTTGAGCACGACCGCTGTAAGTTCCCTCTAACTACCTTACCGCGTTGCCCCTTGCTCGCCGACACTCGTCGTTCTCCCCTCTGTTGTGAACTCGCCCTCTGGCTACTCTCTTGCACCACGCTTCCTCGGCGTGTGACGCTCTGGCTTGCACGTGTGTTGACCTCTCCTCGCTCCCCCGGACTGCCACGTGGAGAGTGTGTGTCGCGTGTCCCTTTCACTCACACCCCTTTTCCTGTCCTCCATCCTCTGGGACGCCACTGCCGCCCGCTGGTCTCGGCCCCGCTCTCCCCAGGTCTTGCCAGGGGGTGGTTTTTGCGGACCTGGCCTGGCCTGTTCCAGGACTGAAGGTCCGTCTGCCGGTCTCCTGCCTCGCTCATCTCGCTCTCCCCACATGAGTCCCGGTCCAGATGGGCTTGTTCCAGGTCTGCTGTGTCCATCGAGGTCTCGGTCTCATGATACGAGACCATTACCTGCATTTTTGTTGTCACTCCGTCCCTCCTATAGAGCCTCTCCACACGATCCTTTGCCTCCGTGATCGCGGCCTGTAGCTTTGGGTCAGTCTGCATCTCCACCTCCTTAGCCCCTTCCACGTTAATCTTCAGTCTCACTTCGTCACCCCCATCGTAATTGAGCATCACCGTGATCCAGGGCCCTTCCCTAGACATAGGCTTCCAGCGAGCCTGGTGGTACAAGATTACCAGTAGCCCGGTCTATAGCCATGCAACGCCATAGCCAAGCCTTTCTCAGCGGACCTCGCACAACACAAGTCAGCCCTCTCAGAATAGTAGGTCACCACTAGAACACACGCAGTAGACTTCTCACAGGGCCCACAAAAACGTTGTAGAAGCGTTCAGCAGGGAACAACGTTCTGGCTTCTCAGAGCAGGGAGGGCACACCTCATGCACACCATGCAACTCCATTCCCCTCTTTTCCTTATAGCCTAAGATCCCTGTTTTCTAAACGCGAGATAACTCTCAGAGTTCTAAGCTCTAACAATTTACGAGATCATAATTAATAGAATAGATAAGAATAAATTAAAATAAACAGAAGAATGGCGTGGAGCAAAACACCAACAGTCACAATGCCTACCCCAACTTTCGGCCACTAGTCGTTCACTTTAATCGTGAAGTGACCACAGACTCTACACTCTGGTCCCATAACAAGATACTTCCGGCGTATTTTCCCTTTCAAAAGGCACCCTCAGACTATCTCTGATGGGTATCCGTGTCCGATGGTAAGGAGGGGGTTCATGACTTTCTATAGGGGGTGATGAACCTCCTGCTGATGCGGCCTCGGGTCGCCCTTCTTTTGGGGTCCTGTCGCGCGGCGCCCGATCGGGCCTCCCAACCGTCCGTACCGAAGAGACAGGCCAAGTCAGTCAGGGCCACAGACTGCAGCCGCGCTCGAATTTTGAGCCGTTCGACTTCCCGCGAAGCAACAAAGGGAATGGCATTAGAAAAAGACCTAACAGTAACAATAATAATAATAATAATAATAATAATAATAATAATAATAATAGTAATAATAATAATAATAATAATAATAATAATAATAATAATACCAAAGAAATAAAAGGAAACATAGTGCTCAGATTTCTCTTCTACCCTCGAACACAGCTACCGGGCCCCAACGCTTGGTCCAGGCGTCCGCACGGGTTGTCGCTACCACACCCCAGCACCTGGTCCGGATCACAACCACTAACACTAGACAGTCCCTTCAACTCCGATCAGGCCAGGCTATTCGGCAGCGACCGCGGCTGGGAAATTAGACCGCCGGCCAACCCCAAATTAAAGCAAGAACTTAGGCCCTCGCATAGACTTGACAATTAGTTTTTATTTTTCTTCTCTCATATTGTCTTTCCTTTTTTACTTCCCCCTTCTTGGTCTTTTTTCTATCTGACAGCGACATATGTCGCGCACACCTAACCCATAACCTGGTTAGGGTGTGATCGGCGCGCTGTAGAAATAACAGCGCCGGTCTTTCCAACTTCGCGTCCCAGGATGAACCCGACGGCTACCGTGGCCACAGGCCGGTAGTGCTCTGCTGTACAGCAGGGCGCCGAGCCTGCACGGACCAATGGAAAGCACTGTGGCACACCCCTTTTGCTGGGGGCAGGCAGCAACAAGACTGATCTATAAACAGGGTCCCACTCGGGTATACCATGAGTGTTACACAGGTTTGGAGACAACCCGATGAGCAGCGAGCGCTCAGGTAAGGGACAGGCACTGGGCAGGTGCCTGGCACGTGGAGGAGGGTCGGGACACCGCGCCCTCCAACAGCGGGACCGCCGCGCGCGACAGGTGGCGCCGTTGCCAGGGACCTTCGGTTGCCTGCCGGGGTCCTATGTGAACGGGCCTGGGTCTGGTTAATTGAAGCCCTAGCAAAACGATAAGTGAAAAAATAGAATAGCATATAAGCTTTCACTGGGTAGTGGGAGTAAGACTATAAATTAATAGTTGGTACGAGCTTTGTGTTGGAATAGGTGTTTTAAGACACGACAAGTACAAATTGAAATACCCTGTATAGCATCTCGGCAAGTTTCAGTTTGTACGCCCCCTGGAAGATACTGGTTCCTTTTGTCTGCTGAAAAGGGAGCATATAGAATCATCCGTAGCGAAAAACCTAATCTACATAATAGAAATTGATGAGACCGCTTAAGAGGTTCTTCCCTACGATAGTCCCTTCTAGTTGTGACACTTCCTCCTATTTTTCATTCATCAAGTAGGTAACCTATGTTACACAGTCACTTTGATATTCTGTAGTCTTAGGCATTACCTCGATTAGATACCTAGGGTACTCTAGAAGACAGAAAAAACATTGATTTCAAACATAGCATAAATTTCCATGATTCGCAAGGTTTCTCAAATGCATCAAAGTTTTTGACTTTTTCATGTCCCTTTCAGAAATAATTACATAAAATAAAATATGGAAAAGACTGACCATAAACGTAAAGCATTTTTCAAACTATACGAGTCACATTTCATCCTATCGTTCTTGAACTCTTAGGCGTTTTTCTAAGCATCCTAGTTCAAGACTCGATGACACAAACTGTACACATATCCAAGATACACATTTCATCAACCAAAACCAAACACTGGATTATCTCAATTGTGAAAGTGCAAGTGTTCATGTTTACCATCGGTATACCTCATAAATAAGTTCAGAACAAAGAAAATCAACTGAATACAAAATATAAGATCAAGATAATCCTTTCTGAAACATGAAATTTCATCACAAAAATTAATCACCCGTCTCATGTATCACCCGAATACAAATGTCGAGCCAGAAAAATATAAGGGACATAACAAAATCCCCTAAGACTAATGAGTGTGGATAAAAATGGAGCACGCACTCTGTGACTGACAAAAAACACTATATCTGAAATTATATCTTAGAAGAATAGATAACACACTCACCACACTTTTTTCTCTACCCTCAATCACTAATATACAATGTCCTTTCTAAAAGAAAAACATAAGAATCCTATCGAGAGATATTTTACTTTAATCCTCTAAAGTGAGTCACAACTGCTCATACAATTGGACTTTGAATCCTTCCTTGATTCTCTTAATCAGGTTTTCTCTTCTATCAATGAGTCTGTTGTTTTCATCGAGGTCGATAAACCCTTTAGCCCTATCTGTCTTATATCCAGGACACTCATTTCTCCTATGAATCTCCTTCATACAGTATCAGCAAAACTTCCTTTCCTCCTCCTTTGTTCTTTTTGCAGATGATGGAAGATCCTGAGATGTCGTCCCGATTAACATTTCAAGATAAAACTTTTTTTTATCCTGTTCCCTTCCGTTATCAGTCAGGGAGAATTTTTCAACATTTTCACCAGGCGAGGTGACAATTCCAACCACTACCCCTTCGTCTTGTTTATCATCAAGTTTTTCCACTTCTCCTTCCTGTTTTTTATCTTTCTCTTTGTCCTTTGCCCCTTTAATGTCTCCTGTTTCGATTTTCGCCTGAATATCCATTTTGGACTTCTTCAATGCTTCTTCCACCTTTTTTCATCTCTTTTCCCATTTCTCGCTTTCTTGTCTTCTCTCATTATTCTCAGACTCAATTGTTTTATCTTGCTCACTAATTTTTACCTCCAACTTACCAATATTTTTTTCCAACCTCTCTTTCTCCATTTTCTCCGTCTCCACCTCCTTGCTCTTATCATTAAGAGCAGTACTTAGTGACTCAACCTTCAATTCCAACTTCCCTTGTTCAACTCTTGCCTTCCTTACCTCACCTTTCAAACTTTTTGCTTCCCTCTCCATCCTTGTCCACTGCATTTTTATTTTGTCTTCTCTCGCCCTTAACCTCTGAATTTGCTTCAGAATTTCAGGAATGTGGTTTGCCACCCCTTGCGTGAGTAACTCCGTCTTCTCCTTTATCCTGTCTTGGAGTTCCTGAATGAGGATTTTCAATTCCCTCTTCCTTCCTTCCTTCCTTCTTCCTTCTTCCACCTTTTCCAGCTTATTGGCCACTTTTGCTTCTTCTTCAAGGAATCATTCACAATCTTCCCTCAGCATCTCATGGAGCCGGATTAATCTGTTTACATAAGACGTCAGTTTGGAACTTACCACAATCTCAGAGAGCAGTACTTTCTCCAGTTTTAGGCTCCAGGGTGCGTCCAAAGGCAACTCTTGTTCTCTTAACAGGGCAACGACTTGGTTCCTTCACTCTTGGTTGCTTTGTTTTCTCTTTTGCCTCTCTTCATCTGTCAATCTCCTCCATCCCTATTCCTTTGGAGGTTCTTCTGAAGTAGTTGCTTTAGCATTTCCTGATGGTCCTGCCTCTTCAACTTTCTCCTCATCCTTTTTCTTTTCTTTCCCTTCCTTCACCTTCTCACTTCCCTTCTTCTCCTTTCGAGACATGTCACTACCTTCCACTTCCTTCTCAACGCATTTCCCCCTTCCTTGCGATTTAGCCTCCTTCACTGAGCCACTTCCATCTTGAGTCCTTGCCTTATCATCCCTTTGTTGAGGAGATGTCTCGTCTCCTTCATTCGTCCTCTGACCTTTCTCACTACTTCAGATTCCCTCGGTGCTATTCTTGTCATCAACTGTTCTAACTTCTTATTTTCTCCCCATCTCCTTTTCTCTGCAAAAAGATCGATACTGTCTTCAAAGTCTTCCAAATTCGTACCATCGAAGATGATGTCATCTTCGATCTCATCCTTTGTCAAATCCCCATATTTAGCCCACATTTCAGCTTTGAAGGTCATCCATCCCAGACAATCTGAGACAATCTCATCCATCTCCTTGTTGCATTCTCCCAACCCTGTTACTTTAAGTAACATGAGTTGAGTATCCCATTCCCTCCTGAAGGCATACTCTTCAAACTCCCTCAGGAACATTCTGAAAGTGTCCTCTTTCTTGTACACTGGCATCCCATCAAAATCCTTTGTCACCTGCCGCAACCTCTGTTGTCCTTCCCTGCCCGAAATTGGCCTGGAAGTCCCCGTCATCCCTCCCTTCTGTGTCATTGCCGCTCCTTCTTTCAAGATTATGCCCGCACACAGAAAAAGAAAAAGAGGTTGGTGGACGCGAAACGGTGTTAGCAGGAGGGTAACAATATCAAATTTTGCAATGATTCTATCACAAGGTGTTTTAAGGGTATCAAGTTGTTTTTATTTTAGCTTCAAGTTTTAACCTCCTGCCTTACTCGAAATTTCTTCAACCTTGACCCAGAAACCCAATCTCGTCTTGATGTCTCATCCATCTCTTCTAGTTCATAGGCTCCATGATTCCCCTGACGTCGAACTCTGTAGGGCCCCAACAATCTCTTATCCAACTTTCTTGACCACTGTTTCTCCAGGGATGAATCGTATAATAGTACTTCGTCCCCAATCGTCAGTGGTTCGTTTCTTACACGAGGAAGCCGATCTCATCTCTCGTTGTCTTTCCCATGACTGTCAGTCACCTTCTCGACTGCCTCCTGAATCCTTTCTTCTGTAACACTGACTTGCCTAGCTCTGATGTGAATTTCGCGATTACCCCAAGGTCATCCAACAATTTCTTCACTTCTCCACATGTGAATTTCGATCCTCTATCCATTGTAAACTCTATCACGAAGGGGTATCGAAGGTAATATTACTTGATACAATCAGCCAAGACTGCTCTAGTTTTGGTTCGGATGGATTTTCCATCAACAAACCCCGTAAGGTTATCTCTTGCATCAAAGATATAATTATATCCTCCAAGCCCCAACGGCATTGCCAGAAGATCCTGGTGGATCACTGCCCCCACATCTTTGATATTACCTTTGATGTAGAGGTTCCTTGTATCGGATCGGAGATCTGACTTGGCAAGGGACGCACGGCTCGCAGTATTTCCGAATCATCCCGTACATACCTTCCCAAAAATACAGTTCGGTCACCTTTTTGATGGTAGTGTCAAAACTCCTGTGACCACCTACGGGTCCATCGTGAAGAGCTGTTATGACATCGATCTTCCGATTTCTGCCACAAGTGACTCTCCTGGGAGGTCCCCTTTTATCCCTGATGAAGAGATGACTTCCCCTTACTATGTAGTGATCTCTCATGCGAAGAGTTTTTCCACTGACATCCCTTTCTCGCTTATCGCCGGAGAGAAGAAGTCTTATTTCTAGATGAAATCCGTCATATTCTTCTTCCCGGAAATCTTCCGAGATTTCACCCTGCTCAAACTGTTTTTCTTCCATCTCCTCATCAAACTCATGATCATCTCTCAACACTATCTCGTCTGCCTTTACTATCTCTCCTTCATTCTCAATCTGAACTTGCAGGAGCGAGTTGACAAGATAGTGTGCTTTTCCCATCGTCAGTAGGTGTTGATCCACTTGTCTTGCTCCTGCCTCAATTGTTACCGGATCGTTTGTCAACCTGTAGTTTTCTGCCAAAGTCAGTTCCACAATCCACTCTCCATTCCTTTCTCCCCATGGGTCTTCTTCAACGAAAGGTCTCAACACCAACCCTTCAATTTTCACAAAGTTGGTGGCGCAAACTACATGGGTTTTCCTCTCCTTGCTTCCTTATCATTGACACTTAGTTCTCATGAGTTCACATGAAGCTGCAGATCGTCTTCATCCAGGAATCCATCTACTGGTGGCGTTTCTTCCTTGGTATCTCCAGGCTTTTCTCATGCTATCCTGCTTAACCCATCAGCCCTGTTTTTGTTTCCTGGGATATGTTCCAACTGAAAATCAAACATGCAGATGTATGTGAGTCATCTAACGATTGTAGGATTCGTGGGTGGAAAATTATTGAGGGAATACATAAGGGCAGTCGGATCTATCCTCAGGACGAATCTTCTCCCGTAGAGGTAGTGTCTAAAAACACGTAGGCAAAAGGTCTTTCCTTCCTTTCAAAATCTGTCTGTATCAGAACTCCTCGCAAGGCAGTGGGTCCGACATCAGTCCCTATGATGAAGGGTCGCTCTATAACGGCTTCATAGTCTGGGACCCCCAACGCAAGACCTCCTTCCTCAAATTCCTTCTTCAAAATTTTCACTACTTGTTCTTGCTTCTCCCCCTATACCCGTTCCTGATTCTGTCTTACCAACATTCTCACATGTTCCGTCTTAGCAGCAAACTTCTCGATGAATATCCTTCAAAATCCGAACGTCCCAAGGAAACACCTCACCTCACTTATGTTCCTAAATGGCGTCGGTCACAAAATAATTTTGTTCGTTTTCCTGGTATCTGGGCGACGTCCCTGCCCATTGCATACAAAGTCCAATATGGTGGTCTCTCTCATTCAGTGTCGAGACTTGGCTCCGCTTGCCATGAGGTTATATTCCTGTAACAGATCAAGCACCTTTCTGAGATCATTGACATGATCCCAGACAAATTTTCTTATGCAAGGTGCAATCTCTTGTTCATCCTTCATCATTGGGCCTTTTATTGCAAGATCATCGATATAGGGTTCAGTAATCCGCGGACTGATCGGCTGCATAACCCTAATCATGCTTCGTTGTACCATGACTACCACGTTCGTCCATCCTTGGGGTGCCACGTTTATGTGAATCAGTCCTCTTGGAGTGTGCATTGCAGTATTTGTCTATCGGCTAAATAAACTGGAAACTGGTCGTAAGCAGAGTACAGATCTATAAGCGAGATAGTAAACCTTTTTGCACATGCTTCAGAGAGTTGATCAGCGTTGGGGAGCCCTCCAACATCCCTAACTGTCACAACATTCAACCTTTACAAATCTTGCACCCACATGAGTACCCCATTCGGCTTAATGAAGCAGAACCACGGTGAGGCATAAGGTCCGCTAGAAAAACCTGCCACGTGAGAGTCAATCTTTCCATCAAGATATTCCACCACCCTTCTCTGATCATCGGGATTTGGGTACTTGTCTCCTCTAATATTCCAAGGTTGATGTGAAACCGTGTGGATCATCCCTATCTTGTCTACATCCAACCTTTCTTTCTGGTCATCATTAAAGGCATAGGCGCAATGCTTCTCTTTCAATACGTCGATCACTAACGCCTTTTCCTGCTTAGTCAAAAACTCAGGTTCTTCAATGATCAAGTCTTTCTCAGTGTCTTCGTTAACACGGCAGGACTCTGCTCCTCATTTCTCCCTCATTTGTCTTATCAATTCTCTCTCTTGCTCATAGTACACTCCTTCTTCATGCGTTACTAAAACCGAAACTGGGTGACCTTTTTTGGCTACCGTCTTGTACCTCCTTTTTCCCCCTTGCTTGAGCCCACCCCTAAAAAATGTTGACCGCTAGCTTGGGCATAAGGTCCCTGCATTTTCTCCTCTCGAGGGGGCGGTCTGTATATCAATTTCATCCTCCCTCCTTCAGGGTAATCATACAGCTTGTCAGCCAAAGGCCAAATTGCCTCTGGCTCCACCATATCATAAGCGGATACCATGTACATTGCTTGGTCTATGTTAGCCAGACTTAATGCTAACCCTTCACTTTCTTCTTCCTCATCTTCCTTATCAGATCCTCATTTTAATTCTTTTATACTATTTTCAGACTCCTCAAAAGTATATGACCCAGCATTGAGCTGGTTCTTTGAGCTATGGGGACCTGTATTTTTACAGGTAATGAGCTCGAAGTTCCCACAGACAGGGTCACACTGGATCACCAACATAATATTATCATGCTTGTTCATGATGAGGGCTTCTGATCGTGATAAGAAAGATATTCCTAGTAATATGGGAAGATTCAGGTTAGGCATGATATAGAAGCAGGAGCGGACTCTTACACTTCCTACTTCCACGACTACATTTGATGCAATACCACTGTATCCTGATTTTTCACTAACCCCATTGAGAAACTCGAAATCTCTCCTGTCGATTTCTAATCCTAGCCTTTTTCAGAATTCATAATGTTCATTTCTTCTTCTGTATCCACCATCCCAGGGCATCCTTTCCCTCTGATATTGACATCAATGGACCCTGTTCCCACAGATTTCCATTTCATCTTGCTTCCAGCTACTGTCCAGTTCGCCTCTTTGGTAATTAGATCTCCCAATCTCACTGTCGCTAATCTCTTTCGTGTCAACTTCGCTTTTACTAACTCTCTGAGTTTCGGTGCGATTGCCAAAATCTCCTTCAAATTTAACAACTCATTATGTCCATCAAGAAGCTTGTGTACCAAATTTTTCAAGTCTACCCCTTCTTCAATCGACGTCTGGTACTTTTTCTTCGATTTTTCACCAGTCTTCTCCTTTCCTTCCTTAATATCATGCTTTCATTTCTTAGCTCTCCTTCAATGCGTTTGTCCTCTTCTCCTCTGAGTAATTCGTCCTGATCGTCCTCTTCTTCCTCTATATCAATAGAAGTTTCTCCTTGAGGTGGCACAGGAGCCTGGGTTGGTTCCTTGGGCGCATTACCTCCCTTAGGCTTTCGTGCAGTATGAGGGACAAAGTTTCTAAGAGCCTGGTAGGCGGCTTCTGACCCAGCAGCCAGAGTGACTCTCAGAGCTTTGGGATTAGGAATTCTCAGCTCATCGTTCTCTTTTCCCTGACTCATGGTGAATACATGCAGAATTCTCATTTCCAAATTTTGTACTTCCTCGCAAATACTAGTCATTCTCGTATTTAGTCTACTCATCTTATCTATCATGTCCTCCATCCTTTCCAAGGTTTCTTTAGCTGACTCTCTACTTACATCGTCTTCTTCTAGCTTAATCTCAATCAGCGGGGTATCCTTTTCTTCCTCACTTATCTTTATTCCCTTCCTTAGTTGGTCACTTAGCTCATCAATTTCCTCTACCCAAACAAATGGGTCTTTTTTCTCTTGCCATATACGAAACATAGCTGGAGCGCTGGGTCCGAGTCTTGCAATCCTGATTGCCTCCTTCCTTGTGCCCCTGGGGATGTTTGGGTCAATCCGGTTCCCTCATTTATCAAACATCCCCATCGATGTTTGACGTGATCAATCCGTCCTATTCATCCATCTTTCTAACATGACACCTTTTCACAATATGTGCTTTTATCGTGCAATGCGTACATATGCACTCGTTGTAATCTATCCAACCTCTCCCGGTCCCTTAACCACTCCATTGCCCATCATTTCTTCCAAATCCCCTACCATAGTTCTGGTTATATCCCTGATCATACCCTTGACCATAGCCTTGGTTGTATCCTTGTCTGATCATATTAAAACTCACTTGATTGCAGTTCCCGGACTGAGCACCTCCCTAATGTCCCCAACTCCCTCCTTGTTTGTCATTTCCTCTTCTCCGTGACCATTTCCTCGTCCTCCATTTCTACCCTTACCATGTCCTTGTCCATGTCCCTGACCCTGAAATTGATTTTGAACTTGATTACCTTGTTGCGGCAGAGCGTGTTGTGGTTGACCCCCATCTGCTCCTCGGCCTTGTGATGGTTCTGCCTCAGCTTCCTGAACTTCGGGCAAGTTTGGATACATCCCAATTTGACCGAAACCCGGTCATTGATTCCTGGGGTAGTAGCCAGGCCAAACCCCCATGGGAGTTACCACCGGCCAAGGCCCAAATTGAGATGTTGGGGCGGGTGCCCCCAAGACATTTGGTGTCACAGTTTGCTGTGAGTTTTGCCATTTTCCAGCTCCTTGTTTCCTTGATGCCTGGTTTTGATTCTGCTTTTGAGCTTTCTTAGACTGTAATACTGGTTCAGATTTCTTCCCTTCTTTATTCCCTTCACCTTCTCCTTCATACCTCATTTTATTCGACGTTTGTCCGACCGCCATCACTTTTCCAGATTCCACCTTATCCTTCAACTCTTTCAGTTGAGTTTCCATACTACTCAGTACTCCTCCTAGGGCAGAGTCGGCCCCTTGGATGACACCTATCTCCTTTCTTTTCTTCCTTTCCATCTTCACTTGGTGACGGAACACCTGGTCTAAGTCCCTAGATGCTAAGTTTCTCTTTATTGTCTCCCATGACGTCTTTCGTCCTGATGCACCTCCCCGGGTCAATTCCATAGTCTCATAGCCCGAAATTTTTCCCAGGAAGATAACACACTGCATTTCCTCGGAAAGTCCCGGAACTCGCTCTGCCATTTTCTCAAAGGCTGTTGCAAAAACTCCTATTGTAGTGAAATCATTCCTGTTGATGTTGTGAAGCTGGTCAATTGTCAATAACCCATCTCCCAGCTTGTACTTTCTCTGCATTTCTTTCTTGAAACTGTTCCAATCTCCTTGGGCATCAGCCACAATCTTTTCAATCTCGAGGCGAAACTCCCACCATACATATTCAAACATTGCGATATACGTCCTTCTTTGAAGGGAAAAATTTCTATCCGGAGCAGCTGAGACCTCTTGACATTTCTATTGTCTAGTAATCGCGCGATCTCGGCCGCGGTCATGGACCCTAATCCTCATGTTCCATTAGCGTCTCACATTCTTCCCGCAATTCCCAGTAAATCTGTTTTACACAAGCAAAAACGACGGATTTTTCAGGTTACTCTTGGCCGTCTAACGTTTCCCTTTTTAGGTTTTTCCTTTTCCCCAAGATGTTATTCAAGACTCTTAGTACCTACAGTTCTAACTTGTTTTCCATGACTTCCTACCTTCTCTTCCTCACCAACTGACACCTTCTAGCCTTCCTAGTTTATGTGCCCCTAATTACTACCTCATCTTAAGACCAAAATGAGATTGGCTCTAGACATCTTTCCGGATTTCTTCACCACTCTACCCTTCCAACCTCTTCGGCGTACATCCAATTTCCCGTCCATAAGTCATACATCATCCCAAACATTATAGGGATACCATCAATGCATATTTTGATTTTTAGCTCCGCTTTTAGTCTTTCCCAATATGTCTGCCTTGGCTCCATAAAATGGACACGGACATAAGCATTTACCATGGATAGGATTTCCTCGAAGTCTCTATTAGCCAATTCTGGTCTCATTTTTCAATATAGGCAATAGAGAGTTTGAGGTGTGAAAAATTCACATCCTGTCTGAGGCGCCGCTAGGGCTTTCAAGGCTGCTTGTTCCACGTTTACGTGTCCTTTGAAAACTTCAACAATGATGAAGTCTGGAAGAGCGACTACTATATAGTCGGTGGGATACACAAAATCTGACGCCCATTTCGCTTCTATCATTGGTATAACTTGTCGGAATTTTCCTCAGCTTGTCTCTCGGATTTTGTCCTCAAGGACTGTCCCGAGAAGTAAGATGTATCGCGACAGGGGTTGACTATGTCCTATTGCCAGGTCTATCCCATGCATCCTCCATAGATGCGACGAAAGATACAAGGTTGCTCGTTCTATTATACTTTCTCTATCTGGGTTGTGTCCAATTTATACCCATACAAATGCTTCAGGCCCGATCGAGGTGCCCCACCATGCGGTGATTTCTTTTTCTCTTTCACTTAGGCCTCGAGGTAGTAACATCTTCAACCCCTGTCGAGTACAAACGGGCAGTTCAATCCCCAAATCCCTGATTGGCATACAACATCTTGGGCGATCTCCGGTGGCCTGAGCGTGCAAAGAAAGAGACAAAAAACATTACAGTTAATAATTCTTTATTTTTATTTTTTAAGCCTGCCCCAGATGTGAACATTTTTAACCTAAGGCTTCCTATCTCTTCATGCCATACCCTTTTCTCTTCTCAGTATACTCATTCATTACTCCTTCCTACAGGCAACGTAGACAAGCAAATGCCTTCCTTTAGCTTCCTCATCTTCCCTTTTTTGTCCCTCGTGCTCTCTTCTCATCTCAACGTCCTGCCCTATCATTCTTAGAACACAGACCCCCTCTCTTCTTCTTCCATTTCACTTACCGTTACCCAGTCCCCGGACCAGAAGTTATAGACCAAGCCAAACATAGCGGGAATACCATCCACGCAGAATCCCGTGCGTACCTTCTCCTTCAGTTTTTCCCAATACCCAAATATTTCCTCCATAAGGTAAATTCGGGCATATGTGTATACGATGGACAAAATATTGCTAAAACCACTTTCAGTTAGCTCGGGGCCCATCTCCTGGTATAAGCAGTAGATCATATGAGGGGTGGAGAAGTCGTATCCTCTATTAGGTACTCTCAGTGCGGCTTCAGCGGCCAACTCTACTCTTGCTTGACCATTCAACACCTCATTCATAATGAAATCAGGGAGTGTGGTTCTAATGTAGCGGATCGGAAGAACAAAGTTTTTGGCCGGACGCATTTTGATTTCCTTTATAACTTTTCCTGCTTCTCGCTATCGACCCTCTCGGCTCCAGACGTTGAGTGTCGCTTCTGCCATCCCTGTAAGTTGTTGTAGATATTCTTTCCGTTCTTGACTGAGATCCATTTCATGACCATGCCAGAGACGATTAGTCAGGTAGAGGATGACTCTCACACTACGACATTCTTCTACCGTATCCCAACTCGTCTCTACCCACATGAATGCCTCATTTCCCAACGAGTTGCCCCACCATGACTCGCAAAGTTCTACTCTGTCTTTCCCTTTCGGTAGCGTCATTTCTAGCCCATCTTTGTTCCTAATTGGTACCTCGACCCTGGAAACCTGCTCCGTGTAAGGCATCTTGATGGAATTCGGGCGACCTCTTTAGTGACCTGTTTATGCAAAGGGCAAAACAGAAACAACCATTAAATGTATTTTTTTTCTGTCATTATAAGCACTAACTTCTACTACCCTTGCTACGGAGTATCCCGATTTTCATTGGTACCTATTATTAATCAAAGTCCTTTATTTATAACTGGTTTTTCTCTTGTATACCCCTTGACTCTTTAGTTCCTTGCTGGTATCTATTGCTTATTTGAGTGATAAGTTTAACAAGAGTTAAGTAAGGATAATGAAACTCCGCATCGCGCATTATTACATTTCCCCAGTCTGGATACCTTCCCCTTCACAAACTCAGATGGATCTCCTCAATCACCGTTTTCTAATCAGCAACGAGGGAAAGCCTTGGCCTCATCGTACCCTAATCTCCTCCTTTCGATGCTTCCTCGGATAATCCCCCTATATAGTAGGTACGAGATGAACCAGCATAACTCAACCTGGCATAGGAATAATAGTGTTAAGGTAATGCACAACGTATGATTTGTTGGGACGTTCTGAGATACTACGGGAGGATCAGGTACATATGGCGGTGGAGGTGGAAGCGCAGACCGAGGTGGTTGAGGAACTATAGCCAGTTGTTGAAGACGGCGTGCCATGGAAGAAGATGGTGAAGAGTATGTCATAGGATAGTATCAAGAAGGTGGTTCGAATCGTGGAGGCGGGGCGCCATAATGTTGTTCGTATTTATAAGAATAATACGCCATTTTTCTAGGGGACGGCGTGCGCTCGCGGAAGTCTTCCTAATGCCGGCGCAATCGCGGCCCTTTCCAGTTTTCCTCCTCTTCCTCTTCCTCCTCTTGCTCTTCTCTTTCCCTTGTCAAGTCAATCGGCATATCTGTAGCCTTTCCTTGCCATCCACCTCTTCCTCTTCCAGTCCCTGATCCGCGTAGCATGACTAAAGGTATTACTTATAGAAATGTTGTAAGTGTCTAATCACTAAGTGATTAAAACAACGTCTAAGGCTGGGGATACGTATGGATTATAAGGGATATCAAAATGACTGTGTAGTATAAGCTATCTGCCTGATGAGCCTCTAATGTCGAAAAATAAAAGCACATGATTGTCGTAGGAACTGGAAGGGGTTATCTAGAGAAACATCTTGGCTGACTTGACGAGACTTGTCAACTTCTTATTATTAGTTCTTCCGCTACCCCTATCGATGAAGGATTTTGTGTTTCTACCTATTATTCATATGCGTCCTCTTTAGTAGGCAAAAGGAACAAGTATCTTCCCAGGAAGTAACAGAAGTACATACTAAGGCTCGTAGTGATGACCAGTGAGATACGTAAGCCTATACTCGTCATATCTCAAGGTACTTAAACACAAGGCTTGTATCAGGAGACTAACAACTATTCTTATTATTATAAGTACTGCTTATCGAACGTTTATACTCTACTCTATTCCTTCACGTGTCGTTTTGCTAGGGCTTCAATTAACCAGACCCACGTCCGTTCACATAGAACCCCGACAGGCAACCGAAGGTCCCCGGCAACGACGCCACCTGTCGCGCGCGGCGGTCCCGCAGTCGGAGGGCGCGGTATCCCGACCCTCCTTTGTGTGCCAGATTTCTGCTCGGCACAATCCTTTGTCTTGATGTCCACGGTTCATTGGACGTGTTTTGAAACACCTGCAAGGCTGATATCGGAGCTGTACTTTGATGTGAGGAGGCCCAAGTGGCTTTCGCCTTGGCAAAAGGGTGCGCCATAGGACTTTCCTTTGGTCCACGTAGGCTCGACGCCCTGCTGTACAGCAGAGCATTACCGGCCTGTAGTCGTGGTAGCTGTCGGGCTCGTTGTCGCGCGCGCCGGTCCCACACCCTAGACGCAAAGTATATTTTGTGTCGGACCTCACGGTCGTGTCACGCAGGAGTTTTTTCTTGTCACTTTACGAAATACCAACTCCGACCGTGCGCGCGTGTTATACCTCTCGCGACTCCCTACGACAGGTTAGGGTCCCGCGAGGTACAACATTACCTCCACCTGCGGGAGCTGTCACCATCCCTTAGGTGGGCGTATCCCTGTTGAGCTACTGACCCACGTACGAAGGTTTTTACATGCAATCGCAGAGGTAGGTCAGCCGAGGGTGTTTTCTCGATCGCCGTAGCATAGGCATACGTGCGGTAGAACGCCTTAAGATTGACCCGTATGTCGTGCCCCGAGGCGCTAACTCCCCGGACCGACTATTAATCAGATCGACTTTTCTATGACATTTTTCCACACTTAACTAACTAAGATAATGACTCAATGTTTACTTTGCTCAATATGTGAGAATGCCAGGGTTGATCCCCTTCGTGGTCTCCTATTCTTCTCGAACAGAAGCCTAAACAAATGACTTTCCGATCCAGAACAACTACGATCCCATTCACAAGTATATGTATATATAAATGTATGTATGTAAATCAAGGGAGCTGACTGAGCGATGAACCTCAATTTCACGATTGTCGTGTACCTTTGCCCGAATTTCTCAGATGATCCCAAACTCAGGAAACAACACAAACGTCTGACACCTGTGCAGATGCAAGACATTACACATAAGCATGCAAATGCAGACACAGAATGCGCTACAAGCGTCAACCTTTAATCCATTCATAGCATGTCACTCACGCCCCAAACCCTTGAAAACAACATGCTTTCCTAACCCTGACTCCTTTTACCCCAGCCCCACACATTTTGAAGACTCCGTAGTGTGATTTTGACGATTTAGGCATAGATACAGGGAGAAGATTTATCTGTTTCTTCTTAGGTCTTGGCTTAGGTGTGGGGGTCAAACCATGGTGGAAGTAGAGTCGGAGTTCTACCGACCTGTTATCAAATGATAACAGAATTGTTGTTCTTACGGATGCCCCGTAAGTTCTCCGACGTGTCGAAACCTGTAGACACAACACAGTCCAAGAGAAACTTAACATCTCTCTTCTTAACTCAGGTCTAGGAAACTGCCTTCTAGACTCTGTGTTTTTCTGTCTGACTTTTATCCTTAACTAAACGTTTGGGTTGTTGCCCTTTCGCTTCAGGCAGTAAATAATAATTCACCCCCTTTTTACTGTCACAGTAATTCTCCATATTCCTTTCACTATCTCATTCCTATCCCTTTTGGGATTATCCTGTCTAAGTTCCCTTCCTTCTCCCAACACACATGAACACATCATCAATCCAACTTGTGGAAAGAATCTCAAGGAAAGAAATCAGACAAATGGATAGTTTCTCCTTGAGGCAAGATCTCACTTATCCCCTCTCAGTAGAATCAGAGATAGTTACTTAGGACTGAACAATGCAGATCGAGGAAAAAGTTTGCGGTAGTATGACAGATCATTCAAGATATATCCTCTTGTTACTCAAAATTGTTTGACAAAGGCAAATCTTGTGGGTTTTGGCCCTTATGAGCCAAAGCACACTTAGCGGTAGGATTATCCTATGGCTAGTCACTGATAAGGCAGATATCCCTGAAACCTCACTACTCTTATATTAGACTAGTCACTGATAAGGCAGGATTTCCTAGCTACTCTTATCACTGGGTAGCCCTTAATAAGGCGGGTGTCCAAGGATCCTTGCTATTCTTATCACTGACTAAGCGATAGGATGTTTATTGATAAGACATGTGTCCTTGAAAC
>BFEA01000034.1:2221757-2236740 GCA_003427395.1 Chara braunii
TACTCTTATATCAGACTAGTCACTGATAAGGCAGGATTTCCCTGCTTCTCTTATCACTGGCTAGCCCTTAATAAGGCGGGTGTCCAAGGATCCTTACTACTCTTACCACTGAATGAATGTTAGGTTGATGAATGATAAGGCAGGTGTCCTTGAAACCTCACTACTCTTATATCGGACTGGTCACTGATAAGGCAGGATTTCCCTGCTTCTCTTATCAGTGGCTAACCCTCAATAAGGTGGGTGTCCAAGGATCCTTATTACTCTTACCACTGAAAAAAATGTTGGATTGGTTAATGATAAGGCAGGTGTCCTTGAAACCTCACTACTCRTATATCAGACTAGTCACTGATAAAGCAGGATTTCCCTACTTCTCTTATCACTTGCTAGCCCTCAATAAGGAGGGTGTTGAAGGATCCTGCTCTTACCACTGACCAAGCGTAAGGCTCATCGGAGTTAAGGCAGACTTTCTCTGTTGTTCTTACCTTCACACAAGTCTCACCGATGGATCAAGTTATCGCTTTCGATGGTATTCGAGCCCTGAACCGTTGAAAGTTTCAGGACTTATGCTGGAGTCAGATGCATAATGAGAAATAATTGGTGTGATCTATGGCAATAGATTACAGCAAGCTTAAATCAGGTACACATCATTGTTTAGATGAGGTATAGAAAAAATGATCGTGAGAGGTTGATAACTTGTATCCACATCTTCAACCAATGCCCACACAGCAAGATTGTTGTATCCAGAAACAATCAGTCTCTATTCAGCAAACCTTTTCTCTATCCGCAATCCAAGATTTTTAAGAGTTATTGATTCTGAATCCCTAACTCTTATAATCATTGTCACGATGATAGCTTGTACGAGACAGCATCTGGGTCAAAGTAACGTACCTCGTCATTCCCTGCCTCCAGAGTTCCGCCTGAACTCCGGCAGAGCTCCCGCAATCGCCCTGTTACATGGATCAAATATGGAACGGGAGTCCATTTGCGCATGAGTCCTGTTCTCAGTAAGTCATTTGAAAATACTATTTCACTTACGTTGCTTGAAGACGGTTGTGTGCTTATGTGGGGCTTAGGCATAGGAAAGCGAAGGAGGATGAAGGATGTAAGAGCCGTCATACTTGTTGGCACCCCTCCCTTGCTCTGTTGCCTCGCACCCCTGTCCGATTCTGTATTCTAGTATGTGGTCTCAAACGATATAAATAATAATAATACCAATAATAATAATAATAATAATAATAATAATAAAATACTGATAAAAGAACAATAATAATAGTAATAATAATGATAATAATAATAATAATTATATCTAGGATTATGAAAACGAATGACATCCAACCCGGATTGCGAGATCACACAAACGTCTAAATAGTTGTATACAAGCAACAAGTATCATAGTTTTGTGCCTTCAGCCGAACAGAGCAATACAAAGAAGTAGCGAACCAAAGCTCAAGTCTTCAGGCCCATGTCAACTCCAATGCCTCAGCCTACTTTGTTTCTCAACTCAACCTACAGCCCCTTCCTTTTCTCTCTCTCCTCGCCTCCCTTGCTACACGTGTGTCTCCCTCTCTTTGTGTCACTGCATACCACAGTCTGTATCACACTGCGTATGTCACGGTCTGTATCTCTCCATACAAATCTGAGTCACGACATCCTTTTGTGTTTGTCACAGCATCCGTGTGTCCCACAATATCTATGTATTGTCACAACGGTTATGTGTTTGTGTATCTGCACAGTCTTTCAATGTCTGTCACTATGAATTGTGTATGCGTGTCGTGTGACTGCGTTAGTGCTCGTTTATGTCACCGTATCATTATTTATCTTGCGTGAGCGCCCCAACATCACTGTATGCCTTAGTCTGTATGTGACTGTGTGGGTGACTGTGCACCGTGTGTCACCATACCWGTSTCACCCTATGTTACAATCTATGTGTGACTGTGTAGGTGTTGTGCACYGTGTTTCAGTMTCTGCGTGACTATCCCCATGMAYGTGTTACCWGTGTACCTRTGTGAYACGCGTCGATAGCGTAATGGTGCAGACCAGAACAAGATCAGCCCTTTTCTCAMRTAGTACAGGATAGCGCGRCGAAGGTTAAAGTGCCAATGATCAKACCAATYAGTATCAAAATGCARATCAGGCATACACCATCACCATCGCAGGGTGTGAAAGGGCCTGGTGCTTACTCAGGGAAAAATGCTCCAGTCTCCCAATCATACGCAGGCGAGGAGGAGGGAGATCAGACGAAAAAGACCTATAGCGTCACATGTAAGTCCCCTCGCCTCCTTGTCTACCCGTCAATTTGCCTGTATGTGCTTTTATTGTGTATTCGTCTTCCCGATGTGTCTGTTACCTTATATATCAGTTCACCCCGTATGTCTGATTACCCGGCATATGTGTTCACCCGGCGTGTTAGTTCGTCTTTTGACTCTTTTCCCTCTTCTCACGCTGTGTGTGCGTAGGTAGGTGAGCGCACAAGATCGTGTCCAGGATGTCCAGGCAATCCGGTGCATGTGAAAGAGAGAGTTGTTTTGGCGCTGAGTCATCATTGCCGGCGAAAGTGAACTCTCGTCTGGCTGCCAAATCCCTGAGTATTGTTGGGATGGATGCCGTCAGTTTGCTGTGCCGCCATTTGCAGTCATGAGAAGTGCGAAGAGAAAAATGAGCCTATTTGTAAAAATAGATAATAATAAAAAATTACAATAATAATAACAAAATAACCCACTCAGTCCAAATCACAGCGAACTTCAGAAAATCTAACAGTATCATACCCCTGAGGCCAGATAGTCTTGGCCTTGAATCAACAACAGACTTGCATCACCAGATTCACTAAATAAGAACACACCAATAGTTTATAATTTGACATGCTGAAATTGTCCCATCCCTCATTCATCCATTAAGAACCAGAGTTGGTATCCTACCTGGCGCTAGGTGCTCAGACTACAGCTGACAGATTTTATCTAGCCTAACACTACATTGCCAAAGTTGTCAACAATCAGCTTCCCGAAGTACGAGCCTACCGCGGCCTATGCTGTACGTTATTAGCACCAGGTACGTCTTTCGCTATACTCACAACCTGTTTCTCACCACACAGATGCCATATGCACCCAAGGACCACCCTGTGCCACACCCAGCTCATGGTGGTGCAGCTCGGCTATGGCTGCCCGCCGCTTCCTGCTCGCGCGCGAGAGTGTGACTGCCAGCCAACCAATAGCGCATTAGTGCTTGCGCAACCTGCAGCCTGCACCCAAATGCCCAATAAGGAGGCAGGCCCTCTGCTGTCCCGAAGCGGCCTGCCTACGTCCAGTCCCAGGAAACTTCCTGTAGGCCTCGGTAGTCTGAGGCCCAGCATGATCGAGAACAAGCCCGGGGCCTGTGGTGGCTGTATGTGCCAACTGTCTCTGGCATGTGACCCTGTACTCGCATCCAGTCCGGGGCCTGGATTCTTTTTAACTAACTGGCTCTGCGCAACTGCCGGAACTTTCCCTTTAGTTGTGCGGTGCTCATAGTAGGCCCTGAAGGTCTCGTCGAGCTTGCCTTCACTTAGGGCGGCCGACTTGCTGCAAAATGGGATCTGGCGGGGCTCATAGAGGCAAGTGGCAAGTGGGTCATTGTGGCGGGTCAAGTGGTGGACTAGACTGCAGTGCAAATACATAGGTTGGCAGTGAGTCCACAGTCAGTCAGTGGTAAGGTTTGGTCAGTCCCAGTCTGATCTAGCAAGTTCCGCACGGGACTGTGTGCACTTTGGGCCCAGAAAACGGGCCAGGCCCACGACCTGTAGAAGTATAAATCAAGAGGCAGCGGCCAGCCATTCATTCATTCACGCGGAGCCATGCGGGGCGTTGACTCAGCGTTCTTGCGTGAGGAGGTCTGCGGTGAGCCCGAAGGACGCAGTGCGTGACCGTGCCTCGTGTCCTTGCGTGATTGCATCTGCATTACAATGCGCGTCACCGCATCACCGTGTACAGCCATATCTCTGTGCGCAGTTGCGTCACTAGATACAGCTGTGACACCGGGTATCCGCGCGACCCTGTACCATCATGTATGAGTGTCTGTTGCATCGTGTCCTGCGTATATACCTTTAGTTACATCGCCATACACTCTGTAATCTTGTGACTGCCCGCACCACCGTGACCATGTTTGAATCACGGTATCCATGCACCTGTGCTTTCTGACCTTGTACGTGACTGAGTTGTCCGCGGTCTATGTACCTGTGTTTTCATTGAGTCATGGCACCTGCGTATTACAGTGTTTGGGTCACCGTGCCTATGCCAGTGTGCGAACATGTCTGTATGTCATAGAGCAACTGTTGTTGTGTGTCTGCTTATCTGTGTCATAGTCCGTGCCTGTCTGTCCAACCTGTCCGTCTGTTCCTTTAGTTCACTCGCTGGCTGTCGGTTTGCCCACCTGTTAGCCTTGGTTTTGTGTAGTTGCGCGTATTCGTCCAGGTATGCAAAGTGTTTTGAGTGTGGTATCCCGGGCGATCCGGTGTATGTGTTTCCGGGAGTCGTTTGGGCGCTAAGTTGCCAAATTCTTTGGAAGTGAACCCGTACCCCGGGTTTCGAGCAGGCGCATGTTGCTGCGGTGCTGTTTGAATGTGTGAAAAGTGTGGCTGAGAACGAGTTTGATTGTATTTAATAATAATAATAATAATAATAATAATAATAATAATAATAATAATAATAAAATGACGGTTTTTCAGATTGCAAATTGTATTGAAAACCCGGAAGTCCAGCGCTGCTCGGAAGAGCAGAACTGCCCTGACGTATCACGAAAGGAGATCTAAAGGTACCGAGTTCGGATGTTTACTCACCTTCATAAGTGTCCAGAACCCTTCCTCCTACGTGGTGCTCAGCATCCAACTCATGATCTCGCAGCTATTACCAGTCTACAAACTGGCAATGCAACTGCCGGCGTCAACAACAGAACCGGAGTACTGGAAGATGCAAGGAACATGAGTATGGACGAAGCATAGAACTCCAGAACGCAAAATCACACTGATGTTCATGTAGTCAAAGTCACAATGGAACCATGTAACCATCCAATTGAGAATGATACGACAGAATCATGAGTCAAATGTCCATGCCCAATCGGGCAATCACCAGCCGCAGAACCCAATGTAGCTCTCTCTTATGAACAGCGCCAGGCGCCCTATCTACACCACAGCCTATCTCTATGACTTCATCATGAAAGCAATCAAACACTTGACAACCATTGAGTGATGACGTCCATACCAACGCCGAGTTTCTCTCCACCCGGTATGTCTTTTCTTCACCCTCACTCTCCCCTGATAACCCAGCGCCCTTCACCTCCAAAGAACCAACTTCGGCCTTCCTCTTTCTGCGCACATAGGCAGTCGGGCTATGGCCGCCAGCGCCCTACCCCACAGGCAGCGCCCAGCCCACTCATTCATTCATGCCGAAGCCACGCGGGGTGTTGTCTTAGCATCTTGTGCGAGGGAGTCTGCAGCAGGCCCGAAGTTCGAAGTGGGCAAAGGTGACGGGGATAGCCACGGCGACAAGGTGGAGGCGACCAGTGTTGCCATAGCTGTAGTTTGGGGCTTAGAGGGCGTGTGTGTGTCTGTTTGTGTCTTTCTGAGACTGTCCGTGTCTGTCAGAGACTGTCTGAGTCTGTCCGAGACAGTCTGAGTCTGTCTGTTTCAGACTGTGGCTGTCCCATCTGTCTGTCTGTCCAGTTTTGTCTGTTCTCTCTTTTCGTGTGTGTGTAGTAAGCAGCATTGTGGGACACCCAGGGTGATCACGTGTGTACGAACAAAGAGTTATTGGGCGTCTGTCTGTGTCCACGTCATCACGTATCATTTGTTCGTCTCTCTCTCTCTTTGTCTGCTTAGTCTATGTCTATCTATATCTCTCTCTGTCTGTTTTGGTTGTATCCATCCGTACCTGCCAATCCATCAGTTTTCTGTTTCCTGGTATATTGCTAGGGTTCATTCTCCAGTCTGATAAAACAACTTAGCTCAGTCATGCTTATTCCATGTATCGGCGGATGAGAATACTCACATACTCACACTTCGACCAAACACAAAGAGAGCAAAACAATCCTTCGTTCTGCAGTAGTGGTGAGACAATCCCATAAGGCCAGAGAGCAGACCGTAGGCTGGCGGCGCATAAATGCAAGGAAATGCAAAATGACAGAGTCCGGACTGCTAAATCAAGTTGAAAATTAGCAAATCCGAACTCTTGTTCAAAAGGAGTGATGCACTGATGTTTCCTTTGACGGAGAATCATAGTATTAAGCCCGCATATCTCTGAGGGCTTACGTCTCATTATTACCAGCGTATATGTCCTCGGTCCTACTTTTCGCTTGGTGATCAGTGCCCAGACTATGATCACACAACCTACTACCAGCCTAACGTACAGACAATGCAACTATCGCCATCAGCAGCACAATCCAGGTACTTGAAGATGTTGTCCTTAGGTGGACCATCACCAAGACAAGGTAAGTGCTCTCACATCATTATCATCATTTATGCAGGACCAATGTCAACTTCCTATCTGGCACTCTGCGCCCCGTCTACTCCTACACAGCTACTACAGACTACCAAAGACAATGCAACTGCTGACATCACTGGCAGCCTGAAGTACTTGAGGACGTCGCCCTTGCAGACCATCTCCAATACGAGGTAAGTGCTCTCACATCGTCGTCATCATCATCATCATCATCATCATCATCATCATCCTTCACTTATCATCTCCACCTTTTTCTTCTCTCCCTCCTTTTCTCTTTCTTCCTTCTCCATCTCCTCTCTCTCCCTCTCCTTCTCTCTCTTTCTTCTCCATCTCCTCTCTCTCCCTCTCCTTCTCTCCCTTTTTCTCTCTCCTTCTGTTCTTCCCCTTCATCATGCTCGTCGCCTCCTTCTCCTGCTCTTTTCTAGTTCGTCGTCTTCCCTTAATCGCTTCCATCTCCCACTGTCGTCTTCTCTCTTCTCCTCCCTTCCTCTTCTTCTTCTTCTTCTTCTTCTTCTTCTTCTTCTTCTTCTTCTTCCTGCAAGTGATAAGGTCCATTGGACTCTCCACCGCATCCCAACGTCCCAGACCCAACAGGCTCACTTCGTCTTTCAAGATCAATGTACATGACTGTCACCACCATAGCCGACCTCTCCTTCATGTACAGGGCACTTATCTAGTCTCCTCCCAATCAGACCTTGATGGCCCCATCCTTTCCTCCTTTGCCGTTGTCACTCCATCGGTCATGTTTACTTCTTCTACTACTTCCATTACCTTCTTCTCGACTTCTCACTTTCTTACTAACCCCGTTTTTGATACCCTTTCCCGTTACCGAGATGAATCGAGATTGACTTCGACCATTGTGATCCCGAGGACAGACAAGACAATCCGGTATGTCTGTGAGCAAGGTGACAACGACTTAATGAAGAAGACGGCCAATCCGTATTGAAGGCGATCTCAATAATCTCAACGCCTCTCACGCACCTGACTTCCTCCACGTACATACCAAAACTCATGGCCGAGACCGAATAGTTATAACAATAATAATACTAATACTAATAATAATAATAATAATAATAATAATAATAATAACAATACTACTACTAATAATAATAATAATAGCGATAACAACAATAATAATAATCGTAATAATATAAAGTGAATGTACGCAAGCTACTCTCTCCGCCCGGCATGGTTAAACTAAGAGTGTGTTGTACTTGGGCTAGTCTCTCTACCGCGGCAACAGCGATCACTCGCGATCAGGTGAGTTTTCTCCCCCTTTTTCACTACGTGCATGCGCGTTGCGTACAGTAAGGTACAGACCAGAACAAAAATCAACTTCTTATACGAGGTACAAATAGCGTAACGGAAGACTTAGATACAGATCCTGACCTGACCGAGTCAACGTTGCAAGCAGACCAAACATCCATCATTCTTACCACACGGTGTGATGGGCCTGGCGCTATACACAGGAATAGGGCGCCAGGTCCAGAAACGCACAGACGAGGAGAAAGGCACCAGACGAAGAAGAGGGGATCAAACGAAGAAGAGGGAAAAAGGTGGGAATACCATCATCACCAAGTCTCATTACAAGTCGCAAACGATCCCTCTTCAAAATGTCTGAAGTCAAATGTCGCGTCTGGATCCAAATGTCATCAAGCTCTCTCTCCCTCTCTCTCGTAGCCCGCAGATACCGAGGAGTCAGAGGATGAGAGGGTGAAGCAGAGATGGCGGCTTAGAAGATAAAGAAGAAGAACTCTCTCTCTCTCTCTCTCT
The DNA here is from genome assembly GCA_003427395.1 of Chara braunii. Taxonomy (NCBI): domain Eukaryota; kingdom Viridiplantae; phylum Streptophyta; class Charophyceae; order Charales; family Characeae; genus Chara; species Chara braunii. The sequence goes on from BFEA01000034.1 coordinate 2,229,995, forward strand.
CTCTCTCTCTCCCCCTCTCTCTCTCCCACTCTCACCTTCTCTCCTTCTCCTTTCCCCTTCCGATCTTTCTCCCGCGCATCGCTACTCCCCTTCTCGCCTCTTCACGATACCGAGTAGGCTGCACCCCCTCGATCACTTTGCCCTACTTGTGTCGAGTGTGATAGTAGTGTGCCCATTCAACCCCCCCCCCATGGTCGTTTTTCATCCCTGTGGTAGGCTCCTCGCCTGTCACCTCTTACCTTCGCGCACCGCACACCTCCTCTTTCCTCTTCGTTTCTTCAACTCACATCATCGCAGTCATGGCTTGATTCAACACAATACTGATACTAATAATATTACTTAATAATGGTAATAATAATAATAATAATAAAAATACTAATAATAATAACGAATGTATGCAAGCTATCTTCAAGGTCGAGTTCATTCGTTTTCAAGGGTGCATCGCGCATCGGGAATGTTGCCTGTCTACAGCGGTGATGATCATCATCTACCGAGTAAGCCTACCGTTCTCTCTCTCTCACTTCCACACACACTCACACACACACACACATATACAGTCCATTGATAGGATGATAAAAAACGAGATGAATCTTCCGCTGAAACGGGGAAATATACACTGCCGCTTTCTGATTTGCTCGCTCTATTGATCCAAAGCAGCGTGCGTCGCGCCGTGGCTGGAGACTTACCGGTTCGGCGACGCGTATCTTACCCAATCTCTCTCTCTTTCCTCTCTCCTTCTCCCCTTCTTTAATCTCCATCTCTCCTTCTCCATCTCCTTTCTCTCTCCCTCTCTCCCTCACACGCACGCGCAACCCCCGTCGCGCACTGTATTGGTGCAGATTGGATCGAGAGTTGATCTTCCGTACAAAGTACGAGATAGCGTAGTGGAAGACTTAGGTACTGATGATCCGGACAATCAATATTGCAATGCAGCCCCGAACATACATCACAATCATCATCCCATGGTGTAAAGGGGTCTGGCGCCTTACACATGAAGACTGCGCCAACCCCGACCATGCCAGACAAAGAAGAGGGAGGTTAGACGAAGAAGAGGGGAAGATGGGAATGTCGTCAACATCAAGTCTTCGGCACAGGCCCAAATAGTCCCTCATCAAAATGTTTGAATCCCTTGTCTAGTCTGGATCCAATGTCATCAAGTCTCAAGTCACCACTCCCTCTCTCTCTTGTCGTAGTCTGCCGATACTGAGAAGTCAGGCGATGAGAGGGTGAGAAGAAGAAGGTGGACTGAGAAGAGGAAGAAGAAGAACTCACTCTCTCTTTCGCTCCCTTGCACTTCTTTCGTTCATACACACACATACAAGTGCACACTCTTACTATGGAGGGCATGAGTAAGAACGGAATGAATCTTCCACTTAAACGTGGAAGTATTCATTCAATTTTATTTATTTATTTATTTATTCTATTGATGGAAGCACCGGGATTGGTCACGACTTACCCGTTCTTCCTCCCGTTTCCCGACGTCGTCAAGTCACCGTTGAAGCCGTTGTCCTCAGCAGTTGTCTTCGTCGTTGTTACCGTTGGAGCCGCCGTCGTCGGAGCTCGGTCAGGTGAGTACTCCCTCTCTACTTCTCCCTCTCTTTTCCTTCTTCCTCTCTTATCTCTCTCCCTTCTCCCTTTCGTGTGTCTGCACACTCACTTCTGTCATATACGCCGTTCGTCTTTACTGAGTTCGTCGTCGCCACCTTGGCTTGCTTATCGGATCAGCTAAGTTTCCTCCTTCGACTTCCTCCTTCTCTCTTCTCTCTCTTTCCTATTCTCCTTCCCTTTTACGAGCGACCACTTTCTCATTCTTCATTTTTTTTTCCCTCTTCCCTCGCAGTCCTCTCCCCCTTACGAGTTGTTTCTCCCGGCTTTCTCGCGCGGTCCACCCTTCGCCTCTCTGCGCTCTCCCCAGCAAGCGGCCGTTCCCGATCTTGCTTCTGCGCGAATTTCGCGGTGGCTTGCTCTTCTCCTTGACGAGGGGCCCTTCGTGCTATAGGCTGATGCCGCACGGTAGGATGATCGGGCCTCTTCCCTTTTTCGGCTGAATCGGTCCGACTTCCGAGTACATATTCACCTACGTGAATCAGGGGAATAAAGCTACGGGAAAAGAGAATAATCAATAAAAGAAAATAAAATAATGAAACGAATCTAACTTCCGAATTAAAATAAAATAAAATTTTTGAACGAATTGAAACGAGAACTACTACCAACTGCCCAGCGTAGGGTCTCGTTTCAACGAGGCAAATAACACAACTAACCTAGATAACGAGGTCGCGGGATCGAGTCCCGACCGTTCAAACCCGGGCAAAACGAAAGGTAGAGTTCCCTGTCAAAAGAGAGCTAGCTCGGAGGGTGGCGGGCCTTGATCCCCGGATCCCCCGCATATCAACCCCATACTGAAAACCTACTGAGCTAGCTCCCACTTCGAGTAGAAGGGGAGTAGCTCTAATATTCATAAAGTAATGTGGCCCAGTCCAACCAATGGCCTGAGCCCACTCTAGCCAGCTCTAGCGTGCACGCTTGCTAATCTGCGTGCCTATCTGAATGCCTGCCGCCTTGGGCGCGTGCACGACCCGCAAGGGCACGTATTTCATCGGTAGGCCCGAAGGGCCGGTACTCAGCCGTGGTTGCGGCATCGAGGGTCGCGGTAGGGTAGATACTCAAGTGGCGGGCAAGCTGGTACCACACCAAGTTGAAGTAGATGTGGCGGATACTCGACCCGGAGGTTGAGTAGGGGAAGGCAAAGACCGAAATTTTTTAGAACACCCAGTACCGGAGGGAAGACAGGCACTGGACCAAGCCCCAGTGCGTGTCATAGACCTACCTGACACAATCATCATCCCAATTGACCCTTCGACCTCTTCTGTCGAGGGGTATTACTACTGATCCTAATCACCACGGGGCGTGTCATAATAACGCGCGTTCATTCTTAACGAAATTTTCTTACCGATTTTTTCCCCCTGGCCTCAGTAGTCGAGGATTTTGCTTCTGGTGTCACACCAAGCGTGCACACCCCTCTTGTTTCCAGACTGGCTACGTCATGGTAGTTGACGCCGTCATCGTGTCGAATGCAAGGACATGGCAAAATACCCTTGTAAGAGTATTTTGTCCGACAGTATCCATGACCTTATTAAGCGACGTCCCCGTCGCTCGGAGAACTATATGCACATAAAGGTGTTTTCCGACAAGCAAATCGTCAAATCCGAATCCCGGAATGAAATGTGGTTTCAGGATTGACGCCGTCACCTTACCTTTCATTACTACTGCCGGGATTTTAACCCGGGCCTCCCACATAATATATAACGACTGGAAGTGGGGATACTTGATCTGTACTACAGTACATGAAATAGTTAAGTATTTCAACGCACCTTTCCTTCCCCCACACCCTTAGTCTTTGGTCCAGGTATTCGTTGGTTGTTTTCAGGGCTGGTGTTTGCGTACGAACTCAACCCGTCAAACGCGGGTCCTAACCGAGACCTTGGGTGTTCAACTCTTGATATCACAATCCAAAGTTGCCTATCGTCCTGCCCGAAGCCTAATACAGGAGGACAACGGTCTCCATCTCGACCCACCACATTCCTGCTGATCGGGCCAGAGCTGCGGCCCACCGCGTTGTTGCTTATCGGTGGTTACCCTCGTTGGTTGAGTAACGATGGGTTAGTCATCCTATGAATTGCAAAACTAATCTCGACCCCTTCGACACCCATCTGAATAGGTTCCTTCAATGGGGTGGTCATCCCCTCTAGCCCCTATTCTAGGCCATAGTCGAAGGGTCCGCTGCCTGGTTATGCTAGGTCAGCAGCCCACGCTGGGAGTTACGTCCCAACGATGCCAATTTTTCACCATAGGCTTGGTAGCTTTATGCCCTCAGGTTAACCCTTGAGGTGGATGAATAATGCTTTAAATAAACCAAATAAATGAGGACTTTTAATAAATTGAGCATTCGTCAGACTGCCACTCAGGGTTGTGCCCTCCAAGTCTTTGATCATAGCTCGGTGAGGCACGCACCTCGGGGTCATTTTGTATACATATTTATACATATATATATATATATATGTCTGAAACCATTATTTTTATATATATATATAACCATTATTTTTAAAATAAACTTTTATTGACTCTTTCCTTGTCAGAATCCACGAAGAAACATCACTTTCATAAAGATTGTCAAAGAATTTCTGATAAGACTCAAAATGAGTCTATCCATGTCGTAGCATGGTCTCAAACAAGAAGTGTACAATCAATCAAGTTTCAAAGTTTCACAACTCATCAAACTTTCACATGAAATACAGGTCCGCCCGTTCCTCTATCACATCTTTAGATCTCAGCAAGAGTCTAGTAGTGATAGACGAAGAGATATCTCAGGTTACAAGAGACTCAACCAAAGACAAAGGCCTACACACAATGTGACAAGTGCGTCATATTCACCAGCTCATCCCCCTGAAAGATATATAAATAAAGTATGTTACAGAGTCAGATCATCAATCACCTCTACTATCCCTCAAATACCTCTTATGTCATTTCCTATAGTACTTCCTATGCTAAGTCCCTTTATCTACATGAAGAAAAACAACACAACATGTCTCAGACTTTTCCACTGTCTAACTGAATGAAGAAAACACATATCCCATGCTCTAAATTAACTCTTTCTCCTATTTCATAACTATTTTACGAGACGATACAGGTCATGATTTACTCAGACATATCTACCTACTCTCATCTAGAAATCAATTTGCAGCCCCAGTATCCTGTGGAGCGCTACCCTGCCTCCCTCAGGTATCGTGGGAATGATCTGTCTCATACTGGCCACCAATCTCCTATGACTATCATATTTGGTTTTTCCTTCCTTGATATAAATTGCCAGAATGGAACACTCATCCCTAAGATGCCCTTCCTGAGTGCAGAAGAAACACCTCTGTCCAGCCATGCTAGGCTTGATTCTCTTTATGTCTGGCTGGATTGAAGTCTCAGCCTGATCCTCAGCTCTCTTTGGTGAGCCCAACTTAGATTCCCTCTACCTTTTGCCCTGTCTTGGCAGAGGCATAGCCACACTCTCACTTACCTCCTATTCTGGTCCAGGAGGCTTTTTCCTCCTTTCTTCAGTCTGTACCCTCTTCTCTTCACCCTTCTTTCTCTCCACTATCTCTGTGGCTTCCTTTTCTTTCCCCTGATGGCTCAGTCTGAGTCCCTCCATTCCTTTCAATATTTCCCCCCATCTTTGCTCCCACTCTTGTCCCAACTTCCTTTCTGAGATTTCATTGTCTAGGTCCAGTCCTAGCACACTGACCTCTGAACCCAGACCATCCATCCTTATTTTCATCCTTCCTATCGTGGCCGCTTCATTCTCCAATTTTATGTCGCTCATAGTCAGGGCGGCCCTCAATTGGTTCACTTCTTTATGTAATTTCTCCTTCCCTTTCTTCAATCCCTTCATTTCCTCCCTCATCTCTTCCATATTTCTTATCAACTTTTCCACCTGGGCATCCCTCTCATCTTCCTTCCTTCTTATCCCACTTGCCTCTTCCCTTTCTCTGTCTCCAATTGGTCCCTCTTCCTCAGTTCACTTGACCTTGGGTGCCTTGCCTCCTTGCTGGATCCTTTTTCCTTCTCCATCTTCCTTTACTCCTCCCTCCTTTTCACTCCTCCTTCCTGTACCTCTTTCCTTCCACTTTCAATTGCCCTTTTCTTTCCAAGTTTTCTTTTCCTTGGTACCACATTTGCCCCCATGCTTCCTTTCCTCCCTTCTGTTGCCTCCTTCTCTTTCTGTTCATCACCCTCAGCCTGGTCAGATCCCTGGCTGCTGCTTTTGGGGGAGACCCTCGTCTTGTCCTTCAATCTCTTCAGAGGCACACTATCCCCTTCTTCATTCTCTGCCCCTTTCTCCTGTGGCTCAACCACCTCTCTTCCAATCCATAGCCCCTTCTTTTGCAGCCTTTCCTTTCTTGTCTGATCCTGTCTGGCCTGGGTGTAGGCCATCCACAATTCTGCTGTTATTCTCTTCCATGTCCGACTCCCTTCCACAATTCTTTTTACTTCCTCCCTTTCACTCTCTTCTGATCTTGCGATCAATTGTTTTTTCTTTTCCTCCTTGTTCCACTCGCCTCTCTCTGCGGCTTGCTGCAAGCTCTCGATAAAGTCATCCAGATTGGTTCCATCAAATTTTAAATCATCCTCCACATCGTCCCTTGGGAAGGTCCCCATGTCCTTCCATAACCTCTCCTTGCATACTTTCCACCCTGTGCACCCTGCCACCACCCCTTCAATTCTCCTCTTGTACATTCCTGCCCCACTCACATTCGCAATTTTCTCTCTGTTACCCCATTCTTTCTTGAATGAGTACTCTTCAAGGTCTCGCAGGAATATTCGCAGGTTGTCTCCAGCCCTGTAAATGGGCAACTCCTCCAGGCTCCTTGAGACTCTCTGATCCCTCCTTTGGCCTCTTTTTCTCAAGGCAGGTCCAGAGGGCCCTGCCACTGCTCCTCTCTGCGCCATGACTTCTTCTTCCCAAGGGTCACGCCTGCACACAGAGAAGGAGCAAATGACAGGTACGAGGGTCAGATTATCACCAAGGCAGCATTCCTTGTTAAACACAAGTTGGCAATGCCCTCCTTTATCAGGTACTTACATACACGAACATATACACATATATATGACAGACCTTTCTTTGTTTCATGGATGTTTTGCTGGCTTGTGATGGGGTGTGAACCGACAGTCTGTAGAGTTTTCCATCTGGTGTGGGTGAG
>BFEA01000034.1:2236780-2283530 GCA_003427395.1 Chara braunii
CGACAGTCTGTAGAGTTTTCCATCTGGTGTGGGTGAGTGATAGTCTACTTTGATTTTGGTTAAGGTAGATTATCATTTACAGTGTAATCAGTGAGGGGATTCTGCAGACTGTTGAGGGTTCAGCTTCCTGATGAGTCGGTGAAACTCCGACGAAACAGTTTGTCACAGCCCCTCGTTTGTTGTCCTCTTCTCTCTCTCTGCCTACGGTTTTACCGGGCAGTTCTGTTTGTGACGATATATATATACATATATACATACATGAGCGTATATACACACACATCTATATATATATATATATGTATCCATTTATGTATGAGCATTACCTTGGGCAATTGGGTACATACCTGCATAGAAACTGATATACATATGCATGCCTAAATACCTCCCCAATCTATCCAAGCTTTCGTATCGTAGCTGAGTTTACCTCTTCTCTAACTCGGAACTTCTTCAGTCTAGATCCTTAGACCCAGTCCTTCCTTGGAGCCCCATTCATCTCTTCTAGCTCATATGCCCCATGAAGTCCATGCTTCCTGACTTTGAATGGTCCCAACCACCGTTTGTCCATTTTCCGCGACCACTGCATTTCCAGAGAGGAATCGTAGAGTAGTACTGTCTCGCCAACTTGTAGAGGTTCGAGTCTTACTCTAGGTAGCTTGTCCTACCTTTCCTTATCCTTTTCCCTGCTGTCTGCAACGTTCATGGCCGCTTCCTGCACCCTTTCTTCAGTGGCGCTGATCTGCCTTGCCCTTAGATCTAGCAGTTCCTCCAAAGTCAAGTCATTCTCCAGGTCCTGCCTGCGCCAAGTTTTCAGGAAACTTTCAATAGGAAATGTGGCGTGACGCCCATACCAGAGTGTCGCAGGTGCATACCCGGTCGTTCTCTTTACATTGATGTTCTCCACAAAGAACACTATTCTTAGGAACTTTGGCCAGAGGTTCGGCTTCCCACTGGTCCATTTGGCCAATAAGTTAGTAATTGTACTACGGCCTCTCTCGACCGGTGCATTCGCTTGTGGATGAACCTAAGTCGTATAGTTACCTATGACCCCCAGTTCCTTGAGCAGTTCCTTCACTTCCCCACACGTGAACTCAGACCCCCTGTCCATCGTGAATTCCAATACGAACGGATATATGAGATAATACTCTTTAATGCAATCTGCCAGCGTTGCCCTGGTCTTATTCCTGATCGCCTGTCATCAATGAATCCAGTAAGGTTGTCCCTTGCGTCGAATATATAGTTATATCCTCCAAGACCTAGAGGCATAGCCAGTAGGTCCAGGTGAACAACCGCCCCTACTTCCTTGATATGTCTAGGATGCAGAGGTTCCTTGTACCTGATAGGCGATCGTATTTGACAAGGCACACATGACTCACAGTACCTTCGTGTCATCTCAAACATTCTTTCCCAATAGTAGAGCTCCATCGCCTTCTTGTAAGTATTCGCGAAGCTCCGATGTCCCCCGACTATCCCATCATGCAACGCAGCTACTACGTCAATCTGGCGATTCCTCCCACATACGACATGTCGCGGCGGCCTCCTTTTATCCCTTGAGAACAAGTGGCCACCTCTTACCACATAGTGGTCTCTCATCCTGAGAGTCTTTTAACTCACTTCTCTCTCTCTTTTATCTCCTGAGAGGAGCAACCCCATTCCTAAATAGAATCCTTCATACTCCTCTTCCCTGAATTCCTCTGAAATCTCCTCTTGTTCAAACTCTCCTTCCTTCTCTTCATCGAACTCGTAATCATCCCCAATAACTATTTCATCGACCTTCACTATTCCTCTTTCATCATTCGCTTGGACTTACAACAACGAATTTGTCAGGTAGTACATTGTTCCCATCATGGTTACCTGCTCGTATGCCTGTTGGACTCCTGCTTCGATCGTTAATGACTCATCCATTATCCTATAATTTTCTGCTAGAGCGAACTCCATCATCCACTCCGTATTTCTTTCTCCCCAAGAGTCCTCTTCCTCTAATGGTGTGAGTATCAACGAAGGCTCTCTCATAAATTTTTGCGGTGGATGCCACATTGAATTTTATCTCCTCATCTCCTTACTTTCGACAAACATGAACCAACAGTTCACATGAGTTCGCATATCTTCTCCTTCCTCCAAAAATCCGTCTACCGGAGGCGTCTCTTCATTAGATTCTCCCTGGTTTCCCCACTCAAATCTGCTCATGCCATCCGCCCTGTTCTTGTTCTTAGGGATCCGTTCTAATTGAAAGTCGAACATCCAGATATAGGTGAGTCATCTGGGTATGGTCGGATCCGAGGGCGAGAAGTTCTTGAGCGAGTACACAAGCGCCGTTGGATTGATCCTGAGTACAAACCTCCTTCCAAAGAGGTAATGCCTAACGATTCTTAGGCAATGCAGGACCGCCAAGGCTTCTCTTTTAATCTACGAGTAGTTTCTTTCTGCCGAGTTGAGTGTCCGACTTTCAAACCTCAGCGGGCTCTCCTTTCCTTCACTGTCTGCCTGAATCAAGACGCCTCCCAGGGCGGTTGGTCCAACGTCAGTTTCAACTATGAAGGGTCTTTCCATAGTCGCATCAAAGTCTGGTACCCCTAGTACCAGACCTCCTTCTCTGAATTCCTTCTTCAATCCTTCCACCACTTCTTCTTGATGGTTTCTCCATTCCCATTCTTGATCCTTTCATACCAATTTCCTTAGGTGCTCTGTTTTGCTAGCAAATCTTTCTATGAATCTCCTCCAGAACCCACAGGTACCAAGGAAACTTCGAACTTCACCCACATTTATGAAAGGAGTGGGTCATTCTAGGATTTTATTGGTCTTCTTCTTATCAGGGCGCCGACCATGCTTGTTGCAAATATATCCTAGAATGGTCACCTCCTTCACGCAATGTCTTGACTTCACACCACTGGCTGTGAGGTTGTACTCTTCTAGTAATGTTAGGACTTCTCTCAGCCCTTGAACATGCTCCCATATAAACCTCCTTACCCCCGGAGCCACCTCTGACTCATCCTTCTCAATCGGACCCTTAACTGCAAGATCATCTATGTATGGCTCGGTGATCTGAGGGCTGATTGGTTGCATAACCCTGATCATGCTTCGTTGCACCATGGCCACAACATTGGTCCATCCTTGCGGCGCAACATTCATATGGACCAACCCCCTTGGCGTGTGCATCGCAGTGATGGAACAGTTTGTCGGATAGACCGAAAACTGATCATATCCAGAGTAGAGGTCGATGAGTGAGACAATCGACCTCCCTGCACAAGCTTCTGACAACTGGTCAGCATTGGGTAAACCTCCTGCATCCCTTACAATTACCGCGTTCATTCGTTGGAGGTCTTGCACCCATCTGAGAATTTCATTTGGCTTTACAAAGCAGAACCATCGAGACGCGTACGGTCCACTGGAATATCCTGCAACATCCGTACGGATTTTTCCATCTAGGTACTCTACCACCCTTCTGCGATCCTCGGGGTTGGGGTACTTAGCTACTTGGACATTCCATGGTTCATGAGGCACCGTATGAATGCGGATCATTTCGATCTTGTCCACATCCAGCCTCCCACGTTGATCATCGTTGAAGGCATATGCCCTATGTTTCTCACGTATCAGTTCTTTCACCAAGTCCTCCTCTTGCCTTGTCAGAAACCCAGATTCCCCTATTATTAGTTTTTTCTCAGTCTCATCTTCGATACGACAAGGCCCATTCTGGATACCTTCCCTCATTCGCTGTATCAGTTCTCTTTCCTGATCATAATACACCCCTTCTTTCTGACTCACTAGAACTGGCACAGGGTGACTCTTCTTGTCTACCGTTTTGTACCTCCTTTTGGAGCCCTGCTTGAGCCCATCCCTAAAAAATGATGACCGGCAGCTTGAGCATTTTGGCGCATGCGGCACTATTATCTGAGAAGAAGGAGGCGGTCGGTAAACGAGATCGACCCTCCCCCCTTCTGGATCGTCTTGAATCCTTTCTGCGAGTGCCCTGACTGCGTCCGGATCAGCCATCCTATAAGCCGATACCAGTTCCACTGCATCACTGATGTTAGTTAGGCTTAGTACAAACCCTTTAGCTTCCTCATCATCTGACTCTTCCTCTCCGTCTTCCTATTCTAGTTCTCTCCGCCTATTCTCAGACTCCTCGAATGTGTAGGATCCGACATTGAGTCTGTTCTTCGAGCTGTGTGGGCCGGTATTCCTACATGTGATCACCTTAAAGTTCCCACAGGCAGGATCGCACAGGATGACAAACATGGTGTCGTCGTGCTTGTTCATAATGAGCGACTCCGATCTGCACAGGAACGACCTTCCCAATAATATTGGAAGGTCCAAGCTGGGCATGACGTAGAAACACGTACGTATTTTGACTCTTCCTATCTCTATCACCACATTCGACGCAACTCCCATGTACCCGGTCTTGCCGCTGGTTCCATTAAGAAATCCGCAGTCGTTTTCATCTACCTCCAGTCATGGTTTTACTGTCGTTTCTCCGTTTATAATATTCATTTCTGCCTCGGTGTCAACCATCCCAGGACACATCTTCCCCTTTATCATAACATCTATGGATCCTGTTCCCATGAACTTCAAGTCCATTTTGCTTCCTGCCACGCTCCAGTTTGCCTCTTTGGGAATCAGGTCCCCCATCCTGACCGAGGCCACTCTCCGGCGTGATAACCTCGCCTTCACCATTTCTCTTAACTTAGGAGCCGAAGCTATAATTTCTTTCAGATTTAGCAATTCATTGTGACCTTCTAGTGGCTTATTTACCAGACCTTCCAGGTTTACCCCTTCTTCGATTGACGTCTGATACTTTCTCTTTTTACCTGGCGCTTCGTCTTTTCTGGTCCTTTCTTCTTTAACTTCACCTTTCCTTCTCTTAACCCCGATTTCCGCCTGCCTCTCTTATTCCTCCCTAATCTTCTCATCTTCATCTTCGTCACCCTCTACCATGATAGGTGGTTCTTCCTTTGCAGGCTGGGAAGTCTGGGCTTGCTCCTTTGGAGGATTCCCTCTTGCGGGTCTTCTTGTAGCGAACGGAATCGTTCCTCTTACGCTTCTTTGTCCCCCACTGTTCTTTGCGGCCATGTTGGCCCTCAACGTTCTTGGGTTGGGCTCATTTGGCCCATCTCCCGATCTTCCACGTCCCATGGTAAATACTTTCGGGCATCCTACCCGTTCTTTCCTGGCTTCTTCACATATCCCTTGAAGCCTCAGATGTAGTCTATGCATTTTGTTTACTAAGTATTTCATCCTATCAAACGTCTCCCTGAAGCCAACCCTAACGTCTTCCTCCTCCGCTTCTTCTTCTACAAGTGGCACATCTTCCTCGCCCTCTCCAATCCCCATTCTACTCACGTTTTTTTCCAAGTCAGTTATATCCTCTACTCATACCACTGGTCCTTCCTTTTCTTGCCACATTCTGAACATTCCCGGGGCGTTGGGACCTAGTGCAGCTATGCGAAGGGCCTTTTCTCTAGTGCCTCCCGGACTCTCAGGATCGATCGCCCTTCCTGTTCTGTCAAACACCTCGCCATCTGTGTTTGATGTTATGAGTCCATCTCGCTCGTCAAGTTTCCTAACGTGGCATCGCTTTACTGTGTGTCCCTTGATTCCACAGTGGGTACAGATGCATTCGCTGTAGACTATCCATCCTCTGCCAAAACCCTGTCCGTTCCATGACCCATTTCCTCTACCAAAACCCCCTTCATAGCCTTGGTCGTAACCACGACCATACCCCTGCTGGTATTCTTGCCCTACCGGATTCGCACCCCCTTGGAGCTGTCCCCAATTTCCACCTTGATACCCACTTCCTCTATTTCCTGCTCCTCGTTCCCCTGGTCCTTGATTCCTACCAACATTCCTACCTCTTCCACGTCCTTGTCCTTGTCCTTGTCCTTGGGATCTGTTCTGGTTTTGTCCTCCTTGGCGACTCGATCCTGGTTGGTTCTGTCCGGTTAGTTGGAGTTGCCCCGTGTTTTGGTCTCCTCTCAAATTCTGATTCTGAGGTAACATAGGATACTGACCCTGCGTAGGCCAGGACCCTATTGGGAAGTACCCAGGCCATGCTCCCATCGGCGGACCCACGGGCCATTGACCACATCGAGCTGTGCTCGTTGACGGCTCCTGTCCATACTGGACTATCGCTTGTTGAGTTACTTGTCCTTTTCCTGACCCTTGTCCTCCGATAGCGATATTTTTAGCCTTCCTCTGACACTTGGTCAGTTTGCCCGTTCCTTCTGGTTCTCCATCTTCGGCCTCTTCCTCTGCATCTTCCTCTTCCTTTCTTCTTTTTCCTGATGGTTGTGTCAATGTTAACACTTTCGATGGTGTCACTCTTTCCCTAAGCTTTTTTATCTCATTTGCCATATTGCTCAGCACTCCTCCTAGTACACTATTCGTTTCTTGGATCGTCCCTACTGCCTTTCTTTTCTTTCGTTCGACCTTGATTTGGTGATGGAACACTTGGTCCATGTCTCCCGCCGCGATGTTCCTCTTTATGGTTTCCCAAGTTGTCTTTCTCCCGGCGGCTCCCCCTCGGGTTAGTTCCATCGCCTCATACCCTGAGAATTTCCTAGGAATATGACGCACTACATTTCTTTAGACAGCTCTAGGACCCTCTCGCCTGTCTTTTCGAACGTGCTGGCGAACGCCCTGATCGTGGTGAAGTCATCTTTGTTCATGTTATAGAGATGGTCAATCATGAGCAGGCCATCTCCTAGCTTAAACGTCTTCTGCATGCCCCTTTTAAACTCAGCCCAATCATTGTTGGACTTTCTCACTACCTCTTCCACGTCAGAGGTGCATTCCCACCATACATACTCGAACAACTGGGCGAACTTCTCGGCCGGTGTCAATTGGTTGAAGATTTGCTCAAGTAGTTCTAACCAATAAGTGACCCTATCCCCTTTGAAAGGGAATATGTCTATCCTCGGTAGTTAGATCTCTTTATCATTCTTTTCTCTAGTAACTTGACGATTTCCGCCGCGGTGATTGGCGGCCCTCCGTTGGCGCTGGCATCGCCCATCTTTTCCCCTTTCTTTTCTTGGTTCCTGCTAGACAGTAGACCCTGTTAAGACACACAAAACGACCATTGATCCACCCTCTTCGTCACTATCTTGACGTATCTTTTACTCTTGTCACTTGTTCCTACCCTATATGACTTTTCATACCCCTTTTCTCTCAACCGAGTATCTCCTCTAGGAGCACCCAGTCCTCGTGCGAAAAACTTAGAACCATACCAAATAAATAAGGGATTTCATATATAAATTATTCAATACATGCCTCCCGGCAAAGATGGCGCCAGTAGGTCAAGAGATCTTCCAAACGATAGATGCGTAGATACGTGTTTCCCACGCATAGTACATTATAGAAATCCCTATCCTTTAGTTTCGGTCTCATTTCTAAGTATAGACGGTAAACAACTTCCGGTGCCTCGAATTCGAAGCCCATCTCTGGAACAGATCAGGATGCGAGTACTGTCCGTTCTATATTCTCAATCCCCCAAAATGCTTCATCAATTATGAAGCTCGGAAGCGTGGTTTTAATGTACCTTATTGGATACACGAACTCAGCGACCCACTTCGCTTCGATTGACTTTATAACCTCTCCTTCTTCTCCCCAATACATCCTCTTTGAAAACACGTCAAGGGTCAATCCGGCTATCAATACGTACTTAGAGACGGGGCGGTTTTCTCCTATCGCAAGATCGATCGCGTGTGCTCTCCAAAGAAGGGCTGGTAGATAAAGGGTCACTTTCACTATTGCCTGCCTTTCCTTTGCGGTCCACCCAGTTTCTATCCAAAGGAAGGTTTCTTGTCCTATCGGTATCCCGCACCATGAATCCATTTCCTCATCCACATCTATTGTCCTCTTCGACAGCGTCATTTTGACTCCTCCTTCCTTTGGATCTGGCAGGTTGATCAGGAAGCTCCGATCAGCGAACCACATTAAAGGAGCCATCTTGGTATACCTGTTACAACAGCCAAAGAAAGGACCTTTCTCTTCTAAGTAACTGCTCGTTTTTTCCATTTCTTAACAATTTTTTATCTCAGTTTTCCTTGAGCACCCCTTCCTATTTGATCGAGGACTCCTTGCTTCAGTTCCTCCCAGTAGACATGCCTATTTTCCCAATCGTACTGACGTGCATATGAGTCGACCCTTGATAGTATGTCTTGAGGATTCCTCCCTTCAATCAAATGCCCTATCTCTAGGTATATGTAGTATACCAGCAGAGGGGTAGCCGCATGATATTCTCTTTTAGGTATCGCCATCGCGGCTTCCGCAGCCCTTTCCACTCGGGGTCTCCCTCCGAAGGCTGCATCTACGATGAACATGGGGAGGGTTCCTCTTAGATATGCTGTGGGCGGAAGAAATTCATCAGCCCTCCTTACCTTTACAGTTCCTATCATTCCTTCAAACCCATTCAAACTTGCATCTCTTCTCCTAGATTCGAGGGCGGATTCTGCTATCCATAATAGTATGGAAAAAAATCGATCAATTCCTAAGACTAAATTTATTATGATAGTTTGCAATTTCTCCGAAGAACGATACAGGGTAACCCTTTCTACTGCGCGATTTTCGCCTCTAACCCATCCAAATCAAAGTTTGTTCTTCTATAGAAATCCCCCAACAATACCCCGTCTCTTCATTCTCCTCATGACGACTTGGCAGGTTCATCATAAGGCCATGCCTCATTTGCACAGGCTCTCTGATCGTGATTTGATATCGGGCAGAAACCATCTTATTTTCTTTGGTATACTCCAACTACTACACAACACAAACCAGCCCACATCCTTCCATCAGTCTTTCAACCCTAGGATGTGGCTAGTTTTTTCCTTTTTATTCCGCCACCTCCTTTGACACCTTTAACCCTTATATAATCTTCTTATACAATAAGTAAGATACTAACCCACAGATATCTAACTGACACAATATAAACATTAGGAGTGATACGCATATCCTCCTATCAGGCGACGCAGACTGCGAAACCACAGGAGGATCAGGTACATGTGGTACTTCGCGGGGTCCTTGTTGGTGAGGCGGGAGGAGGACGGTCAACTGCCTCTCTTGAGACAGAGGGTAGGGACTATGATGCGTGAGACCAAGCAGCTCGAAGCGTGGTGGAAATTCTCCGTAACGCCTCGCGTACCTATATGAATAATAACTCATTTCGTCAGGGTCTGGGGTATGCATGCGCCTCTTATCCCGATACCGTCTCGCCCTCAACCCTTCGTCCTTCTCTTCTAGCCCTTCCTCATCTTCTTTCCACTCCTCCCTTTCTCTAGTTAAGTCTACAGGCCTTTCAGGCGCCTTCCCCTGCCTGCCGCCTCTTCCTCTACTAGTTTCGGTCCCACGGCCCTTAGGTGCCATATTTACTTACTCTTAGTATAAGTAGGACAATTGTACTTATGTGTAATTAGTCCCTATCTTACACACCTGATTTATTTGGACCAACTACCCGTCACTAAATATCCAAGTTACCGTACTCTACTTAGAATCTTAGACAAACCCCTGATTTTTAGTGATTTTCGTTTTGTCAGGATCTTGCCTTACTCGAGTTCGCTCACTAAGGACCTCGGCTAGAAGCGAGATCCCCTGCAACGGCGCCACCTGTCGCGCGCGGCGGTCCCACACCCTAGACGCAAAGTAAATTTTGTGTCGGACCTCACGGTCGTGTCACGAAGGAGTTTTCTTTTTGTCACTTTACGAAATACCAACTCCGACCGTGTGCGCGTGCTACACCTACCGCGACTACCTACGACAGGTTAGGGTCCCTCGAGGTACAACATTACCTCCACCTGCGGGAGTTGTCACCATCCCTTAGGTGGGCGTATCCCTGCTGAGCTACTGACCCACGTACGAAGGCTTTTACATGCAATCGCAGAGGTAGGCCAGCCGAGGGCGTTTTCTCGATCGTCGTAGCATAGGAATACGCGCGGTAGAACGCCTTAAGACTGACCCGTATGTCGTGCCCCGAGGCGCTAACTCCCCGGACCGACTATTAATCAGGTCGACTTTTCTAGGACATTCTTCCATGCTTAACTAACTATGACAATGACTCAATGTTTACTTTGCTCAACATGTGAGAATGTCAGGGTTGATCCCCTTCGTGGTCTCCTATTCTTCTCGAACAGAAGCCTAAACAAATGACTTTCCGATCCAGAACAACTACGATCCCATTCACAAGTATATGTATATATAAATGTATGTATATAAATTAGGGGAGCTAACTGAGCGGTTGACCTCACTCTCACGATTGTCGTGTCCCTTTGCCCGAATTTCTCAGATGATCCCAAACTCAGGAGACAACACAAACGTCCGACACCTGTGAAGATGCAAGACATCACATACAAGCATACAGATGCAGACACAGAATGCGCTATAAGCGTCAACCTTTAATCCATTCATAGCATGCCACTCACGCCCCAAGCCCTTGAAAACAACATTCCTTCCTAACCCTGACTCCTTTTACCCCAGCCCCACACATTTTGAAGACTCCTGAGTGTGATTTGGACAGTTTAAGCATATATACAAGGAGAAGATTTATCTGTTCCTTCTTAGGTCTTGCCTTAGGTGTGGGTGTCAAGCCATAGTGGAACTTGAATCGGAGTTCTACCGACCTGTTATCAAATGATAACAGAATTGGTGTTCTTACGGATGCCCCATAAGTTCTCCGAAGTGTCGAAACCTGTAGACACAACACAGTCCAAGAGAAACTTAACATCTCTCTTCTTAACTGAGATCTAGGAAGTTTCTTTCTAGACTCTGTGTTTTTCTATCCGACTCTTATCCTTAACTAAACGTTTGGATTGTTGCCCTTCCGCTTCAGGTAGTAAATAATAATTCACCCCCCTTTTTACTAACAAAGTAATTCTCCATATTTCTTTCACTATCTCATTCCTATCCCTTTTGGGATTATCCTGTCTGAGTTCCCTTCCTTCACCCAACACACATGAATACATCATCAATCCAACTTGTGGAAAGAATCTCAAGGAAAGAAATCAGACAAATGGATAGTCTCTCTCTGAGGCAATATCTCACTTATCCCCTCTCAATAGAATCAGAGATAGTTAGTTAGGACTAAACAATGCAGATCGTGGAGAAAGTTAGCGGTGGTATGGCAGATCATTCAGGATATATCCACTTGTTACTGAAACTTGTTTGACAAAGGCAAATCTTGTGGGTTTTGGCCCTTGTGAGCCAAAACACACTTAGTGGTAGGATTATCCTATGGCTAGTCACTGATAAGGCAGGTATCCCTGAAACCTCACTACTCTTATATCAGACTAGTCACTGATAAGGAAGAATTTCCCTGCTACTCTTATCACTGGGTAGCCCTTAATAAGGCGGGTGTCCAAGGATCCTTGCTATTCTTATCACTGACTAAGCGCTAGGATGTTTATTGATAAGACAGGTGTCCTTGAAACCTCACTACTCTTATATCATACTAGTCACTGATAAGGCAGGATTTCCCTGCTTCTCTTATCACTGGCTAGCCCTCAATAAGGCGGATGTCCAAGGATCCTTACTACTCTTACCACTGAATGAATGTTAGGTTGATGAATGATAAGGCAAGTGTCCTTGAAACCTCACTACTCTTATATCGGACTGGTCACTGATAAGGCAGGATTTCTCTGCTTCTCTTATCAGTGGCTAACCCTCAATAAGGCGGGTGTCCAAGGATCCTTACTACTCTTACCACTGAAAAAAATATTGGATTGGTTAATGATAAGGCAGGTGTCCTTGAAACCTCACTACTCTTATATCAGACTAGTCACTGATAAGGCAGGATTTCCCTACTTCTCTTATCACTGGTTAGTCCTTAATAAGGCGGGTGTCCAAGGATCCTACTCTTACCACTGACCAAGTGTAAGGCTCATCGGAGTTAAGGCAGGCTTTCCCTGCTGTTCTTACCGATGGATCAAGTTATCGCTTTCGATGGCATTCGAGCCCTGAATCGTTGAAAGTTTGAGGACTTATGCTGGAGTCAGATGCATAATGAGAAATGATTGGTGTGATCTATGACAATAGATTATAGCAAGCTCTAATCAGGTACCGATCATTGTTTAGATGAGGTATAGAGAAAATGATCATGAGAGGTTGATAGCTTGTATCCACACCTCCAACCAATGCCCACACGACAAGATTGTTGTATCCAGAAACAATCAGTCTCTATTCAACTAACCTTTTCTCTATCCGCAATCCAAGATTTTTAAGAGTTATTGATTCTGAATCCCTAACTCTTATGATCATTGTCACGATGATAGCCTGTACGAGACAACATCTGGGTCAAAGTAACGTACCTCGTCATTCCCTGCCTCCAGAGTTCCGCCTGCACTCCGGCAGAGCTCCCGCAATTTTCCTGTTACATGGATCAAATATGGAACGGGAGTCCATTTGTGCATGAGTCCTGTTCTCAGTAAGCGATTTGAAAATACTATTTCACTCACGTTCCTTGAAGACGGTTGTGTGCTTATGTGGGGTTTAGGCATAGGAAAGCGAAGGAGGATAAAGTATGTAAGAGCCGTCATACTTGTTGGCGCCCTTCCCTCGCTCTGTTGCCTCGCACCCCTGTCCGATTCTGATTCCTATTCTAGTATGTGGTCTCAAACGATATAAATAATAATAATACCAATAATAATAATAATAATAATAATAATAATAATAATAAAATCTTGATAAAAGAACAATAATAATAGTAATAATAATTATAATAATAATAATAATAATAATAATATCTAGGATTATGAAAACGAATGACATCCAACCCGGGTTGCGAGATCACACAGACGTATGAATAGTTGTATATAAGCAGCAAGTATCATAGTTTTGTGCCTTCAGCCAAACAGAGGTAGCGAGCCAAAGCTCAAGTCCTCAGACCCATGTTAACTCCAATGCCTCAGCCTACTTTGTTCCTCAACTCAACCTACAGCCCCTTCCTTTTTTCTCTCTCTTCGCCTCCCTTGCTACACATGTGTCTGCTTTTCTTTGTGTCACTGCGTACCACAGTCTGTGTCACGCTGCGTATGTCACGGTCTATGTCTCTCCATACCAATCTGAGTCACAACATCCTTTCGTGTTTGTCACAGCATCCGTGTGTCCCACAATATCTATGTATTGTCACAGTGGTTGTGTGCCTGTGTATCTGCACAGTCTTTCAATGTCTGTCACTATGAATTGTGTATGCGTGTCGTGTGACTGCGTTAGTGCTCGTTTATGTCACCGTATCATTATTTATCTTGCGTGAGCGCCCCAACATCACTGTATGCCTTAGTCTGTATGTGACTGTGTGGGTGACTGTGCACCGTGTGTCACCATACCWGTSTCACCCTATGTTACAATCTATGTGTGACTGTGTAGGTGTTGTGCACYGTGTTTCAGTMTCTGCGTGACTATCCCCATGMAYGTGTTACCWGTGTACCTRTGTGAYACGCGTCGATAGCGTAATGGTGCAGACCAGAACAAGATCAGCCCTTTTCTCAMRTAGTACAGGATAGCGCGRCGAAGGTTAAAGTGCCAATGATCAKACCAATYAGTATCAAAATGCARATCAGGCATACACCATCACCATCGCAGGGTGTGAAAGGGCCTGGTGCTTACTCAGGGAAAAATGCTCCAGTCTCCCAATCATACGCAGGCGAGGAGGAGGGAGATCAGACGAAAAAGACCTATAGCGTCACATGTAAGTCCCCTCGCCTCCTTGTCTACCCGTCAATTTGCCTGTATGTGCTTTTATTGTGTATTCGTCTTCCCGATGTGTCTGTTACCTTATATATCAGTTCACCCCGTATGTCTGATTACCCGGCATATGTGTTCACCCGGCGTGTTAGTTCGTCTTTTGACTCTTTTCCCTCTTCTCACGCTGTGTGTGCGTAGGTAGGTGAGCGCACAAGATCGTGTCCAGGATGTCCAGGCAATCCGGTGCATGTGAAAGAGAGAGTTGTTTTGGCGCTGAGTCATCATTGCCGGCGAAAGTGAACTCTCGTCTGGCTGCCAAATCCCTGAGTATTGTTGGGATGGATGCCGTCAGTTTGCTGTGCCGCCATTTGCAGTCATGAGAAGTGCGAAGAGAAAAATGAGCCTATTTGTAAAAATAGATAATAATAAAAAATTACAATAATAATAATAAAATAACCCACTCAGTCCAAATGACAGCGAACTTCAGAAAATCTAACAGTATCATACCCCTGAGGCCAGATAGTCTTGGCCTTGAATCAACAACAGACTTGCATCACCAGATTCACTAAATAAGAACACACCAATAGTTTATAATTTGACATGCTGAAATTGTCCCATCCCTCATTAATCTATAAAGAACCAGAGTTGGTATCCTACCTGGCGCTAGGTGCTCATACTACAGCTGGTTGATCCTATCTAGCCTAACACTACATTGCCAAAGTTGTCAACAATCAGCTTTCTGAAGTACGAGCCTACAGCGGCCTATGCTGTACGTTATTAGCACCAGGTACGTCTTTCGCTATACTCATAACCTGTTTCTCACCACACAGATGTCATATGCACCCATGGACCACCCTGTGCCACACCCAGCTCATGGTGGTGCAGCCGCTTCCTGCTCGCCCGCGAGAGTGTGAGTGCCAGCCAACCAATAGCGCATTAGTGCTTGCGCAACCGTCAGTCTGCACCCAAATGCCTAATAAGGAGGCAGGCCCTTCGCTGTCCCGAAGCAGCCTGCCTACGTCCAGTCCCAGGAAACTTCCTGTAGGCCCCGGTAGTCTGAGGCCCAGCATGATCGAGAACAGGCCTGGGGCCTTTGGTGGCTGTATGTGCCAACTGTCTCTGGCATGTGACCCTGTACCCGCATCTAGTCCAGGGCCTGGATTCTTTTTAACTAACTGGCTCTGCGCAACTGCCGGAACTTTCCCTTTAGTTGTACGGTGATCAGAGTAGGCCCTGAAGGTCTCGTCGAGCCTGCCTTCACTTAGGGCGGCCGACTTGCTGCAAAATGGGGTCTGGCGGGGCTCATAGAGGCAAGTGGCAAGTGGGTCATTGTGGCGGGTCAAGTGGTGGACTAGACTGCAGTGCAAATGCATAGGTTGGCAGTGAGTCCACAGTCAGCCAGTGGTAAGGTTCGGTCAGTCCCAGTCTGATCTAGCAAGTTCCGCACGGGACTGTGTGCACTTTGGGCCCGGAAAACGGGCCAGGCCCACGACCTGTAGAAGTATAAATCAAGAGGCAGCGCCCAACCATTCATTCATTCACGCGGAGCCATGCGGGGCGTTGACTCAGCGTTCTTGTGTGAGAAGGTCTGCAGTAAGCCCGAAGGACGCAGTGCGTGACCGTGCCTCGTGTCCTAGCGTGACTGCATCTGCATTACAATGCGCGTGACCACATCACCGTGTACAGCCATATCTCTGTGCGCAGCTGCGTCACTACATACAGCTGTGACACTGGGTATCCGCGCGACCCTGTACCATCGTGTATGAGTGTCTGTCGCATCGTGTCCTGCGTATATACCTTTAGTTACATCGCCATACACTCTGTAATCTTGTGACTGCCCGCACCACCGTGACCATGTTTGAATCACATTATCCATGCACCTGTGCTTTCTGACCTTGTATGTGACTGAGTTGTCCGCGGTCCGTGTACCTGTGTTTTCATTGAGTCATGGCACTTGCATATCACAGTGTTTGGGTCACCGTGCCTATGCCAGTGAGCGAATGTGTCTGTATGTCACAGAGCAACGTTTGTTGTGTATCTGCTTATCTGTGTCATAGTCTGAGCCTGTCTGTCCAACTTGTCCGTCTGTCCCGTTAGTTCGCTCGCTGGCTGTCGGTTTGCCCACCTGTTAGCCTTGGTTCTGTGTAGTTGCGCACATTCGTACAGGTATGCAAAGTGCTGTGAGTGTGGTATCCCGGGCAATCCGGTGTATGTGTTTCCGAGAGTCGTTTGGGCGCTAAGTTGCCAAATTCTTTGGAAGTGAACCCGTACCCCGGGTTTCGGGCAGGCGCATGTCATCAGTTTGCTGCACTGCTGTTTGAATGTGTGGAAAGTGTGGCTGAGAACGAGTTTGATTGTATTTAATAATAATAATAATAATAATAATAATAATAATAATAATAATGAAATGACGGTTTTTCAGATTGCAAATCGTATTGAAAAACCGGAAGTCCAGCGCTGCTCGGAAGAGCAGAACTGCCCTGACGTATCACGAAAGGAGATCTAAAGGTACCGAGTCCGGATGTTTAGTCACCTTCATAAGTGTCCAGAACCCTTCCTCCTACGTGGTGCTCAGCATCCAATTCATGATCTCGCAGCTATTACCAGTCCACAAACTGACAATGCAACTGCCGGCGTCAACAGCAGAACCGGAGTACTGGAAGATGCAAGGAACATAAGTATGGACGAAGCATAGAACTCCAGAACACAAAATCACACTGATGTTCATGTAGTCAAAGCCAAAACAGATAGCACAATGGAACCATGTAACCATCCAATTGAGAATGATACGACAGAATCATGAGTCAAATGTCCATGCCCAATCGGGTAATCACCAGCCGCAGAACCCAATGTAGCTCTCTCTTATGAACAGCGCCAGACCCCCTATCTACAGCACAGCCTATCTCTATGACTTCAGCATGAAAGCAATCAAACACTTGACAACCAGTGAGTGATGACGTCCATACCAACGCCGAGTTTCTCTCCACCCGGTATGTCTTTTCTTCACCCTCACTCTCCCTTGATAACCCAGCACCCTTCACCTCCGAAGAACCAACTTCGGCCTTCCTCTTTATGCGCACATAGGCAGCCGGGCTATGGCCGCCAGCGCCCTATCCCACAGGCAACGCCCAGCCCACTCATTCATTCATGCCGAAGCCACGCAGGGTGTTGTCTCAGCGTCTTGTGCGAGGGAGTCTGCAGCAGGCCCGAAGTTCGAAGTGGGCAAAGGTGACGGGGATAGCCACGGCGACAAGGTGGAGGCGACCAGTGCTGCCATAGCTGTAGTTTGGGGCTAAGAGGGCGTGTGTGTGTCCGCCTGTGTCTTTCTGAGACTGTCCGTGTCTGTCAGAGACTGTCTGAGTCTATCCGAGACAGTCTGAGTCTGTCTGTTTCAGACTGTGGCTGTCCCATCTGTTTGTCTGTCCAGTTTTGTCTGTTCTCTCTTTTCGTGTGTGTGTAGTAAGTAGCATTGTGGGACACCCAGGGTGATCACGTGTGTACGAACAGAGAGTTATTGGGCGTCTGTCTGTGTCCACGTCATCATGTATCATCTGTTCGTCTCTCTCTCTCTCTGTCTGCTTAGTCTATGTCTATCTATATCTCTCTCTGTCTGTTTTGGCTGTATCCATCCGTACCTGCCAGTCCATCAGTTTTCTGTTTCCTGGTATATTGCTAGGGCTCATTCTCCAGTCTGATAAAACAACTTAACTCAGCCATGCTTATTCCATGTATCGGTGGATGAGAATACTCACATACTCACACGCCGAGCAAACACAAAGAGAGCAAAACAATCCTTCGTTCTGCAGTAGTGGTGAGGCAATCCCATAAGGCCAGAGAGCAGACCGTAGGCTGGCGGCTCATAAATGCAAGGAAATGCAAAATGACAGAGTCTGGACTGCTAAATCAAGTTGAAAATTAGCAAGTCCGAACTCTTGTTCAAAAACAGTGATGCGCTGATGTTTCCTTTGACGGAGAATCATAGTATTAAGCCCGCATATCTCTGAGGGCTTACGTCTCRTTMTTACCMGCGTATATGTCCTCGGTCCTACTTCTCGCTTGGTGATCAGTGCCCAGACTATGATCACACAGCCTACTACCAGCCTAACGTATAGACAATGCAACTATCGCCATCATCAGCAAAATCGAGGTACTTGAAGATATTGTCCTTAGGCGGACCATTACCAAGACAAGGTAAGTGCCCTCACATCGTCATCATCATTAATGCAGGACCAATGTCGACTTCCTATCTAGCACTCTGCGCCCCGTCTACTCCTACACAGCTACTACAGACTACCAAATATAATGCAACTGTTGACATCACTGGCAGCCTGAAGTACTTGAGGACGTCGCCCATGCAGACCATCTTCAATACGAAGTAAGTGCTCTCACATCGTCATCATCATCATCATCATCATCATCCTTCACTTATCATCTCCACCTTTCTCTTCTCTCCCTTCTTTTCTCTCTCTTCCTTCTCCATCTCCTTTCTCCCTCTCCTTCTCTCTCTTCTCCATCTCCTCTCTCTCCCTTTCCTTCTCTCCCTCTTTCTCTCTCCTTCTGTTCTTTCTCTCTCCTTCTGTTTTCCCCCTTCATCATGCTCGTCGCCTCCTTCTCCTGCTCTTTTCTACTTCGTCGTCTTCCCTTAATCGCTTCCACCTCCCACTGTCGTCTTCTCTCTTCTCCTCCCTTCCTCTTCTTCTTCTTCTTCTCCTTCTTCTTCCTCCAAGTGATAAGGTCCATTGGACTCTCCACCGCATCCCAGCGTCCCAGCCTACTCTATGCTACTATCCTTCCTACAGCTGTGCTCACCCAACAGGCTCACTTCGTCTTTCAAGATCAATGTACATGACTGTCACCACCATAGCCGACCTCTCCTTCATGTACAGGGCACTTATCTAGTCTCCTCCCAATCAGACCTTGATGGCCCCATCCTTTCCTCCTTTGCCGTTGTCACTCCATCGGTCATGTTTACTTCTTCTACTACTTCCATTACCTTCTTCTCGACTTCTCACTTTCTTACTAACCCCGTTTTTGATACCCTTTCCCGTTACCGAGATGAATCGAGATTGACTTCGACCATTGTGATCCCGAGGACAGACAAGACAATCCGGTATGTCTGTGAGCAAGGTGACAACGACTTAATGAAGAAGACGGCCAATCCGTATTGAAGGCGATCTCAATAATCTCAACGCCTCTCACGCACCTGACTTCCTCCACGTACATACCAAAACTCATGGCCGAGACCGAATAGTTATAACAATAATAATACTAATACTAATAATAATAATAATAATAATAATAATAATAATAACAATACTACTACTAATAATAATAATAATAGCGATAACAACAATAATAATAATCGTAATAATATAAAGTGAATGTACGCAAGCTACTCTCTCCGCCCGGCATGGTTAAACTAAGAGTGTGTTGTACTTGGGCTAGTCTCTCTACCGCGGCAACAGCGATCACTCGCGATCAGGTGAGTTTTCTCCCCCTTTTTCACTACGTGCATGCGCGTTGCGTACAGTAAGGTACAGACCAGAACAAAAATCAACTTCTTATACGAGGTACAAATAGCGTAACGGAAGACTTAGATACAGATCCTGACCTGACCGAGTCAACGTTGCAAGCAGACCAAACATCCATCATTCTTACCACACGGTGTGATGGGCCTGGCGCTATACACAGGAATAGGGCGCCAGGTCCAGAAACGCACAGACGAGGAGAAAGGCACCAGACGAAGAAGAGGGGATCAAACGAAGAAGAGGGAAAAAGGTGGGAATACCATCATCACCAAGTCTCATTACAAGTCGCAAACGATCCCTCTTCAAAATGTCTGAAGTCAAATGTCGCGTCTGGATCCAAATGTCATCAAGCTCTCTCTCCCTCTCTCTCGTAGCCCGCAGATACCGAGGAGTCAGAGGATGAGAGGGTGAAGCAGAGATGGCGGCTTAGAAGATAAAGAAGAAGAACTCTCTCTCTCTCTCTCTCTCTCTCTCTCTCCCCCTCTCTCTCTCCCACTCTCACCTTCTCTCCTTCTCCTTTCCCCTTCCGATCTTTCTCCCGCGCATCGCTACTCCCCTTCTCGCCTCTTCACGATACCGAGTAGGCTGCACCCCCTCGATCACTTTGCCCTACTTGTGTCGAGTGTGATAGTAGTGTGCCCATTCAACCCCCCCCCCATGGTCGTTTTTCATCCCTGTGGTAGGCTCCTCGCCTGTCACCTCTTACCTTCGCGCACCGCACACCTCCTCTTTCCTCTTCGTTTCTTCAACTCACATCATCGCAGTCATGGCTTGATTCAACACAATACTGATACTAATAATATTACTTAATAATGGTAATAATAATAATAATAATAAAAATACTAATAATAATAACGAATGTATGCAAGCTATCTTCAAGGTCGAGTTCATTCGTTTTCAAGGGTGCATCGCGCATCGGGAATGTTGCCTGTCTACAGCGGTGATGATCATCATCTACCGAGTAAGCCTACCGTTCTCTCTCTCTCACTTCCACACACACTCACACACACACACACATATACAGTCCATTGATAGGATGATAAAAAACGAGATGAATCTTCCGCTGAAACGGGGAAATATACACTGCCGCTTTCTGATTTGCTCGCTCTATTGATCCAAAGCAGCGTGCGTCGCGCCGTGGCTGGAGACTTACCGGTTCGGCGACGCGTATCTCACCCAATCTCTCTCTCTTTCCTCTCTCCTTCTCCCCTTCTTTAATCTCCATCTCTCCTTCTCCATCTCCTTTCTCTCTCCCTCTCTCCCTCACACACACTCGCAACCCCCTTCGCCCACTGTATTGGTGAAGATTGGATCGAGAGTCGATCTTTCGTACAAAGTACGAGATGGCGTAGTGGAAGACTTAGGTACCGATGATCCGGACAGTCAATATTGCAATGCAGCCCCGAATATATATCACCATCATCATCCCATGGTGTAAAGGGGTCTGGCGCCTTACACATGAAGACTGCGCCAGCCCCGACCATGCCAGACAAAAAAGAGGGAGGTTAGACGAAGAAGAGGGGAAGATGGGAATGTCGTCGACATCAAGTCTTTGGCACAGGCCCAAATAGTCCCTCGTCAAAATGTCTGAATCCCTTGTCTAGTCTGGATCCAATGTCGTCAAGTCTCAGGTCACCACTCCCTCTCTCTCTTGTCGTAGTTTGTCGATACTGAGAAGTCAAATGATGAGAGGGTGAGAAGAAGAAGGTGGACTGAGAAGAGGAAGAACTCACTTTCTCTTTCCCTCCCTTGCACTTCTTTCGTTCATACACACACATACAAGTGCACACTCTTACTATGGAGGGCATGAGTAAGATCGGAATAAATCTTCCACTTAAACGTGGAACTATTCATTCAATTTTATTTATTTATTTATTTATTTGTTTATTCTATTGATGGAAGCACCGGGATTGGTCACGACTTACCCGTTCTTCCTCCCGTTTCCCGACGTCGTCAAGTCACAGTTGAAGCCGTTGTCCTCAGCAACCGTCTTCGTCGTTGTTACCGCTGGAGCCGCCGTCGCCGGAGCTCGGTCAGGTGAGTACTCCCTCTCTACTTCTCCCTCTCTTTTCCTTCTTCCTCTCTTATCTCTCTCCCTTCTCCCTTTCATGTGTCTGCACACTCACTGCTGTCATATACGCCCTTCGCCTTTACTGAGTTCGTCGTCGCCACCTTGGCTTGCTTATCGGATCAGCTAAGTTTCCTCCTTCGACTTCCTCCTTCTCTCTTCTCTCTCTTTCCTCTTCTCCTTCCCTCCTACGAACGACCACTTTCTCCTTCTTTACTTTCCTTTCCCTCTTCCCTCGCGGTTCTCTCCCCCTTACGAGTTGTTTCTCCCGGCTTTCTCACGCGCTCCACCCTTCACCTCTCTGCGCTCTTCCCAGCAAGCGGCCGTTCCTGGTCTTGCTTCTGCGCGAATTTCGCGGTGGCTTGCTCTTCTCCTTGACGAGGGGCCCTCCGTGCTATAGGCTGATGCCGCACGGTAGGATGGCCGGGCCTCTTCCCTTTTCCGGCTGAATCGGTCCGACTTCCGAGTACAGATTCACCTACGTGAATCAGGGGAATAAAGCTTCGGGAAAAGAGAATAATCAATAAAGGAAAATAAAATAATGAAACGAATCTAACTTCCGAATTAAAATAAAATAAAATTTTTGAACGAATTGAAATGAGAACTACTACCAACTGCCCAGCGTAGGGTCTCATTTCAACGAGGCAAATAACACAACTAACCTAGATAACAATGTCGTGGGATCGAGTCCCGGTCGTTCAAACCCGGGCAAAACGAAAGGTAGAGCTCCCTGTCAAAAGGGAGCTAGCTCGGAGGGTGGCGGGCGTTGATCCCCGGATCCCCCGCATATCAACCTTGTATTGAAAACCTACTGAGCTAGCTCCCACTTCGAGTAAAAGGGGAGTAGCTCTAGTATTCATAAAGTAATGTGGCCCAGTCCAACCAATGGCATGAGCCCACTCTAGCCAGCTGTAGCGTGCATGCTTGCTAATTTGCGTGCCTATCTGAATGCCTGCCGCCTTGGGCGCGTGCGCGACCTGCAAGGGCACGTATTTCATCGGAAGGCCCGAAGGACCGGTACTCAGCCGTGGTTGCGGCATCGAGGGTCGCGGCAGGGTAGATACTCAAGTGGCGGGCAGGCTGGTACCACACCAAGTTGAAGTAGATGTGGCAGATACTCGACACGGAGGCTGAGTAGGGGAAGGCAAAGACCGAAATTTTTGAGAACACCCAGTACCGGAGGGAAGACAGGCACTGGACCAAGCCCAAGTGTGTGTCATAGACCTACCTGACACAATCATCATCCCAACTGACCCGTCGACCTCTTTTGTCGAGGGGTATTACTACTGATCCTAATCACCACGACGCGCGTCATAATAATGCGCGTTCATTCTTAACGAAATTTTCTTACCGAGGATTTCGCTTCCAGTGTCACGCCAAGCGTGCACACCCCTCTTGTTTCCAGACTGGCTACGTCATGGTAGCTGACGCCGTCATCGTGTCGAATGCAAGGACATGGCAAAATACCCTTGTATTTTAGTTCGGGAAGAATCCGGTGGCTTCAGGCCACGGTGATGTTACGATTTCCTTTCCTTTTCTGATTTTGCTGCTACTAGTATTATTATTATTATTATTATTATTACTATTATTATTATTACTATTATTATTTAATTTTTGTTCGACCTGTCATTTCGCGGTAAAGCCAACGGGTCGAATTCTTAGCTCAGACTGTGGTCTACGGCCTAAGCTGGCTGACCCCTCGTATACCGTCCGTGGATGAGCTGTCTGATTGTGCACCGCGTAATGGGACCCCAAAAGAGGGGTGACCCGCTGCCGCATCGGTAGGAGGCATATCACCCCCCATGGAGGGTCACAAGCCCCCTCCTTGCCATCGGACACGGGTACCCGATAGAGATAGGCCGGCGGTTCATTTTGAAGAGACTAGAGCGGTCGTCGATATCTCGTTATGGGACCATAGTGTCGAATCCGCAGTCCTGTCACTGAGACCTGAGACTGATGGTAGCGTGAGGTTTAGACCGCGCCCGACCGTTGGGTTATACACTTGAGCGTTTCCAAAATCACTTAATTTTAATTTATTTCATAATCTATAAAATTTTAAAGTTTCTTTAATTTTAAAAGGTTTAAAAAGAACTAATTTGGGTCCTTCATTTAGAGCGCGGGGATCTTGGAAAACAACGATTCTATAAAGGAAGAGAGGAGAGGCATGTGAGTGTGTGGCGTGCTCTTGTTTCTCTGAGAAAAGGGGCGCAGCACGCTACCAGTTGGGTAGTGTTTAGTCTGCGCTAAGTGGCACATTGTGCTGGGATAGCAACCTGGTACTGCGCCGCGTCTGCCTATCGCCTGGCTATGGCACACAGCAATGGCCTGCACGGCTACCGGCCGGATAGCTGGAAGTACACTACTCGCTGGTCTCCTATGTCTGGCGAAGGTCCCAGGATCACTACGACCCTAAGTTACAGCGGGGGAGATGAGGCGAGGCTAAAAGTTACCGTAGAGGGAGCGAGAGAGGAGGAAATGAAGGGGGACCAGAGACTGAAGTTGGCCGTCATGGAATCTAATAACCGGGCGAAGAGAAGGATGTAGAAGGATGGGGTCACGGCTGAGGTTCGCGTGACCATTACTTACCACGAGGTTGAAATTTCAAGGGACATGGCTGAGCGAGCGCAACAACATCTGGACCGGGATTCCGAGGTCGATGGTGACGCCAGCGATTTGGAAGCGGAAACTCAATCCTGGCACGGACTGGACCAGGTCCGCAGGAACCACCCGATGGCTGGGACGGTGGAAGACGACCCTAAAGCTAGTTCGGGATCGACAGTGAGAGAGAGAGCGAAACCAGCAGAGATTGGGCCATCGGGAACACGGGACCGGTAGAGTATGGTCCAAAGGACAGTTTGGCCCCGCGGGACTAGGGATGGATGACACGCGTCAACTGGGGACTCGAGGCAGTTACAGATGACGATAAGGGGGACTGAGTTGCGTGTGGGCACACACATAAAACGAGCGTGAGGATGCACACAGAAAAGGGGAGAGGCGGGTGCAGTATGTGTGGGGAATGTTGACGTCAGCCTTTCCTCCAGAGCGTGAGTGAGCAGGAAGACGAGTACACGGAACAAAGAGAGAGTCAACTCTTCTTGCGCATCGTCAGTGAGTGTCCAACTTTGATACGCTCTTGCGTCTTACCGGAGGAATCAGATCTCTCGCTCACGTTCGGTAGAACTTATGATCGATGTCGGCGAGTAGCAGCGAGAGAGTATATGATGCTCCCTACCGTCTACAACCCTTGGACTAGAGACGGTCAGGAAAAGACTCGTGATCTCAGTACAGGAGACGATCGAGGTCCAGATAGAGAAAGTTGGGAGTTGATTAGAAGTACAATCCAAGCAGTGTTTCACATGTCTACTTAGGAGGTTAACTGCAATATTCGCCGCAACATCCAATCACGACTAAGTGGAGGGTGGCTAGCGCTATCAAGAATGTGCGAAAAGAGTGCTCGAGAGGCGAGAGAAACCAGCAAGCAGTGAACTCGCGCGCATTTTCAGATTATAAGGCCCTTGATCTTGTTAAAAGGGGCTACTTTTGAAGGTAGACCATGTCAAGAAGGGCGCACTGACAGATGCACCCTCATCCTTTGTTGTTGACGTCAACTTCCTTAGACGTGACCAAGCTATCGAGGCCAGTTGGGATATATCACCTTCTCCGATGAAGATCAAGTTATGAGTATGGAACTGAGAGTACGTTGTTGAGCGCATCGGCCCCCGCGCGAGCGAGGGCTCTCCCGGCCGCGTCACGCAGGAGAAACTTAGGCTTTTAACCTTTTAGAAACAACTTGGGGACGATACGATAACCCGCGCCGACCCTTTGCCGCTCCAGCCGAGTGCGCCAGCTGTACATCCCGCGGTCCCCTACGACAGGATAGGTTCTCGTAGGGCACAACTTACCCTCCCTAAGGGGCTGTCACCATCCTTACGGGCGTATCCCCGCCGAGCTACCGACCCACATGCGAAGACTTTTATAATGCAATTGCGAGGTAGGCCGACCGAGGGCGTTTGCTCGTTCGCTGTAGCATAGGTACGCATGGTTGAACGCCAAAGTGGACCCGAACGTCGTCCGTCCCTGGGGCGCTGATCTCCCAGGAATCAGAAAGTACGCCGGTCGACTAGGATGTGATAACCTAGGCGTAAGAAAGTCTCAATCGATCCTAGTCCCTTCTTTCAAAGACAATCAGAAGTTACAAAAGACTCATGTCAACGTAAGCTGACTTATTTTATGAAATCGATACAATCATGCATACCACTCGTTTGGGCTGTCACGACTTTCGCCTTGATGGAGGTGTGTTGCCAAGTTCTTTCATTCCACCCCATATTGACTGCTAGAAGAGAATGCAGACAAATCCCAACCTTCAAGTAGAGCTAGGATTCCATTGTTTTAGTGATGACTCCACTACCTTTCTAACTTTGGTGTGAATGCCATCTGCAAGTAGTTCGGCTACCACTTATACAAGTCAGCGACCAACTCGAACAGTCGGACGCTCGATGCCCCATCAAGGCCAAGGATTCCCTTTCAAATTTTGTTGGTTGCTTTGTCCTTCCAGGCAATAATTAGTCTTTCTGTTCCACAAATGATGAGGTGTCAACCTTCGACATAAAGACATTCAAAGCAATGCTCTAGTCATATTTTCTCATCTACTAGCCTGACCGCCCCAGACTTGCACTTCTTATGGTGCAAACCTACCCGCGAAGGTAGTGCCTATACGCACTCCGTCCGTAGCTAGTGAAAACACGAACTGAGCTTCTTGTGGCGCCAATTCCCCATTCGTCTGTGGCTCCTAAGACGACCACTAGAAGGGTAAACTATAACGGTTTTTTTTAACGTGAGTCGCCAAGAACTTAACACCTTTCGTGAATAACACACGTCCATCCCCTAGGAGGTGGTCTGGGATACCCCTCGTCCTCGCCCGAGCGAACCTCGGATCTCAGAAGTCGGCCTTGCTCCACCACGACAGCATGGTATCCCCCCACTTAAGCGGTCCACTCCGAGACGTTAACAGGGTCGGCCCCTAAGGCAACGAACCCCCGCCTCAGATGCCTCCTAGGGAAAGGAAATGCACTTATCACAGCAGACGGTCAGCCTTTTACCGCCTAACGTCAAGGGCGAACCTAGACGAAGAAGGAAATCACAGAGAAGAAAAACATTCAGATCGAAGGGCATAGACAAAGAGGGTCATTCGGGAAAGAACGGGTAACCTCAGGGAAAATCTATGTCCAGTTCACTTATTCTCCTTTGTGTGATCGCTTCGTTTCTCGTCGTCTACTGCCTTCCCATCCCTTCAGCATACATATAAGTGAGTGACAAAAAAAAAAACAGTCATCATCCCTTCGTTCCCGCTGACATGAACAAATCTCTCCCCCTTTTTTTTTTCTGTTTCAGGCACTCTTCGGCTTACCTGCCATCAGATCAAACAAACAAATTCAAAAACAAAACAATGCAAACCCATTCTCAAGTCAGCCTCCCATTCACACGCGCATGCACATATCTCCTCTACCTTTTCAATGAACGTTCAAAGAGTAGGGTCAAGCAAGTGTGGGTTCACATAGGTGTGAAGGGAACTGAGTCAGGCTGACTGACCTTGAGTGAAGTTGAACTGATGATAACAAATGGCTTACTTAAGAAAGCCGTATAGATCACACTCCAAGTGAGAAGATCACCGCAATAAGTTGTCAGAAAAGTGATCCACACCACTCCCTCAAAGGGATCGTCCACTGACACGTAATCCCCTCAGTGTCTCAGCGTCGTCACCACTTGCGACTAGTACCACTATGCCACCACTATGTCGAGGCGTCACTGCCGCAATATCCGGACAACACAACGTCACCACCTCCTCAAAGTACACCCCCTCGACACTTTTCGAACTCTAGCCGCTGCGTTATGCAGACAACACTTCCACACTACTGCAAAAAACCCCACAGCTGATGCCGGGAAATTTCAACAGCACTTCCGCGTCACCGCCAAAACGTACAGGCGCCGCCGCAAAATTTTGGCAGTGCTTCCGCGTCACCGCCAAAAAGTGCAGATGCCGCCGCAAAATTTCGGCAGCGCTTCCGCGTTACCGCCAAAAAGTGAAGCCGCCGCCGCAAAATTTCGGCAGTGCTTCCGCGTCACCGCCAAAGAGTACAGCTGCCGCCGTAAAATTTCGGAAGCGCTTCCATGTCACCGCCAAAAAGTATAGCTGCCGCCGCGCCAAGCGGACAACACCTCCCCTACACACTTCTCAAAAATGGATGCCGCCACCGAAAAAGTGACGCAGCATCTCCCCTACACTCCTCCAAATGCAGCGGCAGCTATGACTGCCCTCACTCTCACGCTCCCTGCAGACCTCCAACGCTTCTCTCTCTCTCCACCCCGCTGAGATGGCAGCTATGGCTGTGTTCCACAGCTATGGCCACCTCCAGCAGTCCTCCCCTCTCTCTTACGGACCTCCACTCAGCTCCTTCTCACTCCACCAGCAGCCCCTTCTCACTCCACCAGCAGTTCCTCCTCCAACAGCCAGCATTCACCCAAGCGAACTGCTCGCAGCACCAACCACAAATGAATGCTGGCTGACTCGCTGCTGGCTGTTTTATAGCTGGCTGGAGGTTGAGGGCAGCTGCTTTGCCCCCAGCCAAGACTCGGAGTGAGGCCTGACCCTTGATCTCAGACGAGATCAAGGGCTGAGAAACTTGATGTTCCCCTCAAGGAACCAAGTTCCAGGCCTTGGTAATGCATCTGGCCGCTACCCCCGGCCAGACGCAGCCCTAAATGGCCGTATAGAGCCAAGTAAAGCAGACTGTTGAAATCCAATAGTCTGCTGTCAACTTAGGGCCCAGAAGCTTCTACCTCCTGCATCTGGACCCGCGTCGCGATTAGATTCGTGACTCTTTTTTTTTTCTTTTTCGTTTTCTTCTCTTTTTTTTTCCCTTCCCCCTCGTTTCTTTGTGAGGGGGCAACTCGTTTTCAAAATGAGCAGCCTCCCCTTTTGTGTCATTTCACAAAGTCGAACTAGAGTCAAGCTCAGCAGGGGCTTCTTTCCCCCTGGCAAATTCGTGCCTGCACTCGGCTGCCATCGGCACCAGGTGCAGGCGCTGCTTTGCAGCCCATTCCCTAGTGAACGGGCGCAAGCAACACGGTGGGTGACTCACCTGATCCCCCCCCTCCTACTCTCTCTCTCTAACGGTTGCGCAACGTATACATCCAGTTTCGAGGGTGGATGCATTTGTTCCCTGCCGGACTGTCGAGGTTCAGCCTCCTGATGAGTCGGTGAGAGTCCGACGAAACAGTTTGGCACAGTCATGCTTTACCTTTTTGTTTTTTTTTTCCCCTATATTCTTTCTTTCTCCTCGTTCGCACGAGGTGAACGAGTGCACAGGGCCCATGCTAATCTTCTCTGTATCGTTCCAATTTTTACGGATATCCCAGAAGACGAACGGGTGCTCGTTCACAACTGGGAACCACCCAAAAGAGTACAACCCCTCGAATGTGGCCGCCTAATGCGGCCGATTCATTCGATTTTGCTCATCCCCTCGAAGGAGATAGCAGCCCGTTCGTCACAACGAACGGGCGCTCTTAGTAGAATTACTAACAAGAGAGAGAAAAAAAAACAAATCTAAAGAATCTAAAGAAAGAAATCTAACACAAATCTTGAAAAGAGAATATACCCAAGAGCCTTAGCTCAGTGGGTGCACCCATGAACTGCTGAAATACAGACCTGTGTGATGATGGAACTTGACGAGTAAAAACAACTACTAATGAATTGCTTGGGGCCGGTCAGCTCAATGATAATATCTCAAGGCCGTCGCCCTTTTTAAAAAAAATAAATAAAAGAAAAAAAGAAAAAAAGATCTAAAAAAAAGTCTAAAGGAAGAAAAGAAAACAAAATACAAAAATATTTATAAAAAAAACAGCAAAACTCACCTGGCTGGTTAAAAACAGTCGCCCGTTTCGACGGCCGCTGTCAAGTGCACTGGGGCCTGCCAACGCCCCAGTCACTTCCGAGGGCGCCATCTGGCGCTTCGTCTGTAGATAGTTCTAAGTTTTTTTTTTTTTTCCCCCCCTCCGTTGGCTTATGCCAACGGTCACATCTCGTGGCTAGTCCACGAGTGTTGTGCTGCGGACCAGGGTTCGAATCCTAAGGACTCAAAAAAAAGAGAAAAAAAATTGCGATTTATGCGTGTCACCCTTGCGCAGGGGCCATGCTGAATCGCGCGCCCGATCTGGGTTGCACGATCTGTGCGATCGGACGGCCAGAATCGATTGCACAGACAACGTTATAGTAGGGCAACTCCAAAAGGGACTTCGCCCAGTAGGCTAGCGTGTCAGGTTCGATCCCGTTATCTGTCGGGTAAGAGTCTATCGTGGTAACCTACTGGGCTAGCTCCTATCATAGCAATGATAGGAGCAGCTCTTCTATATGAAGAGTTTGCCCATTCAACTTTTCTCCCATACCGTGACCTTGCAGGCTTTGCCTGCCCGTAGCACTGCGGGCCCAGCCTACCTGCGGCCCTGCAGGCCTCGCCAGCTTGCGGCCCTACATGCTTGGCTGGCCCCGTGGTCCCGGCATCGGCCTATCAATCCCCTGGCTAGGTATCAGCCCCTGCGATCCTAGGATTAAAACCCTTCTTCTTATTCACCCCTGCGACGCGGCTCTATGCCCGACGCACCCCTATTAGCCTACTTAGGCCCTGAATCGCACGACAGCTATTAGGTAGACTAGATCTAGCTTTAGTCTTTCCATGACCGCGCACCACTGCGGTCTTGTCAGGAACCGCGGACGACCGGTCGTACTACCGACTCATGCCGTTTCGAACAAACGTCAATGACGTCTCATGTCAACGACGTCAGGCTTTACGTTTCTCAGTTATAGGGTTGGTCTGAATAACTTTGGCAACGTCAACCTCATCAAGTCTCCCAATCCAAAAAAGGTTGGGCAGTGTCTAACCTTGAAAAACTCGGGCAGAAACCCTCACAGGGGTTTCTGTCCCGACAATGTGAGAGGGAAGGAGGGTCAGACTTGTGTAAAGACGGTGAGTGACTGCTGTTGACGTCAACCACCTGAGTGTCTCCCAGTCGTGAGACGATTCGTGGAGTGAATGCTCTCTGCCTGCGGAAGAGGGAAAATAGTGACGCCGTCGTTTATGCTGACGTACGTGAGGGAAAGTCGTGAGACGTTACGTGGAGTGAATGCTCTCTGCCTGCGGAAGAGGGAAAGTCGTGAGACATTACGTGGAGTGAATGCTCTCTGCCTGCGGAAGAGGGAAAGTCGTGAGACGTTTCGTTGAACATTCCAATAAGTCTGCCCGAGACGTACATGACGATCACACGATTGTGGGGTGGATGACACTACTGCTCATACCGACGCCGTCGTGTATGCTGACGCGCTCCACTCATGACAAATGCGCTTTCTTCAGTCGATGAACTCTTGCGAACGGTGGCAACGCAAGTTGGCTTTTGTTTGATCCCAGAGTAACTATATAGGATGAAACCTTAGCCACATACGCTAATAACAGGGGAAGAGCATGTATTGAGTACGCTAGAGCTAATGACCTCTTCGAGCAAGACTTCTCTTGATGAGAGGTCGAGACGGTGAAGAGATGGCACGAGTGAGCTATTGATAGGAGGAAGGCCTTCAGATGAGGCAGTGCTTGGTACTAGACACTCGGTGATATAAGGAAGTAAGACGAGCGGTAAACTTCCAGTTTAGACTCAATGGTTAAACGTARCASTATTCGAGGGTAGTTGGTTTAATTCATGAYAGTGAAACACAAAGCGGGTAAGAGGTTCGATGTCTGTGTGCTCCGTAAAYATAAGAGATGTTGACGTCTGTCGAGAGAAATAAGACAAATTAAAGCTTGACTTATATTGGGTTCCTAGCCCCGACGAGTGACCTCGGTGATAATTGTTCCCCTTTTTTTTTTTTTTTTTTTTTTTCCTCCCACTGCATGAGATCACAAGTGCAAATAGGACCTAAGCTTCTATTTTCTCTTCGTGTGACTGCGCGAATGTATGAGAGCATGGTCTTACACAGGCTCATCGGATCAAGCATGCACTAGTAATCATACAAGTGTGCTTGTGATTAGTGAACAGTCGAGTGTATAACAATATAAACTTGCATGAACTTGCGTGGACGAGAGAATATTCAAACACTTGCATCCGCTGGAGTGACGGATGTGCAAACTCATCGCAATATGAGTATGCAGATCCTCTCTAGAACACACTGAACGGACTTGTTCTGCCAAAGGGGAACGTGGAGATGAATTTTCCGATTATGTTCCATGGTTTATCCTCATTGAACAAATGGGAAAAGGAAAGTAAGCACTAAGAAAAATCTCCTATATCCTTGCAAAGTTTCTACTTGACAGTGACTAACTAACTCTCATTCTATCGCTTCTCTAGTCTGCAGCGTCCAATTAAGGGAGAAGGGGATTATAACAAAAGTTGTGTCAGTAAACCTTGCCCCTTTCAAAGTAAGCTGCCCAGAAAATGGTGGACCAGAACGTTCCCTTTTTCTCTTCTGCGTGCCCTCCCCGTCTGATCTGCAGAACATGCCTAGGTGGTGTCACTCATCAGTTTTCACTCGTAATACTAAGTGGTCTAGATTGAGGCCCCCAGATAACTTGTGTCTTGAGCTATAAAGTCAGAACTACCTCAGTCGATGCATTAATCGGACCGTTGTCAGTGGCATCCAAAACGAAGTGAACAGTACTTGATGCTAAGGCTGCACGGTTGCTAACCGGGTAGGAACTGTATTCGGTGATGGTTCAGGCACTAACTGAGCATAATCTGTGACAACTGCGCCCACTTGTCTATCAAAAAAAAAAAGGAGAAGGGGGGGATGGTCGCAGAGGGAGAAAGTTCATTAAGTTTCAGAACCCCTATCTGGCTTAAGAAAAAAGGGGGAGAGTGTTTACTGAGGGCAAGAGAAAAGAAGTGAGCACAAGTTTCAAAAACGATGCTCGAGACTGCTTGATCACTACCTAAACTACTGGCTATGTTAGCAGGGTTGGCATGAAAAGCTCTGACTGTGGACCAGCCACAGAGGGCTATTCACTTATTAGCCTAGTAATCCATTCGTCAGTAGCATATTTGCATAAAGTGATCTCACTGGAGTCTCAATCGTCCAAGGACTTTCTGGTGAGAGCCTCAGTTACCACGCCAAAAAATCAGTGACATGGACCTGTGTAGAGAGAAGGGTGGCGAGAGCATATTAAGAGTAACGTGCACATTGCACCAGGACAAAACAGAAGGTTGGAAAAGAATAGTCACCAATGACTTTCACTACCGTATCCTCAGTTGTGAAGCAGGTCGCATATCATATCAAGGAATTGAAGCGGCGCGTCGTGCCATCACCAAGAAATTTCGGAGAAATGGTAAAATATGGGTGAGAGTTTTTTCAGATATTCCTATTACCAGCAAACCTACAGAAGCAAGGATGGGATAATGGCGAAGGAGGCATTAGAATTAGTGAGAGACCAGAAGACCTTTGAGTACACTCCTTACATATATGGCAGTGATGACAGGTTGCACAACACCTAGTCATTCATTGAGATAGTTGATCAGACCAGGGCGAAATCTAAGAGAGCATGAGAGTGTTCAGACCCCTCTCTTCGAGGATTCCGCCAGCGAATCTAATTAGTAAGCAACTCACAGTTTTTGATACTAATCGCTGTTAGTAATGTTCAGTACTCAACGCAGTTACCAGTGAGACCCAGCGCCGTGGGCAGTAATCAAACAGCAATACAATCAACTGTCAATCAGTATTCAACATGTGATCAAGCAACATTTAATCAGTTCTTTAATCAGTTTTTCAATCAGTGTTCACTCGGTGATCAGTCAATATACAATCAGTGGTTGATCAATATTATAACAGTATCATATGTTCGATATCAGCAAGCAAAACTGGAGTTGCTCCCAGTCATTGAGTGACCATTGTACGGTGGCCTATTACTCCAACAGATTCCAAGCAGCATCCAATCAGCAATCATCTCAACATTCAACTATCCAGCAATCAGCAGTCTATCAGTTTCCGGTTAAGCAGCCGATCGGTTCCCAACCGAGTATCCAGTCAGTTTGAGTAAAACTTCATCTAACCCAGTAACTTTCACTCAACACTCGAATGAAACTCAATCGACACTCAATCATCAGAAGTGCATTCGATTATTAGTCTAAACCAACCAGCATTCAGAGAGAACGTTGAGTCATCAGGGTCTCACGAGCAAAACAGGCAACCCAAGACTCATCATTCGGTGGAGTCAGGCGAGCCGAGGGAATTACTAGAATCTAGCAGTAAAATCATTCACCACATGAGTACAGTACAGACGCTCCCTGTCCCTGAGGCTGTTCTCTCTAGCCTCAATCAAGTCGCTTCTAGGGACTCTTTCCGGTATCAATTTGTCAGTGCAGTTTGTTTCAGGCAAGAAGAGCTGTATGTTTTTGTGGTTCACACTCTGCTCGCTGGAGGAACCATTCATGACTTGAGAATCTATTTGAGGAAGGGGAAAGAGAACCATGAGCACCTTGACTCAGTCTGGATTGCAGCAGCCAAGTACCTTGAGGAGAGGGAAAGGGAGTTAGACGAGAGTGGTATCAAGCTGATCCGCAACTTTGGACCCAAGCTCTACGCCGACTATCCCAAGCCTCCAGTACTTTTCACTCTCACAGATGGCTCTTGCTGGGGTGATCTAGTTGATCTGGCCAAAAGGTACATCTCCCCTGTGGTGATCGATTACGAAGCAGTGACTGAGCCATCCGAGTTTCCACATCTCAGACGAGGGATTTTCTCTCAGCCATATCTTCCTACACTATGGGAGGAGTTTTGTGCCATGGTTGATTTCCGCATCATGGGACTTGGATGGGAATGCTCAAAACTTGTAGGCTTTAGGTGGCTTTACATACACAGACCACACCCTCAGAGAGTACGCAGATATGGCAAGAAGCCCAAACAACAGACAATAAAATGAGAGATTGAGTGTGAAGTTCAGAGGCATGAGTGAGGACTCTTGATTGGTGTTGGTCATGCTCTCTTCCATATGTACTTTGTGAGACTATTATGAATTTTCATTCTTCCCTCATTTAACTTTGTCATTGCTCGAGTCAGTCAGTTTTGTTTCATGCATTGTTGTTTTGCTTGATGTCTGTACTCTTTGATGATTCTGTCACGGTTCTCAAAATTAGTAGGCAGACAAAAATTGATGCATGTGTGACATACCAGTATTTCATGATTATTATTTGCATGAGTCTCCATTGTTCTGAATCAAAATAAAAGATTCCTAAGACCGGGGACTGGCGAAGACCGCAATTGAAGGGTCTTGCTCGAAGCCGGACGCACACAACAGGAAGGGATTTGTTTTAATTCATTTATTTGATTTATTGCAAAGATCAACAAAATCATGCGTGACGGTATGTTGGCTTTCCGGTCGTCTGAAGTGGTCCGATTGGAAAAAGTGCGACAAAAATGGCGCCGTTGCAGGGGACATGAAAAATTTTCGTGTCCGGAATGAGCCTGGGTCAGCAAGCAACTTTGAGCTTTGATTAGGCCTTGAGAACTGTTGACAATTTCATAAATTTCCAGGCTAATTTTGCAATCTCTCTTGAGTCATTATTCTCTTGAAAAACCTAATTGCTAACTAAGTCTTATCTTTCCTTGTGTGATGTACCACACTGGACTGGAGAAGGAGACTGATATTACTGACTGGAGAGAATCAAGCTTGATCTCAGGTATGCCTCATGAACCTTTAATGTCCTTGAAACACTGAGAAGGGAAAAAAAAAATCAAGAGCTCGGAGACTTCAACAAGAATGCTAACTTCTCATGCATTGAGAGGACTCTCGAAAGTAACTATCAGAGGAATATTTTCCTATCAGTATGAGCATTGTTGGGTCTACCGTTCTGGAAATTCGGCCATCAGCATAGTGCTGGCTCGCTTCTTGGAGGGAGATATCTATGATATCCGTCCTTATGTCAAGAAAGGAGACTGTGACGACGGTGAGGCCTTCAACTGGTTATGGGGAATTGCAATCCAATCTCTTTATGATGAGAAGGCAGATTTAATCAAGCAAAATAAGAAAGTGAAATGGGGTCTAATGCCAGTGACATATGAGCCTGTTCCGATCGCTCCTATTCCTGACAGTTACTGTGATGGGACTAATTGGCTGCCAATTATCATCATGGTACTGAAGTGGGAGAAGTGAACTGGTGGTCATGAGAACTAAAGAGATTTCAGCAGAGGAAATCCAACACAGAAGGTTGAAATTTGGCAGAGGTTCAGACCCAAGTCAAGAGAAGGTCGAGTGCCTCCTGAAATCACTGAATGCTATAAGTAAGAGAGATGTGTTCCCATATGAGGCTGTAAGATATGAGATGGGAGCAAGAGCGATTATATGTACTAACATTTTATTTTACAGACCTGGACACGTATGATGTAAGAATTTATATTCCAAAGGAAATAAGTATAGAAGCGGTGTATGGGAGATGCTGGGGATTCGCTGAAGAGGTTTTTACTGAGAGAGAAAGATAGACTTGAGAGGGAAAACAAATGTTTCACTGGATCTACTCGATTTACTGTCGTTGAAGGGTTTCCAACTCCTCCCTTGCCTGATATTAATTTATCAAGAGAAAATTGGTCTGCGATAGTTTAGTTTGCTCTGAAAGTGAAACGAGATCAAAGAGTCAGATGATCCGACGCTATGTACCCTCAAGAGAAAAACCCTGACTTAGACTGATAATAGGCCATGGAGGGTTGATGAAGGTTGAATCAGATAAATTGTTAAATTTCTTGAATTCTATAACGAAGAGAACCGTAATCCCCTATGAAATCGTGAGGTATGAGGCCATAAAGAAACGAGTGCGAGAACAGGACAGTCTATATGTTCTTACCTGCTATTTTATTAATCTTGATGAGGGTGAAATTGAGATTTATGTACCGAAACAAAGATTTGGAGAATGTAGAAAAGGTGCGTGTTGGCAACGAGCGTCGGATCTTGTGCATGATGAGAAAATAAGATTAGAGCGAGAGGGAGATAATTTCTCCTTTAGTACCTATGTCAGACCTTTTGTCGGGATGTCATTTCCACCTGTTGAGGGACTTACATTCTCAAGACATAATAGGTCAAACATGATATATCTTGTATGAAAAATGAAGAGAGCCCAAGAAGAATACTCTAAGTAGCTAGGATAACTACTGTG
Source organism: Chara braunii (assembly GCA_003427395.1). NCBI lineage: Eukaryota > Viridiplantae > Streptophyta > Charophyceae > Charales > Characeae > Chara > Chara braunii. The sequence goes on from BFEA01000034.1 coordinate 2,273,210, forward strand.
AGGGACAAACTTTATGAGGTGACAGGGCAAGGTAATCCCTTTGTAATCTTGAGGCATGAAATTTGTGGGAAATGACATATAATATCTCATATTCCTGTAGTTAAATTCATAAACTCTGACAGTTTGGATGTGAGGGTTTACTCCTTTACCTGTCTAGATGAGGAAGTTGACTACTTGGAGTACTTAAAAGGGGCATGTCAGTCTTGAGTGGACAAAAGAATGGCTAGAGAAGTTAAAAAGGAAAGTGACATGGAGAGTGGAAGTAAGGGAATTTGAAAGGCTCCCTGAGTTCTCAATTGTTGAGGGATATGAGGATATGAGAGATTGGATATCTCTGCTGGAGGTTATTGCTGAGATTGGTAGAGCAAGGGAGAAAGACTCTACTGTGATAATAAAATCCTTGCTTCTGAGTACCTTTGAACACATGTTCGAAATCCCTGATTATGTCCAACCTGATATCTATCTTTTAGATGTTTCCTATGATGGTTAACGATGTCCATCTTGGTTGAACAGTTGACATTTGGGGTTGTACTGGAAGAAAGAATAATCAAGATAGAAGAGACTTTTCGGATCTCTGACAGAAACGTTTCTACCTTGGATGAGCTTGAGCTATTGCAGCCTTTCTTTGATCGAATGAGACACTCTGCCCTGAGAATTGTCACTTATCAAACTGAGATAAACTATTTATTAAAGGTGGTGAAAGTGAGAACTGTTGAGAAAATATCATATCACACTTATAGGGAACGAGACTCTCTTGCCAGAAGGATCAACAACGGGTTGTAAGCAATGCAATTTTATTATGAGATTATAGACTTGACTCGATATTTTCACAAATGGTTAACGGGGACCTTCATTTTCAGCTCCTAACTAATGAGACAAAAACTGAAATTAGGGTTTGGGGGTCAAATTTTTGGTTTTTTTTTTTTTTTTTTTTTTGCTTGTTTTTGTTTTGGTTGAAGGTTGTTGTCTGCCAAATTTGATGTTATTTGGGTTATTAGAATTTGTGTTGTTGGGAGGCCTGAAAATCCTCAAAATCTGGATGACGTGTTTCATGCCAAAATTGCCTGAAAATGCACTTTTGGGTTGCTGTTTTATGTGTGTTTTTTTTTTTTTTTTTTTTTTTTTTTTAATTTTTTTTTTTGTTGTGGGGGGGGAAAAAAATATATTCTACCGTTTTTTTTTTTTTTTTTTTTTTTTTTTTTTTTTTTTTTTTTTTTTTTTTTTTTTTTTTTTTTTTTTTTTTTTTTTAAATATGTTAGTAAAAAGTGCACTCTATACATTGGTGTGGAGTTTGTTTGAAATGACCTTATGGTTTTCTTATAAATTGACCTGAAAAATTGGGGGGCGGTTAACCTTCTCGCGATATTTTATGATTCGGGGTACTGTAAAGTGGTATAATAGAAGGTTGAGTAGGGATGATGAAAGAGAGTTGATTGAGGATTACATTGGAAGGCGTAGAAGGATTGCTTTGCCTTTGATTAGTACCCAGTCTATTATTGCATATACTCTTTATGTACAAAATTCTCAAGGGGTAGAGCAAACAAGAGAAGAGAGAAACGAGCTTGTATCCTTTGCGAGAAGAGTGAGAGATTGAAAAACAAGGAAAAAAAGAATAAGAGTAACAGAAAGAGAGAAGAAAGTATCCGTGAAAGTTTATAGTCAAGATGGCACGTTGTTCAAGACCTAGCTCATCTGCAGAGACCAATGAAAAGGCCTTGGTAGGAGGTATACGGGAATTGATCGAGAGAGTCGATACAATCAAAGGAGGATCAGATATCGCAAGAGCAAAGAGGCCGGATGAGAAAATTCCCTGTTTCAGAGGACCTAAGGTAAACGATTTCCTGGACGAGTATGAATTATTTGGGCTCAGTTATGGCTGGACAGATAAGCAACAACTTAAGCACCTTCTATCTTACTGTGACACTAACTCGAGGTTGGTTGTTCAGGAGTTGATGGAATGGGCCACTACATGGGAAGAGGTCAAAGAGAGAATGAAAAAAGAATTTGAGAAAAACTTAGTTCCGACTACAACTAAGGATCTACTCAACATCAGAAGAGCTAAGTATGACACTTTCAATGTTTTTCTTCAGACCTTCATCCGAACAACAAGAAGAATTTCATATTTGGACGAAACTCAGAGATGTCATATATTTTTGACAAATTTTACTGACCAAGAAAGACACGCAGTCCTCAATCAGGCTCAACACTATCCTCTCAGATGAGATGAAATGTTTGCAATTGTTAGGACTCTACCTACAGTTTCTCATAAGAAATGGTCACTGGATCAGATCAGTACATTGGCCAAGGATTGAGAGACTGAGAACGGTATGAACAGAGGGAACAATCTGAGTGCTGAAAATATTATTCAAAGAGTGATGGCTAACAATATGTCTGTAATACCTGCAAATCATGTTGTGGATGACAGAAGAAAAAGAAAGCTGAAAGTGAGGAGCAGAATGATGATGATGATGATGAAGGCTACGGTACGAAGGGAGATTCTTTTAGATCCGGAAAAAATGGAGGTAATGGTGACAGAGGAAATAGAGAAAGAAGGAAGTATGATGACCGTCCTGAGAAGAGTTTTGCCTGCTACTATTGTGGTGAAGGGGGTCACACTACCACCTATTGCAGGCCTCTTCCAGAGGATGTAAGGAGTTGGGTGACAAAAAATGATGCAATAGGTCATGTCTGTGATAGTTCATGGAACAAGTTGGACCCCAGACATCCAGGAGGTATGAGACTTCTTGCCCTTAAGCATGATGAAAATATGAAGAAAAAAAAGAAGAGAAAGGCTAATGTGAATGTTGATTTTCTAATTGACGAGTTGCCTAATGAGCTTGTGCAGGAAACGAGTGACCCTCACACCGCGATTGAGCTGTCTGTACAATCCCTAACGTTGATAAAGGATGCGGCTGATGAGGCTTCTACAAGTGAGCCTTCATTAGAAGGGAATTTTACTTCTCAGAGTCTTTTTGAATCAGTAAAATCTCCTCCTAATGAAACAGTTCACTTGCTGGTCAACATGATATCGTTTGATGGTGATCTACCTCCAGAACTCGTCATGGAGCCTAATGTCGTGCCTAGTAAAGTGAGAAACCTTCAAGCACGCTTAACGCCTCAAATGATAGAGGAAAAGAAAAGAAGGAAAGTTGAGGAGTCTCTGATTAATATTCTTGACGATCCAGAGTCAGAACTTCCACATAGGAAGAATGCGCAAGGAAGGAAAATGAAATTTATTCTCAAGAATGGTTTGAAAGACGGGACAGTGATTACTGACGTGATTACTAAAATGTTGGAAGAGACAGAAGTGACTCTGTCCTTCAAGGACGCAGTGACTCTAGCACCTAAGCTGAGAGAAGAACTAAAGAAGCTGATTGAGAAGAAGAAATTAGAAGTTAATTATTTGGGATTAATTTTTCCAGTCAGGTGAATAGATCACTTCCAGGTTGCAAGATAAGATTCGCAACCATGGGATGTGGACACCTGACCATTTATATTAATCAAGTGCAGATTCGAGCCTTAGTGGACTCTCGGGCAGAAATGATACTTCTTTCTCGGAGAACAATATGGACTTGTGATTTATCTATTGATAGACCTGCCCAAAACATACTGAGTAATATTGCAGGATAACTTTTTGTGGCAGGATTTATTGACAATCTGCCTATCAGAGTTGGCACCATGGCAGTGAAATTATTGGGTTTTGTAGTGCCGGAACTAGACCATGATTGTGTCTTGGCCACCCCATTCTTGCATAGAATGGAGACAGTCCAATTTTTCAGTCATGAGGGGTCATCCTGGATCGGCGTACAAGATCCTAAGACTACTCAGGAACAAACCTTCATGGTCTGCACTAAAAATGATTTCAAGCATCAATTGTCTGCTAATTCAATCAGAAAAGAAGAGTCTACGGAAAGGATTAGGAGACGAAGAGAAGAAGGCAAACAAGAGGTTAAAAAAAAAATTCCAGTGGTGTATTAATCAAGTTTAAAAAATGATAAAGGCCCTTGGTAATCTCAAAGATGAAGATGGACAAATTGAGGCATTTAAAAAAACTGTAGAGACTGCTAAGGGAGGGAGGATGAAATTAAAATTTGCATCGACTCATCATTTTTTAAGAAAATAGCTACTGGGTCAAAGAGAAAATATAAGCCCAAGGGGGTGCCCAAGTTCGCCCTATCCCGGCATCTTCCTGCGCTAAGTCAAATGCCTTTGAGCCGCGGGAAATGCAGAATGTAAAGCCCGAATCATCGGGCTTCCCTGATATTTATGCGTAGTATCCCTGTATAGAGGCCATGTTAATATTCCCTGTATCATTCTCATTCTAATGGATATCCCGAAGGACTCTATCGGGGCAGTGCCCCGCAATATTGCTGTCACCCGGTCTTCGCGCCGGGCCTGCCACTGGAGAGAACCAACATGCCAACCCCCCGTCGCTTAGGCCAGGTCGCAGTCTGTATGCCCCTTACTCGTGCTCATAGCTACCACGACTGCGCTCATAACCCCGCCCGGACTCAGAGCTGGCACCGGTGATAATGATATAAAAAAAAAAAAAAAAAAAAACCACCAAAGCTTGAGTCAAACAGGCCCGCGCTCGGGTCCCCCGCCAACAAAACTGAGGGAGATAGTCCCACAGGACCCTCAACCCCCCAGCCCTTCAAGGCTCCGCCGCTCCTATGTCACCGTCTGTTGGCCTCGATCCCCACACCTTTGTCGTGTAATTCCAGTGTCGTAACCTATAGGGCTAAGCCCAAGCCTGGTACTAGCCCGCGCGAGATTTTATATAAAGCGGTGTACCGCCGGTGCTCAAAAATGCCTCAGCCATATTTCTACCTGCAATCAGCCCACCGCCACTAGGCATCCCCGCTGGCTAGCCCCCACTACGCCGTGGCCACAACACACGCCGAACCTAATGCCAGCCATGTGCGGCAACACAACGGCCAAACCTTCTAATTCTTTAAATCACTTCGCAATCAAATCCAAACCGGACATCTATGCCTGCGTCATGATTAGGGAGGGGAAAAATCACACGCGCGCCTTAAGACTCCGCGCTCACCCATGCCCTATTCTGGTCAACCATCCTATTAGTGCAACCCACCAGACTCAGCCGCGACTCGCGCGGTACACTTTAGAGCTTTAACTTACTTCCTGTCACTTGCAAAAACTAGGGCGAATACCCTTGTCAGGGTATTCGCACCGACACCGGGGATGCAGGTTCCTCGTGAACCAGACCGCTTGTTTGCCACCAAATAAATTTAAGAAGGATTATGTTTCCACTTTCTCGTTTACTGCTGGTTCTTACCTCTTTGTTATTCTGAAATTTGTTCTCAATCTGAATTTTATGTCAGAGAAATGTTACCTTAACCTTCACCTTGGCTGCAAAATCGAAAACATTGTCAGTCTGATACCAATGCTTGTGGTACTCGTCCAGTCTGCCATGCTGGGAGTAGGGCATATCAAACCCTTTTCCTGTTTTCTGGTCTGAGTGAGATATCTTCTCAACTTCTCAAGTGACTCAGGGGATACCAAACCCTGTTTTCTTTCTCTGGTCCTAGTGAGATATCTTCTCATTTTCTCAAGTGACTTAGGGGATACCAAACAGTGTTTTCTTTCTCTGGTCTGAGTGAGGCACCTCCTCAACTTCTCAGATGAAAGGAAGGGGATACCAAACCCCTTTCTTTTCTCTGGTCTGGGTACTTCAAACAAGTCTTTATATACCTGCAAAACAGCGAGTTCCACAAACAACCAGAGTATGCCCCAGCAAACAGGCTCCCCGAAAATTAACAGCCAAACAACAAGTAAATAAAATAAAACCCAGAATAAAATAAAATAATAAAATAATAAAATAATAAAATAATAAAATAATAAACACAGCAAGACAATTCTTCACACCCAAGAGTTATTGATTACCTTGGTTTTAGCCCACCACTGGCCAGGAATGTCAGACCTCCCGTCAGTTTAACATACCCTATTCGGCCCGCCTAAGGCCAGGACTAGTCAGACCATTTATCTTGACAGCCCCTTTGACCTGCCTCCCGGTCAGGACCAGCATACCCACTGCTCGAGTATGGTAGCCCTTTGACACTCTCGCTAGGACACCCAGACTATAGCGGGTCTGGTCACTCTACGACAGTTGACCTCCCGTCAGTCAAACTGTCCCAAACCCGGATTTGACCACTGCGGTCGGGGACCGGCTCACCCACCAGTTTTTGGCCTAGAGCGCTGGCTGCCCCGCCCAGATTTTTGAACGTGGGACCTGGTCTAACCACAGTTCCAGGCTCTGGCGAACCTCACTGGATTGCATCCTTTGACTGCGGTAGGGTTCCAGCCAACCCCTTTCGACCTCATAGGCCAGACCCCCGGAGTCCTAGCCTCAATCGACTATGAAATTCGACACTCGCGTCAGGGACCTGCTGACCCCACCAGATTGCAACCTACTGTGGTAAGGCCCTGGCTGGCCCCGACAATCAACGTATCTTTAGGTTAGAGAAGAAGATCCCAGGCACATACAATCAGGCAAGCATACTATAACCCACAAGCAGACTGCCAATGCCCCATAACAGGACAAACATTTCTCAAGAGACGTCCCTTCAGTCTCAAGAGGCACTGAACCGCAACATGATAACCAGTACCAAGCCCTTGCAGGAGACCTCCCTTCAGCCTCAAGAAAGATGCTTAGTGCTGGCACTAGAGAGGTCTATTCCCTCAACAAGGTATTTCTTTTCCAAGAAACGTCCCGTCAGTCCCAAGGAAATACTGAAATACTGATCTCGGAGAGGTCCCTTCCCTCAACTGAGTGAAGACAGACAACTTAGTTAAGAAACTCGAAGTCCCTCTACTGACAACTCTCTGTCAGGTAAAGCTGGACTTCCTTATGTCTGTCCTCATCTGAATTTTCTTGGATGGACAACTTAGTCAGAGACACAAAGTTTTTTCTGCTGACAACTCTTAATCAGATATAACTGAACTTCTTTATGCCCATCATACTTTTCTCTTTATCATAAGAATAATAATGATTACATCTTTCGTTGTGCCATAGCCATGAATCCTTCAGATCTTTGACACTGCGTCAATGCTTACAAGAACTGTATCTCACACTCTAAGGGATTTGACTCTCATGGAGCGACTGTAGCACTGCATCAAAGATATAGTCTCATTAGCGTCGTTGCTTGCTGAAACAAAAATTTAACTGATATGCTGAAAAATTGAAATGCTGAATTGATCATGCAAAAACGATCATAGTGCTGAAAATTCAGTCTTGCTGTTCTCATTGTCTTACTATACTTTTATCTCAGTTCTCAGGAGTTTTTCTCCTACTGGATGGTTGACCCTTCTTTCCTCTCTTTGTGGCCATTGTAGGGATCAAATCAGGGTCTCTGAAGATGTAAGAACCACAGGAGAAGCAGAAGGCAAAGTCTACGAGATATCAGAGATGGATGGATCCAGAGTTCGTGACATGGTGTCAAGGTCAAGACTTCGTAAGTTTATCTTCAGAGTCCCTGATTTGATTCCTACAATGGTCACAAAGAGAGGAAAGAAGGGTCAATCATCCAGTAGGAAAACAACTCCTGAGAACTGAGATAAAAGTACAGTAAGACAATGAGAATATTAGTCTATTGAGTCTCAAGAGAATTGTCGAATAGGAGGACAACATCATCAGCTTTCAATTTATATTTTCTTATATATCTCTTCTTGTTTCATCTCTATTGATCTAATAATCTGTTGGATTTCATTCTCTCTGAAGCATCCATCACTGCTTGATCAACTTTTGATATTTGTCTCATTCTGATCTGGAGGAGCTCTTAAATAGAATAGTCTTTGTCACTTTCTTGGCTTGACCATGTCTTGACTATGTTCTCAATAGGCAATGTTGAATATTGGTCATACCACAAATTAAATGGAGCATAACCAGTAGTCCTCTTGACTATCATGTTGTCAGCATAGACAACAACTATTAATACTTTTGGCCAGTTACTGAGATTTCCTTCACACCACTTAGCCAATGAATCTTTTAAGGTTCTGTGACCTCTCTCAACTGGCGCATTCGCTTGAGGATCGTAAGTAGTCACGTATCGAATTCTGACACTCAATCTGAGAGTGGTTCTTCTTCCAATCTCATTTCTGAACTCTGATCCTTTGTCTGAGACAAACTCTCTGATAAAAGGATACCTGAGATAGACTTCCTCTATCCAATCAGCCACTTGCTCGGCTGTTTTCCTCTTCAAAGTTTTTGCCTCAACATACCTAAAGAAATTATCTCTCATATTCAGTATATATCTCATCTCGCCCTTGCCTAATGGCATGGTGATGAGATCTAAATGAACTTTGTTGCCCGTCTCTACCAAAATAGTGGGAAATAAAGGTTCAATCATTCTTGTGGTAGACCTCTTCTGACATAACACTCACGATTTACAAAATCTAAAAATCATGTCTCTCATGTCAGGCCAGAAGTAGAGCTTGACAGTCTTAGAGTAGGTTGCCTCAGCAGCTCTGTGGCCACCTGCAACCTCCTCATGTAGAGCAACAATTATTTCTAATTGTCTCTCTTTACCACAGACCACCCTTAATGGAGGTAGTCCTCCCTTATCATCCACAAAGAGATGTCCTCTTTTCAATCTGAATTTCTTCCTTGAATTTTTACAATTATATTTTTTTAGCTGTTCCTTTTCCATCATCTTACCAATCTCTTGATAATTCTCATCGTATTTTTCAGAAATGAAAAATATATCTTCCTCCTTTTCACCTTCGTCTTCTTCCTTTGAACCAGAGTTTTTCCCAAATTCATGAGCAGCTACAGCTGTTGCGTTAACTCTCGCATACCAATCATTTGGCTCATCCTCTTCCTCTTTCCCAAGAATCGACTCATAAATATAGGTATTAGGGATCTCTCCCCAATTGTCTGTCTCTTCAGGCCACAAACTCCACTTATAGGAGCGTGATACTTCATAATCTTCATAATCCTTTTCATTCAGAAAATTATCAACATAGGCTGATTCTTCAATCGTCTCGCTTACATCTTATTCTTCATTCTTTCTCCATTCAATCCTGCTCAGGTCATCTGCTCTGTTCTTTTCAGTATGAATATTTTCAAACTTAAAATCAAAAGTTCAGATGAAGGCAATCCACCTGCTGACTGTTGGATCTACTTGCTGGTGCTTCTTTATGACACCAATCGCAGCAGATGCATCAGTCCTCAAGATGAATTTCCTCCCTAGTACATAGTGCCTGAAGCACCTGAGACTATGGATGATTGTCAGCAACTCTTTTCTGAATTGGGTATAACCTCTCTTTGTAGAATTAAGAGTTTTGCTCTCAAATCTCAGAGGCCTCTCTTTCCCATTTTCATCTTTCTTAATGAGCACACCACCCAGAGCAACCGGTCCCCCATCAGCCTCAATGATGAAAGACCTCCCTTCCTCATCATCATAGAAAGACACTCCCAGCACCACACCCCCATCTTTTAATTTCTCCTATAGAGTTTCTGCAGCGGCTTGTCTTTTTTCATTCCATGCTAAATTAGCCCCTTGCCTTACCATCTCCCTCAGAGGCTCTGCAAGGGTAGCAAAATTAGGAATAGAAATCCTCCTGAATCCATAGACACCCAAGAAGCTTCTGACATCTGTCATTCTCTTGAGTGGCAGAGACCAGTTCAAGATCTTATCTATTTTTTTTTTGTCAGGACTCCTACCCTTGGAGAAACATCTGAAGCCCAAGATGATTACTTCTGGCTGGAAGAGAAGGGACTTTGGTTCCGTTTCAGTTTTTTTGCCTGATTGAAAGCAGATTATGGGGTTGCATCTCGGGGAAGGGTGGGAGAAAGGCTGTATTGCATGAAGTTTGACCGGGTCAACCAAAGGCTGGGCCAGTTCCATAAGTTTGGGAAGACCCAGTGCTATGTGTTATTTTGAATTACCTGGAGAGCCAGACATGTTCCATAAATTTGGGTGGTGTGGTTGCTCTGACTTGTGAGGGCTGACTGTGGCTGACTTTTCAAGGACCAAGCATGTTCCACAAGTTTGGGTGCCTTGGTCGCTTTGTTTACTTTGGGTTTTTGCCAGTTTCTTTAGTTCATGAACGAGGAGGTCTGAGCATGTTCCATAAGTTGGGTGACTCTGCCTCTTCTTGTCTTGGCTTTTGGAGAGAACTAAACTAGGCTGAGGATCAAGACATGTTCCATAAGTTTGGGTGGTCTTGGCCCAACGCCTCGCACATGCTGGAACCAGAAGGTTATTTGGTTATACTTTATTATCAGGGTTGTCGAGCCCCGGCCCCGGGGCCCCGGCGGGGGTCCGGGGGTCCGAGGGTGGGCACCCCCAACCCCGGC
>BFEA01000034.1:2285313-2308497 GCA_003427395.1 Chara braunii
ACGAGTAGCGTACGAGTACAAGAGTACGAGTCCGTACTCGTACGAGGGTGCGTACAAGTGGCAACGTAGGGTAGTTGCTCGCCACGTACTAGAGTCATAGGAGTTAGTTTCAATTCCTACATTTTTTTAGCTGAGATCTTTTTACTTAGATCAATTTCTGCATTTTCTGGGATCTCTTATTTATACTTGGTCTTATATAAATCTTGGTAAGCTACTTTCTCTACGCGAAGCGCTACCGAAATTTCTACCAAACCAAGGAGTTAGTCAAAACTTTGTCTTCTTCAGGATTCGGTCAGGTTGGTTTTTTGACTTAGTAAGAATCTGGGAAGCCTCCTTTTCGAAAGGAAGTACTGTCGAAATTTTTACTAATTCAGGGAGTTAGACGAAATTGGGCCTTGAAGGCTCAAAGTCATTTCAGATTCTAAACTTAGATTTGTATAAATCTTGGAATAGCACTTTCTCTACGGCAAGCGCTGCCGAAATTTCTACAAATCTAAGGAGATGGTTAAAAATATGTCTTAACAGAACTCAAACTTTATGTTTAAGTTCATATATGACTTAGTACAAATCCGGAAAGTCTTCCTTTCTAAAAGGAGTGCTGCCAATTTTTTTTTTAAATCAGGAAGTTAGACAAGTTTTGACTTTCTGGAATCCAAAAGTTTGATTTTTGAGTTAGTACAAATTTTGCAATGACACTTTTTCTACGGGAAGCGCTGCCGAAATTTTCCTAACTTAGAGGAGTTATATTATATTTCGATAGGTGGCGATTTCTGGAGATCCACTCTATGTAGGGAAGATTATGTCAGGGTTTACCTTTGCTTTGAACGCTGCTTAGTGGTAGATTCGGGCTTAGTAAAAAAAAAAGGTTTGAGTAAGATCGTGATATGGAGATTATTCTCCATGAACTTATAGACTTAGTTTGGGGATTGGCCTTGTGTTACAGGTCTTCTTGAACGAGTCGATTCAGAATTTGGGCTAGACTCACAACTTTGATCCCACGAGGATCACCTTCTGTTATCACTGATAACAGGTCGGTTGTCGATTCATCGGTTTACGACTCAATTTCAACTCGTCCTTGATACTCATCCTAAAAAGGTTTTAGCCCTGGTGATTTTTATTGTTTTGTTAAGGTTTCACCCAGACTTTTATTGAATGGTCATTTAACAAAGGTACTGAGTATTTATTTATGGTTGGCTGGCTGGAGGTTGGGGTTTGCATGGGTAAAGCGAGGGGTATGAGTACATAGAGTGGTTGGGGTTGACTCCGTGTAGTGTGTGGACTTTGTGGGACTTTTTATGTGATTGCAGGTTTGTTCTGTGGCTCGGGCTTTGGATTGGACTGTCTGCGATCACACATATACATATGGTTGTGAGGAGTCCCACTGTGATTGTGAGAAGTGGTCGTTACATACTTATCCCCTTGTATATATATATATATATATATGGAGAGTTTTTCATCTGGTGTGGGTGAGTGATAGTCTACTTTGATTTTGGTTAAGGTAGATTATCATTTACAGTGTAATCAGTGAGGGGATTCTGCTGACTGTTGAGGGTTCAGCCTCCTGATGAGTCGGTGAAACTCCGACGAAACTGTTTGTCGCAACCCCTCGTTTGTTGTCCTCTTCTCTCTCTCTGCCTACGGTTTACCGGGCGGTTCTGTTTGTGACGATATATATATATATATATATATATGTGTGTGTGTGTGTGTGTGTGTGTGTGTGTGTGTGTATATCACATTGAAGGTTCGCATGGCCTAAGGAGCCAGCATATTAACGGTTAAATAGGGGTTGAGGTAGGCAGAAAAACCCGGCCTCTTGATTGTATACCTGTTCTAATTTCTTAGTCGGACGTTGGTCGTGGGCCGGGATTCAAGGTCCTTGTCCAGGACATCCCAAACTCTAGACTCTGCGGGGAAGGAACCTTCTCCCGCGCAGAGCCTATTCCCCCCGCCTGCTAAGACACTCAAGCCAAAGGTCTGAGGTCTCTTGGCGGCCGCACGACTATTCCTTCAGCCGTGCAATATCGTGAGGGAGTAGACCCCCACGATACTTCGAGTCTGACACTTGAGTGTCATAAGCGGTACTCGGATCCACGAGGGACCGCTTGATTATGGGCATTACATAGTACGCCATCACTGCGACTGCTTGCGTATGCTTGCATTGCGAGTCGATATGAGAAAGTCGGGCGTCCGCGCGGTTTTATACTAAGTCTCGCGTGCGACTCCTATCCGAGTCCGCATCGGAAAAGTTATGGGATGGCTACCGAGGGACTAGGAGCGTTGTCGCGGTGTTTCTGTTGTGTCGTTTCATGCGTATGTTGTGTGTGTATTTTATTTTTATGTTTCTTATAGTGGTGTGCGCGTGGCGCGTGGGATACGTCCTAGTCGACCGGCGACGAGTCGCGCTTGGGACCTCAGCCCCCCAAGATGTCGGTTCGCGTGCGGGTCCGATAGAGGTGTAGTACCGCGCGTACCCCCTATTGCTACAGCGAATGAGAAACACCCTCCGCTGGTCCATCTCTACGATTGCAACTGATTAACTTTCGTTATGTGGGCTAGTAACTCGGCGGGGATACGCCCACCGAAGGGAGGTGACAACTCCGTAAGGTGGAGGTAAGTCGTGCCTCGCGTAGGCCCTATCCTGTCGTAGGGGCCCGCGAGAGGTATGGCTGGCGCACTCGGCCGTAGCACCTTTCGGAAGCTCCATGTATGTATCGTAACGAGGATTAAATGCCAACTCCTGCGTGACGCGGCCGGGAGGGTCCCGCGCTGCCCTTGAGTGGTGCCGGACCGATGCGCTCGACACCGGCCACAAGGTGTTCAAACTCTCAAGCCAAGGACACTATGAAGTGAGGCGTGAACTGAAAGATTGGAAAGAGAGCTGACTCAGAAGGTTGAGAAAAAGACACGCTTATACAAGATGTAGAAGATTGTCTTGAGCTCGATCTGAAGTAGAGAAAGAAGAAAGAAGATACTGAAAAGAATGCAGCTATTGGGATGAAGGCTAGAGCGAGCAGTGTAAGCAACGGAGGGGACATTCACTAGGGCCCTACTCCCCGTAGGAGTGATGGGGGTCAGGGAGTGTAAGGAGGAGAGGAAGTGTTGGGCGCGCCGTAGTGCGCTTCAAATTTCTTCTGAAAATCCTGTCTGGGGATGGAGTCCTCTCATACCACGCAGCAAACGAGTGGCGAGGATAGGGTCTCGAGTGAGCACCATGACCTCGTGGCTCATCATCCTCCTCCTCCGAACAGTATTCACGCCACGCGCGAGTTGGCGGCTCTTCGCGCACCTTCCTCGCTCTTCCTCCCCTTCCTCTTCCCTGTCCTCGACGTGCCTCAGGCATGGCGCAGGAATGAGAGAATGCGTGGCTATGGAAATCGAGAAAGTAAGCTGTACGGGAAAGTGGAGAGTGTAAACGGGAAGTGGTTGCGCAAAGTATGTAGCTGGGTGGTGTAGAAGAAAAAGAAAAGGAGGGAACGCTACGATAGAGAGGTCAACAGCGAGAGCAAAATTACTACGAGAGTCCACTGCGACACACAGAGAATGAATGAAGTCCTAGGGCGGGCGTTGCTTTATACTTGTCAATCGAAGTGATTTGACCCAGCGGAGACGCTGGGTGGGGGATTGGTATCATGTCGGAGGGCGCGGTGTCCCTACCCTCCTTTGTATGCCAGATTTCTGCTCGGCGCACTCCCTTGTATTGATGTCCACGGTTCATTGGACGTGTTTTGAAACACCTGCAGGCCTGGTACCGGAGTTGTACCATAGGACTTTCCTTTGGTCCACGCAAGCTCGGCGCCCTGCTGTACAGCAGAGCACTACCGGCTTGTAGCCGTGGTAGTCGCCAGGCTCGTCCTGGGATGCGGAGGTAGAGGGTCCGGCGTGGGTTTTTCTATTGCCCGCCAAGTACCCCTTCACCAGGTTATGGGTTAGGTGCACAGGGCAGAAGTCGTTGTCAAAAAGAGAGAAGGGAAAACGAAAAATAAAACGTCAAATTTGAACACTCGTTTTAGTTCGGGAAGAATCCGGTGGCTTTAGGCCACTGTGATGTTACCATTTCCTTTCCTTTTCTGATTTTGCTGCTACTATTATTATTATTATTATTATTACTACTATTATTTAATTTTCGTTCGACCTGTCATTTCGCGGGAAAGCCAACGGGTCGAATTCTTAGCTCAGAGTGTGGTCTACGACCTAAGTTGGCCGACCTCTCGTATACCGTCTGTGGATGAGCTGTCTGCTTGTGCGCCGTGTAATGGGACCCCAAAAGAGGGGTGACCCGCGGCCGCATCGGTAGGAGGCATATCACCCCCCATGGAGGGTCATAAGCCCCCTCCTTGCCATCGGACACGGGTACCCGATAGAGATAAGCCGGCGGTTCATTTTGAAGAGACAAGAGCGGTCGTCGATATCTCGTTATGGGACCACAGTGTCGAATCCGCAGTCCTGTCACTGAGATCTGGGACTGATGGTGGCGTGAGGTTTAGACCGCGCCCGACCGTTGGGTTATACACTTAAGCGTTTCCAAAATCACCTAATTTTAATTTATTTCATAATCTATAAAATTTTAAATTTTCTTTAATTTTAAAAGGTTTAAAAAGAACTAATTTGGGTCATTCATTTAGAGCGCGGGGATCTTGGCAAACAACGATTCTATAAAGGAAGAGAGGAGAGGCCTGTAAGTGCGCGGCGTGCTTTTGTTTCTCTGAGAAAAGGGGCGCAACACGCTACCAGTCGGGTAGTGCTTAGTGTGCGCTAAGTGGCACGTTGTGCTTGGATAGCAACCTGGTATTGCGCCGCGTCTGCTGATAGCCTGGCTATGGCACGCAGTAATGGCCTGCACGGCTACCGGCCGGATTGCTGGAAGTACACTACTCGCTGGTCTCCTATGTTTGGCGAAGGTCCCAGGATCGCTACGACCCTAAGTTACAGCGGGGGAGATGAGGCGAGGCTAAAAGTTACTGTAGAGGGAGCGAGAGAGGAGGAAATGAAGGAGGACCAGAGACTGCAGTTGGCCGTCATGGAATCTAAGACTGAGGTTCGCATGACCATTACTTACCATGAGGTTGAAACTTCAACGGACACGGCTGAGCGAGCGCAGCAACATCTGGACCGCGATTCCGAGGCCGAGAGTGACGCCAGCGATTTGGAAGCGGAAACTCAGTCCTGGCACAGACTGGACCAGATCCGCAGGAACCACCCGCTGGCTGGGACGGTGGAAGACGGCCCTGAAGCTAGTTCGGGATCGGCAGTGAGAGAGAGAGCGAGACCAACAGAGATTGGCCCATCGGGAACACGAGACCGGTAGAGTATGGTCCAGAGGACAGTTCGGCCTCGCGGGACTAGGGATGGATGACACGCGTCAAATCGGGACGCGAGGCAGTTACAGATGACGATAAGGGGGACTGAGTTGCGTGTGGGCACGACACACAAAACAGGCGTGAGCATGCACACAGAAAAGGGGAGAGGCGGGTGCAGCATTTGTGGGGAATGTTGACCTCAGCCTGTCCTCCAGAGCGTGAGTGAGCAGGAAGATGAGTACACGGAACAGGGAGAGAGTCAACTCTTCTTGCGCATCGTCAGTGAGTGTCCAACTTTGGTACGCTCTTGCGTCTTACCGGAGGAATCAGATCTCTCGCTCACGTTCGGTAGAACTTATGATCGATGTCGGCGAGTAGGAGCGAGAGAGTATACAGTGCTCCCTACCGTCTACAGCCCTTGGACTAGAGACGGTCAGGAAAAGGCTCGTGATCTTAGTACAGGAGACGATCGAGGTCCAGATAGAGAAAGTTGGGAGTTGATTAGAAGTACAATCTAAGCAGTGTTTCACATGTCTACTTAGGAGGTTAACTCCAATATTCTCTGCAACTTCCAATCACGACTAAGTGGAGGGTGGCTATCGCTATCAAGAATGCGCGAAAAGAGTGCTCGAGAGGCGAGAGAAACCAGCAAGCAGTGAACTCGCGCGCATTTTCAGATTATAAGGCCCTTGATATTGTGAAAAGGGGCTACTTTTGAAGGTAGACCATGTCAAGAAGGGCGCACTGACAGATGCACCCTCAACCTTTGCTGTTGACGTCAACGTCCTTAGACGTGACCAAGCTATCGAGGCCAATTGCGATATATCGCCTTCTCCGATGGAGATCAAGTTATGAGTATGGAACTGAGAGCACGTGAGAGGGAAGGAGGGTCAGACTTGCGTAAAGACGGTGAGTGACCACTGTTGACGCCAACCACCTGAGTATCTCCCAGTCGTGAGACGTTTCAAGGAGTGAATGCTCTCTGCATGCGGAAGAGGGAAAATAATTACCTGAAAGCGGGATTTGAATATTCCAATAAGTCTGCCCGAGACGTACGTGAGGAGCGCACGATTGTGGGGTGGATGACGACACTGCTCATACCGACGCTGTCGTGTATGCTGACGCGCTCCACTCATGACAAATGCGCTTTCTTAAGTCGATGAACTCTTGCGAACAGTGGCAACGCAAGTTGGCTTTTGTTTGATCCCAGAGTAACTATACAGGATGAAACCTTAGCCACGTACGCTAATAACAGGGGAAGAGCATGTATGGAATACGCTAGAGCTAATGACCTCTTCGAGCAAAACTGCTCTTGATGAGAGGTCGAGACGATGAAGAGATGGCACGAGTGAGCTATTGATAGGAGGAAGGCCTTCAGATGAGGCAGTGCTTGGTACTAGACACTCGGTGATATAAGGAAGTAAGACGAGCGGTAAACTTCCAGTTTAGACTCAATGGTTAAACGTARCASTATTCGAGGGTAGTTGGTTTAATTCATGAYAGTGAAACACAAAGCGGGTAAGAGGTTCGATGTCTGTGTGCTCCGTAAAYATAAGAGATGTTGACGTCTGTCGAGAGAAATAAGACAAATTAAAGCTTGACTTATATTGGGTTCCTAGCCCCGACGAGTGACCTCGGTGATAATTGTTCCCCCTTTTTTTTTTTTTTTTTTTTCCGCCCACTGCATGAGATCACAAGTGCAAATAGGACCTCAGCTTCTATTTTTTCTTCGTGCGATTGCGCAAATGTGTGAGAGCATGATCTTACACAGGCTCATCGGATCAAGCATGTACTAGCAATCATACGAGTGTGCTTGTGATCTGTGAATAGTCGAGTGTGTAACCATACAAACTTGCACGAACTTGAGTGGACGAGAGAATATTCAAACACTTGCATCCGGCCGAGTGACGAATGTGCAAACTCATCGCAATATGAGTATGTAGATCCGCTCTAGAACACACTGAACGCACTTGTTCTGCCAAAGGGGAACGTGTAGATGAATTTTCCGATTATGTTCCATGGTTTATCTTCATTGAACAAATGGGAAAAGGAAAGTCAAGACTAAGAAAAATCTCCTATATGAGGCTATATCCTTGCAAAGTTTCTACTTGACGGTGACTAACTAACTCTCATTCTATCGCTTCTCTAGTCTGCAGCGTCTAATTAAGGGAGAAGGGGCTCATTACAAACGCTGTGTCAGTAAACCCTGCCCTTTCAGAGTGAGCTGCCCAGAAAACGGTGGACCAGAACGTTCCCTTTTTCTCTTCTGCGTGCCCTCCGCATTTGATCTGTAGTACATGCCTAGGTGGTCAGTCATCAGTTTTCACTCGTAATACTAAGTGGTCTAGACTGAGGCCCCCGATAACTTGGGTCTTGAGCTATGAAGTCAGAACTACCTCAGTCGATGCATTAATCGGACCGTTGTCAGTGGCATCCAATACGAAGTGAACAGTACTTGATGCTAAGGCTGCACGGTTGCTAACCGGGTAGGATCTGTATTTGGTGATGGTTCAGGCACTAACTGAGCATGATCTGCGACAACCGCGCCCGGGTCTCTGTCAAAAAAAAAACGGAGAAGGGGGGGATGGTTGCAGAGGGAGAAAGTTCATTAAGTTTCAGAACCCCTATCTGGCTTAAGAAAAGAAGGGGGGAGTATTTACTGAGGGCAAGAGAAAAGAAGTCAGCACAGGTTCCAAAAAGGATGCTCGAGACTGCTTGATCACTACCTAAATTACTGGCTGTGTTAGCAGGGTTGGTGTGAAAAGCTGTGACTGTGGACCAGCCACAGATGGCTATTCGCTTGTCATCCTAGTGATCCATTCGTAAGTAGCAGATTTGCATAAAGTGATCTCATTGGAGTCTCAATCGTCCAAGGACTTTCCGGTGAGAGCCTCAGTTACCATACCAAAAAATCAGTGACACGGACCTGTGTAGAGAGAAGGGTGGCGAGAGCATATTAAGAGTAACCTGCACATTGCACCAGGACAAAACAGAAGGTTGAGAAAGAACAGTCACCAATGACTTTCACTACTGTATGAGGATAATGGCGAAGGAGGCATTAAAATTAGTGAGAGACTAGAAGACCATTGAGTACACTCTTTACATATATGGCAGTGACAACAGGTTGCACAACACCTACTCATTCATTGAGGCAGTTGATCAGACCAGGGCGAAATCTAAGAGAGCATGAGAGTGCTCAGACCCCTCTCTTCAAGGATTCCACCAGCGCATCTATTCAGTAAGCAACTCACAACGTTTGATACTCATCGTTGTTAGTAGTGTTCAGTACTCAACGCAGTTACCAGTGAGACCCAACGTTGTTGGCACTAATCAAACAGCAATACAATCAACTGTCAATCAGTATTCAACCCGTGATCAAGCAGCATTTAATCTGTTCTTCAGTCAGTTTTTCAATCAGTGTTCACTCGGTGATCAGTCAATATACAATCAGTGGTTGATCAATACTATAATTGTATCATGGATGTTCGATATCAGCAAGCAAAACTGCAGTTGCTCCCACTCATTGAGTGACCATGGTACGGTGACTTATTACTCCAACAGATTTCAAGCAACATCCAATCAGCAGTCATCTCAACATTCAACTATCCAGCAATCAGCAGTCTATCAGTTTTCGGTTAAGCAGCCGATCGGTTCCCAACCGAGTATCCAGTCGGTTTGAGTAAAACTTCATCTAACCAAGTAACTTTCACTCCACACTCGAATGAAACTCAATCGACACTCAATCATCAGAAGTGCATTCGATTATCATTATAAACCAACCAGCATTCAGAGAGAACGTTGAGCCATCAGGGTCTGACTAGCAAAACAGACAACCCAAGACTCATCATTCAGTGGAGTGAGGCGAGCCGAGGGAATTACTAGAATCTAGCAGTAAAATCATTCACCACATGAGTACAGTACAAACGCTCCCAGTCCCTGAGGCTATTCTCTCTAGCCTCAATCAAGTTGCTCTCAGGGACTCTTTCTGGTATCAGTATGTCAGTGCAATTCGTTTCAGGCAAGAAGAGCTGTATGTTTTTGTGGTTCACGCTCTGTTCGCTGGAGGAACCATTCATGACTTGAGACCCTATGTGAGGAGGGGAAAGACAACCATGAGCACCTTGACTCAGTCAGGATTGCAGCAGCCAAGTACCTTGAGGAGAGGGAAAGGGAGTTGGACGAGAGTGGTATCAAGCTGATCCGCAACTTTGGACCCAAGCTCTACGCCGACTGTCCCAAGCCTCCAGTACCTTTCACTCTCACAGATGGCTCTTGCTAGGGTGATCTGGTTGATCTGGCCAAAAGGTACATCTTCCCTGCGGTGATCAATTACGAAGCAGTGACTGAGCCATCCAAGTTTCCACATCTCAGACGAGGGATCTTCTCTCAACCATATCTTCCTACACTATGGGAGGAGTTTTGTGCCATGGTTGATTTCCGCATCATGACACTTGGATGGGAATGCTCAGAGCTTGTAGGCTTTAGGTGGCTTTACATACAGAGACCACACCCTCAGAGAGTACGGAGACATGGCAAGAAGCCCAAACGATAGACAACAAAATGAGAGATTGAGTGTGAAGTGAGGACTCTTGATTGGTGTTGCTCATGCTCTCTTCCATATGTACTTTCTGAGACTGTTATGAGTTTTCATTCTTCCCTTTAACTTTGTCATTGCTCGAGTCAGTCAGTCTTGCTTCCTGCATTGTTGTTTTGCTTGATGGTTTTACTCTTTGATGATTCTGTCATGGTTCTCAAAATTAGTAGGCCGACAAAATTGATGCATGTGTGACATACCAATATTTCATGATTATTATTTGCATGATTGTCCACTGTTCTGAATGAAAATAAAAGAGTCCTAAGACCAGGGACCGACGAAGACCGCAATTGAAGGGTCTCGCTCGAAGCCAGACACACACAATAGGAAGAGATTTGCTTTAATTAATTTATTTTATTTATTGCAAAGATCTACAAAATCCTGTGTGACAGCCTATTGGCTTTCCGGTTGCTTGAAGCGGTCCGACTGGAAAAAGTGCGACACCACGCCCTGATGGGAAACGCTGAACCTCACGGTCGTGTCACGCAGGATGTTTTGTTTGAAAAATAATCAGTCACCACTCCAACCGTGCGCGCGTGCTATACCTCTCACGACGCCCTGCGACAGGTCGGGACGTCGCGAGGTACAACCTACCTCTACCCGAGGGGCTGTCACCACCCTCAGGTGGCCGTATCCCTGCTGAGCTACCGGCCCACATGCGAAGGCTTTTACATGCCTTTGTAGAGGTAGGTCGGTTGATGGCGTTTGCTCGATCGTCGCAACATAGGAATGGGGTACGCGCGGTAAGACGCCTAAGACTGACCCGTTAGTCAAGTCAGGTTCGGGATATGATTTCTCTATCCTGTACTTCTAGATATTCAGGTCGAACTTTTAGAAGGTCGTCTATTTTCGCATCTGCTCCCAAAACATATTATTCTTATAACCACTACGATCAAAGTACTAATCAAGCCATGTAACTGGCAATGACATTTTATTCTGCTTGATAGATGACTGAACATCAGATAGTATAGAAGTTATATAGGACTGATAATGAATATGGAGGTATTACCGCTGGGAACCCTTTCCACTTTCACAAGTGTTGTGTGCCCAATAGTCTTCATGATGTCAATCCCAGTTCAATCCAAACCATGCACAAGACAGACCTGCGCAAAATAATGCAAAAACAGTTCACATGCCATGTACTAACGGCGTCAACCATCAACCATTGACATTGTCCCTCACTCCCCAAACCATGTATGATAGCTCTGTCTTTCCTGAGACGTAAGCCCAACCCCTTCACAATTTTCTTCAAAGGACCCTTGAGATTGCTTAGGACCATTTAGGCAATGACCACATGTGACGGTTTTACTGACCACAGGGTTTGACTTTAGATGTGGGTATCAAGTCAAGGGGGAAAAGTTGAATCAGCAACGACCGACCTGTTATCGAGAGATAACAGAAAAACTGACCCTTTTATGTTTGACTTCTCCTTCAATTGCAGTACATCAAAACAGAGACCTGCACACACACAAGTCAACAAGGATTCAACACCCCCTCTCGATTTGCCACATATTGATATCTAAGGGTCAAGCCCTTAGATCTGGCCTGTGAGCTTTTGGGATCAACATCCCAAAGTGTATCCCCTTAGCTTCTACCTATCCTATGTTATCTGTCACTCTTCCTCCTTTTGTTCAAGGAGTCTTTTGCCTATGTCCTAAGTTGTCTTAGGCAAAATAATATTTCCCCTACCTAGCGTTTTCTCTCTTATGGATAAGCACCCCATTTGGTGCTTACGCGGTAATGTAGCTGAGATCAACTCATGTCGTTGGCGGTTTCTCCCTTAGGAGTTTATTAATGAACTGCGGCTACGTGAAGCTTCTTCTTTTCTAATTCTTTGTCTCAGCGGTGTTTTTCTTTTATTCTGTTTTTTCTATAACTTTTAGAGTCGCTCCCGCTGGAGCACTCCATTTTTCCTTTCTCTTCTTCTTGTCTTGACATACACAAGTAGTAGGTTGACTCACCCGTGAATCTTCCACTACTTGATCAATTCCAGGCAAAAACGGTTAGTCAAAGGAGTAGTCGAGTAACCCCACGGGAGCACTCAACCACTCTTCAAAGTCCATGCAGTCCTTATGCAATCAATTATCTCAAACACTCTTATGAAGGTGACTGCATAACTCATATGAGAGCATCCTTTTATTAGTTAAGCAGGTAGTTAGGAGGTCCTGGTCGAACCATCTCAACACTTGACCCAACATTCAGAAAAACACTCAAGATCCAGGTGTCAATACAAAATTCAAGTTAGTAAGAGGTTGTCTTCACGGAAGCCTTCTATTACTCCTTCATAAAAAATCCAGCCTATCCTAAAAAGTGTAATAGGGCGACCCCATGGAAGCCTCCCGTAACCTCGTCTAATGTTAAATAGATAGGTCGTTGGTAAGTAACCATGCCATCCATTAATCATACTCAAACAAGTAGTAGGGTTAATTACCCGGGAGTATCCCTCTACTGTCCAAACACAATCACCTCATTCCTTCCCCCGTTTGTCGATCCCCAAATCAAACAAGTATTAAGATAACCCTCCCGGGAGTCATCCTGCTACCAGTTTGATGCGTAGGAGATCAGTCAAAACAACTTTTAGTTAAGTTGCCCTGACCGTTTCACCTACCTTGCCTATGCAACGTAATTGAGCAAAAGGTATGCCGACTCCTACAGGAAGTTGGGCAGATCGTCCTAGACTTAGGAGCTCGTGTACTCACGCAGTGAGTACTTAATTCCCTTCCTAGTCTAGTCGGATCAGCGATAGGAGAGTCCTATGGGAGCCTCCTTCTACCTTCACTTCTATTAGTCATTGAAGATATGTACCCCACAGGAGTACCAGATTACCTCTTAGATCTAGCCTACAAGTCAACAGAGAAGACGCACGGCACCTTCCTGTTACCAACGCCGAAATCGAACATACGTTTCATCAAATTGTCATTTTAATCAGATGAATGGCAGGGTAACTTTGCACGACGAGTACCCCGTCATCCATCTTAGTTAGCTCATGGAAGCAGTGTGAGGACTTCTCGGGAGTCTCCATCACACGGCTTTGTCTCTCAAACCCAAGCAAACTAGGTTCCTTCTCGGTTCTCCTAGGTTCCTTCCTTTCATCAGGCAGGATTCTTACTTCAATCGTATACCCTTTTTCATTTCGATATACTTTAGTATTGAAGAAAGTACAAACAGTATCTCACACACCCATACAGACAATCCAGTAGAAGGTTGTAACTTGTATGGGTATATGGGAACGAAATGAAACATGCGTACCTTATGGTTCCCTGCCTCTAGAGTTGCTCCTGAACCCCGACAGAGCTCCCACAATCGCCGTGTTGTACCTGCCTTTTTTATCATCTTTTTTCCACAGAGCAGACTTTTTCAATTTAGATAGGTCATATTATTTCGAATAGCTTGTGAAAACATAGGGAACTGAGGGGAACAGATTATGGGAGAATGGAGAAGGATGGAGGAGCCAGACGCCGACACACGGTGACGATGTCCTTTCTCCTCTCCAATGCCCCACACCTCTTCCTATCTGGGTCCCCAGCTACCTTTGTTATCAATCAACAAAGAACGGTAATCATAATAATATTTTTGGACAGATGTAGAGAAAGGTGAACGAAGGGATTAGATCAAGGGAGAATGAAGGAGGATGGAGGAGGCATGCTCCGTCACACGCTGACGATGTCCCTCTTCTCTCCAATGCCCCGCACTCTCCTCTTCTCTGCCCCTTGTCTATCTCATGATGTTTCAATAGTGAAACAACAACCAGTAATAATAATAATAATAATAATAATAATAATAATAATAATAATAATAATAATAATAATAATAATAATAATAATAATCATCGTATTGTCGGTAACACTCTGTCAAGTATATTGAATAACTTTTCAATGAGCAACCAGTCAATGGAAAGGGGAAAAACGTCTTATCAATGTAGCATTCGTTAGAAGTCTCCCCTCCATTTCTACTTCCCTCTACCCTTTTGTTCCCCTCATGGTCCTGGGTACAGTCTCCCTCTCGCTGCTCAGTACGCCTGCTCTTTCGAACCATATGGGTGTATGCTTGCTACCCAGCTTGCTTGTAAGGCTGTGCGGACGCATGCTTGCTGCCCTTAATACCCAACCATTGCCCGCCAGTGCCCCGTTGTTCGACTGCGGGACACGCCACCCTGCTCCTGCGCGCGAGTGTGGTGTCAAGGCTGCTTTCTCTGCGGTCCGCAACCATTCTGTGACATGTAAGCGTCAAGCAGCGCTTGCCCAAGGTGCAACGACCCATCTCCTGGGTTTAGCCGCCCGGTGCAGTTACTTCCTCTTAGAAGACCCAGGGTGAGGCCCATGCTGCACTTCAACTAACTAGCCTGTAGCAACTGTCTGAGAACCACTTTTGAAATCGCTGAGGTAGGGGTTTTCCGTAGACACTTCGGCCGCCCCTCACTTATGGCGGCAGAAGGCTGGTTGTGGTATCCGCAATGTGATTCAATAATAATAATACAAAAATAAAAATAACGATAATAATAATAATAATAAATACTAATAATGATAATAATAATAATAATAAATAATATTAATATTAGTAGTTACTGACTACGTTGCATAGAGTACACGTACGGCGGCTTTCCGTACGAAACGTACAGGTAATTTCTGTACGGGATCTGTACGGGAACCTGTACGTCTTGTACGCCCCCGTACGAAAAAGCAAAAAAAAAGAAAAAAAAAAAGTCATCAAAAAAATCCGAAAACAAAAATGTGATGCAACAACACAAAACAAGCAACATTTGGTTGAGCATCATCTTCGAATTCTGATTAGAGTTTGAGAAAAAACTAAAAACAATATCGGATTAAAAAAAAAAAAAAAAAAACTCGTACGGGGCCCCTAGCGTACGAGTAGCGTATGAGTACAACAGTACGAATCCGTACTCGTGCGAGGGTGCGTACAAGTGGCAACGCAGGTTACCGACTTCAGTCCACAAAACCACTTTGAAAGCTAGGAAGTTTGATATCATTCGGAAAATGAAACTTCATTGATACTAAATTAACAGGGGACCAGAGCATTGTTTCCGAATGCTAGTGAGCATATTCTCCCTTCCACTTGCATACGAATCCAGAGTCCTTCCCTCCTCTTGGAGCTTTGCGCCCAGACTACCATCACGCAGCTATTACCAGCCCACGAATCGATAACGCAACTGTTGACGTCAGCAGCAGGGCCAAAGTATGTGAATAATGGTGATTTCGTAGACCACCGCCAAGTACAGGTATGTGTTCTCACATCATCAACCTCCCATTTCTCTCTCCTTGTGTCATGTCTGTCTCTTGTTTGTTCTTTGTTTGTCTGTCTGCTTGATATTCCTTATTTTTTCCGCCTGTGTCTCGATTATCTGTGTGGTCGTCTCTCTATTTATTTCTACTTGTATGCTCATGTACGTTTGTCTGTCTGTTTGTCCGTTTGTGTGTGTTGGTTTTGTATATCTGACGCTGCCTGTTGGCCTGCAGCTGTCAGTCTATACCAGTTTGTGACAAGCTTGCCACGCCCGCTTGTTCTCATTTCTTACTCTCCTACTCTCTTTCGCATACATACTCACATGTACACATTCATGGGTAAGACGGTGAGCCCTTATGCATTAATCAAATGATCCACTGGGCAGACCGTCTGTCTCGTCTGTCAGTTTGGCCGGTATGTATGTTTGGTCTGTTTGTCGAGTCTTGAACCGTAGGTCCGTTACGTAGGTGTTAAGCATGTAGTTGCATCGTTGTTGTAGGATTGCGGAAAGGTCAGGGTCTTAGCTGCAACCTTCCTACAAGGTCAAGGCCGTAACTGCTACAGTGTAGGAGGGCCAAATCCACAAACTTCCAGAAGGTCCGGAAGTGGCCCTTCAAACATTTGTTCGCAGCAGATCAGAGGCAAGTGAGCAAGTGGCAAGGTCCCCCCCCTTGCTTGATTCAGTGATACCCATCCCCAGTCCCAACGAATACCACGCGGGACTGTGTTCACCAGGTGTCGACCAGCACAAAAATATAATTCAGGAGGCGACGCTCAGCTTATTCTGTCATTTTATGCGTAAGCCATGCGGAAGTGCTGCCACAGTGACTTGTGCGAGGTGGTCTGCAGATGCACCCGACGTCAAAGTGGGCAGAGTAAAGGTTGCGCAGCCATAGCCAGCAGTGTTGAGCGGTCATAGATGTAGTCGTTGGTAGGCGAGTGAAGCGTGTGTGTGTGTGGTTTAGTGTGTCGCGTATGGGATATCCAGGGTGATCTTGAGTTGAGTGTATGTCATCTGCGAAGTTGGACACAATAGCGAACAGAGAGTTGTTGAGCGCATCAGTGTTGTAGCCTTTCTGAAGCGAGTTTTGCATTTGAACTGTGTTTTCGGTTGCCATCTCTCTTAGCTTGGTGTGGGCGCTTTCCGTTAGTGCGAATCACCATTTATTTGCATGTATGCAATATGGAAGTGAAAGTGAGCCTGTCGGTAATAATAATAAAAAATATATATATATATTAAAATAATAATAATAATAATAATAATAATAATATCAAGCAAACATTAACAATAATAATAAAAGAAATAATAAAATTTAGTCACTCAAAATGCAAGAAAAATGAGAGAGAACGAACTTCAGAGATCAAATAGCATCATGTATGTGAGACCAGATAGTTGTGACTTCAATAGCAAAATTGCATCACGAGTTCCACCAATTAAGAGCACAACAAAAACTCACAAGTGACAATGCGCGAACAGTCTCATCACCATCAACAATGAACCAATGTTGATATCCTATTTGACGCTCGGCACCCAGACTACAGATGGCAAATCCTATCTATCCTACTATCTACGATGCTATGGATGACGTCAACAACTCCCTGAGATACGAGCAGATCTCAGACTGTGTCGTCACCTCAAACACCAGGTATGTCCCTCGCATCACTCACAATCTCGTTCCCCAACACAAAGATAGCACACACACCCAAGACCATCGCTCACCCATCCCCCTGCTTTTCTTTCTCTCTCCATATGTCTATCTGTCTGATTGTTTGTCTCCTTCTGTCTGTGCTTGTTTATCAGACAATATGTCTGGTTATATCCGTGTCTGTTCTGTTTACTATCTGTCTGATTTCTGTCTGTTTTGTTGGCGTCTGTATGTTTGCTTACTTGTTTCGTCTGTATCACTCTGTCTGACCGTCAGTGTTTGTTGGTTTGTCTGTTTGTTCCTATTTGGTCATATCTGTCTGCTCCCGTTTCCCTCTCTTATCCTTCTTTACACATACACACACACCGGCACATACCCGTGAGCATGGTGGTGAGTCCTTATTCACCAATCAAATGAGCCCCGGGCAGATCGTATGTCCGGGTTCAGTGGAAAAAAAACCTTTGAAACCAGTCAAGCACAGTTGTGCTTTCCTCGACTGTTCACGAACTACGGCAACACATACACATAGTATGTGCACATACGCACATACACACACACACACACAAACATACCGATGCTCCCCCACAGATGCGCTGGTGAAAGTCTGTCGAAACTGTCTGACTGTTCGTTTGTTAGTTTATTTTTGTCTGTTCATGTGATATGCGTGCATGTCTGTATCTGTTTGCCTGATTGTATCTGTCTATGCCTGTTTGTTTCGTCCAACTGTGTCTGTCGATTTGTCTGTGTCTGCTGGTCTGATCGTCTGTGTCTAGCCCGTTTGTTCGACGTTTGTAGTTGTCTTGTTTGTCTCTGTATGCCCCTCCTTGCTTTCCTTTCCTTTCTCTTTTCTTATTTTTCCCTCTTCCTCTTTTACTATCTCTCCCTCCTTCTCTTTTCCTCCTCCTTTTTCTTCTTCTAAGTTCACCATCCCTGCTCCATCCTCTCGCTATCTGACTTCTCAGTATCTGCATACTATTGGAGAGAGACTTGTGAGTTTGGACTTGATAATATTTGGATCCAGGTTCGACATTGGGATTAGACATTCGATGAGCGAGTATTTGGGACTTGTACCGAAGACTTGGTGTCGGGCACATTCCCATCTTCCCCCTTCTCGTCCTCTGTTCCTCCCTTCTTTTGTTTGAGTATGGCTGGATCCGCATTATGACCTTAGTTGGGTTGATCACCGATCTCTTAGCACTCTCTCGTGCTATCTTTTACTTTGTGAGGGAGGGGTCGGATCTTGCTCCGTTTGTACCATTACAATATTCTACAACTTAGTATCCCCTCCTCTTCTCGTGTGCGTGAAATATCCTAAGATGTCGTGTCAGTCCTAGCCAGGTTAGGATTCCTATCCCAGTCTCCCGTTGTGCTCCAAAGTATCCTTTTGTACATATTAGGATGAACATTGTTTGTTGAGATTTCGTTAACACTGCATTGTCATTTTTTTTCTTTCTATCACATTGCGGATCCCTAACTGGGCTTGCTATACACACACACATATTCGCATATGCACTCATACGAGTGCATAGTTACGTACATACGTAAGCGTGATAATGCACATTTCCAAGATAGGAAACTTTACTTGTTCTCTACTTCTCGTCGTCGTGATCGTGACCCGCCCTCAAAGACGCAATGCTTGTGACGTTCCCTTCGGTATAACACGATTTGTTCAATTTTGTTGTGATCGTACCGCATATCAATCCCACAGTACGAGAGATATGACAGACACAAACATTTTTTTTTATTTTTTTTTTCCCTAATAGATGGGGTAGCTATCGACGACCCATCTTCCTAACGCCACCGTTCTAATAATAATAATAATAGTAATACTAATAATAATACTACTAATAATAATAATAATAATAATAATAATAATAATAATAAAAGTAAATAATAATAATAATAATAAGAAGAATAATAACAATAATAATCAATAAACAACAATACTAGAAATATGTATACTACCTACCTCCTCTTGTCTGATACGATGATGAGCACCCTCTACCTCAGGTCTAGCACTTGGTGAAGGCTCAACTACCTCTCTACTCCGTCAGTCCCCCTCCTTACTTCTCTTCTTCCTCATGCTTCTCGGTTCTGATTTTCCCGAGTTGCATGATCGTGCGTGTTCTGGTTATCATTGACATTCTCACCAGTGAGGCTTTGTGAGTCTTTTTTGTGTTTTGCTTAATTAATATAATGAAGTGCGCTCAAAAAAAGGGGGGTTCGAAAGTGAAAGATTTATGAAAGACTTGAAGAATCCAAAATTGTATAATGAGAGAGTTTATACCTAAAGTGGTTATTGGTTTCATATGGACACATCTTCAAGTGGAAGATATTTTAAAGTTTATATGGATAGACCATCCATGAGTGGGAGGATGGCTGAGAGATTTTTATGGGTGATTCTCCTTCAGAGTGGAAGGAGTCTTAAAAAGTTTTATGGAAGGCTCACCCAAGGGAATGAGGGGTGGCTTAAGAAGATTTTATGGAGTAGAGTATTACCCTCGGCCAAATCAGCAGCTCCACTCTGTTGGTCCTCAGCTGCCAGTAAGCGTGTCATCTGCGGCAGGGAAACCTGTTAAGTAAGAAAGCCCTTGCCTGGCCAATGGCTGTGAGTCCCGGATGGTTTTCTGTGTGGCAGGGGGTAAGGAAAGAACCGTTCAAATCTGCATCCCCGCTTGCGTAGTCACGTAAAAGCTGGTAAAGGCAGCACGGACAATGTGGAAACCTGCTGGTTGTAAGTCCTTCACTCAACTTATTCTGGGCCACAAGTGGTCTAGTCTGTGATGGGGATTTCCATGATCAAGGCTCCTTGAGAGAAATTAAAGTTTTGACTGATAGTCGGTAGGAGCGTCATCCACAGCAGGAAGGATCGGCCTGATTATGGGGCCCTCCAATCAGCTATAGTTTTGGTTGAAAGTGGCGTGAGTTTTATTTGGAAGAAGATTATGAGAGTTTGCTCACTAAGCAAAATCTTAAAGGTGAGATTGACGAGGTGTATGATGAAATAAAGTAGGATTTATGGGCAAAAGGGATGATTTTCTTTATTTTGAAAGACTTAGTGAATACCCATACCCATCCAATGAGAGACTTCTGCATGATGGTAACGATTGGGGGATTGGGCTTAACGGGGCCCTACCCATAAGGTACGTTTGTGGTATGCATGATGGGGTCAAACACCCTAATATTCTAGATTAGCTGAAAGATTGAGGTGTCTCATTAAACCCCACAATGGGATATTCCTTAGAAGAAGAGCTTGAAAAGGAGTGTATAGATGAGTTGAGTTTGAGTCATTGATATGTGAAAAGAAAACAGTCTAAGTAAAGATTGAGATTCTGAATTTTGACCTACCATTGAGTTTGAGTTTAGCTAGTGGTGGGATGATCAGTGTCCCCGGCGCGATAAAATATCGTTCAAAAAGACCGGAATAGTGTAGTCTTAAGTTTGGTTTTGGACTGCTTCCTTTCCATGACTATAGCTAGTGGAAAGTGATTTTATCCACTTTGTGAAATTAGAGGTTGAAAAGTGTTTGTGCTTAGCCGATTATTCGGCTATTGTAAATTTATATTTTTGATCAAGAATTAACAGATATTTTTTGACTAATGATTTTGTCTACTTCTTTTAAGGAATCGAGGTTTGGAAAGGATACAACTAAATGACCGTTTTAGTCGAAGTTAAGATATCGAGGAAGTTATCATATACCTTGTTTGAAGACTATGTTTGAATGATATTTGGTTTACGCATTCGTTGCGACGGGGACGTCGTTTAATAAGGTCCGGGCAGGCTGTCGTACCAAATACCCTTACAAGGGTATTTGGCGTGTTTCCTGCAAGTCACGTCGGTGTAACCTCGCCCGTCTGACTGCGGGCACGCGAGAGGGAGCTTTGGTCCTAGTCTGGCTGCGCGGCGCGCGTGGGGTACTGACGGCGAGGCGCAATCATGCGCAGCCTGGGTCTACGAGGCGTCATGGGCCAGCGGGACGCGCAGCGTTCATTTTTAATTTCTATTTGTTTATTTATTTATCCGCTTTCAATTATTTTTTTTCTAAGGTTTTTAGATTGGTGATCGGCTTCGGGGCCGACATCGAGACCCACGAGCCTAGTTCAACTACTAGGTTTCCAGACACGGAGGGCCGACACGGCAATCGAGGACCTTGGGTGTGCGCTTTGATCGATGGGTCTGCTTGTTCAGGATACTGGCGAAGGGTCCTCTGCCATGCCGCGGCTGAGAAACAGGGCGCGTGGGGTTATGTTCTATTCGCGGGATTGCGTGAAGGCTATTACAAACTGTTTTCGTGACTGCGCATTTTTTTTCTTCTTTGGGGAACCCCGTAGCAGCCACATCCGTGCTCAAGCCTTCAAATGAAGGGACATGTGGGAGCTGCAACCACCAGCAGGTGGGTGATATCGGCCAGGGGGGGGTGACCAATAACATATCTCTAGGTAGCAGGCGGCGGGGATGGACGGACGGCACTGCGCAGCAACGGGAAGGGGCAATAGTGCAGGAGAGGCGATAGGGTGGGGAGGCACGGATTAGGGGCGCTATGGTAAGGGCCGCAAAGATACTGCTGAGTGAACCGTGCGTCGGACAGGGTATAGGGGCGGAAGACCTCCGGGCCTCTAGTAGTTAGCTCCCCCCGTAGCATTCCACAGAGTAGCGGGTGTTGTTGAACAACTTTGACGCGGCCGGATCGGTCTCTATAGGTGCAACTTTGACGAAAGCACGGAACGCAGAGCTGCTGAGAAGAAGGCGGGCACTAATCGAACCCCTTCAACAATCTCCCTCGAAGACAGTGGAGCCGCTGGTCGGTGCAGTGCGCCACTGTAGTGAGTCGTGAAGCAGCGAGAGCGGGCTAGCACTGGCGAGGCGGGATGAAGGTGGATGGGATGCCGCGCAGGTGCATTCAAAGACAGGAAAAACGGAGTGGAAAGTCACGACGACCCGGGCGGGTAGAGCGGAGTGCGAACGCTGGAAAATGAGGGTGAACCCAGCCGGAAAATTATGCCAGGTGCATATGAGGTGAGCCTGGTATGGAGGGGCTATCACCTGGCTATGGAGTAGGAGCCGGGCGCGAGAGAAAGTGAATGCGCCGGATATGGAGAACGGATAAGGGAGAGAGATGGGGAAAAGAGTCTTTTTCGCTCGATTCCCAATGGAATCGGGTGGAATAAAGCATGCAATGGGGGTTTTCGGTATCTGCGAGATGAATGATGAAGTTAGTTTCAATGTTAGATGACTAGAATTAGAGTTAGTAGAGTAGTAAGGTCCGCGGAGCTATGGCGGGGAGGAAAAAAAAGGAGATGAGGACGGCTGGAGGTGCGTGGCGCCCTTGATTCCTAACGGATTTTGGCGAAGTAAAAGCCGAATCCGAGGTTTTTGGACAGGGCGAATCAGTTGGAGAAGTTAGTATGGAAGTATAAGGAGTGTAGAGTGAGGAAGAAGAGAAAAGTCATGCGCGGAGAGGGTCGAGTGAGAAAAACAACGGGAGTGAAAAGTTTATATCTCGCTCGATCCTTGATGGATTTGAGCGAAATAAGATGCCAAATAGGGGTTTCAACGGGGGGCGAGTCCGATACCGAAGTCGGATTTGGGGATTCATGGCTAGTATCGCCGGTGTGAGATGTGGGGGTTGCGCTCGGGCACACGGGCAACAAGCTAGCTTAGAGTAGCGTGAAGTTTTCTTATTAGTATGAGAATGTATTTTCCCATGTTTCAGAGGAAGATTCACTCTCTGGTTCAATGCTTCTAGGCAGAGCAGCAAACTGCGGGTCACAGCTATGCGTGGTAGGAAGAGAGAGGCAACAAAAAAATTGTCGCCGAGTTCCAACTTGTTTTCATACCGCTGTCCAACTTTTGCACGCCGCAAGGGCTCTGACCAACAGTTGAACGTGGGTCTTCTACTGTGTTCAACCACTTATCAACATGACCAACTTGTTTTCAACACGTCCAACATGGTTTCGTATAGGCCTCCAACATGAACCAACACGTATCCAATATGGTTTTGTACTGCGGGTCGGTGCTGCAACAATGCGTGTTTTTGTAGTGTTATTTGACCCCTACTAAAGGGATTTTTTTTCCTCCCAGTTTTTGTGTCGGCGTCCCAATTTTGACTACCTTGGATGTACATGGACGTTTTGTCGTGGTCGTCGACAAGTGGAAAGTGCCGTAGAACATGGTGAACTTCAGCAGACTGGGGCCAATGGAGAATGAACACGACACATCATGAAAGCCACCTTCAAAGCTTACCATCTTCGCTACGCCGTAGGAGCAAGGGCCAAACGACAAAGTGCACTCCCGGACCACTCCCGGACCACTCCGGGACCAAGCCAGACCCGAAACGTGGGTCTGATGCTAATTCACCATTACCGGCCCTTTTTCCACAAGCCCTGTTATGAACTCAAACCCTGAC
>BFEA01000034.1:2318421-2329117 GCA_003427395.1 Chara braunii
GTATTTCATCCTCAACCAAGCAGTGAAATCAAGATCCCCAACGAACACTAGGTATTTTCAACAATGACCGAGTCACGGAGTTCCTCAATCGAATGCTCCACAATGCTCCGATCGACGCATGCATGCGTCGAGATAAATGGTCATCCCATCAACAGGCAGGCATCATAATCCCAAACACAACACCATCACATTCCAACAAAATTCATCACATGTCCATCACATTTCGAATTTGATATCCTACATGAAGTCCTGTGTTCAGTTGTTTAACAACTAATTACCAACACATAGTTCAACGTGCCCTACGCACTTCAACAAATTATAAACAGATTAAAAAACTTTTTACCAACACAAAGTTCAACAGTTTATCCTGTCACTTCATGTGGACAACATAACTCACGAACGTTGGTTTCCATCACTTCCTGTTGACCGCGGTGCATGTGCCAGGAAAAATAGTTTAAAAACAGTTTTTAAACAGTTGAAAGGGGTCAAGGACCCACGATCAACGCAAAATACAAAAAACGACAGTTTTTCTGTTGGGCTGCCTCTTGCTATTTCAATGCAACAAATAAGGCTGCGTCCGGTGGTTTGGGTGGTGTACGGTTGAACCTGGCCGTGATGCTCGCCAGGTACGGCCGTCCCCTTGGACAAGCATACAGGACAGGAGAAAAACCCGTCAGGATCAGGCAACTAAAAGGTGAACTTACCTGTGTTCCTCCTATCGCAGAGAGAGAGAGAGAGAGAGAGAGAGAGACAATCGGGAGAACGATAGGAGGGAAGTAGATGGGATTAAGAAGGGAGAACCATAAAGGAGGGAGGAACTTATCGGGACGTAGCAGCCAGAATCGCAACAGGGTGTGTTCCCTTGTGTTGGACGGCTCGGTGTCACTAGGACACTTGTCGTCGAAGCTGAAGTTGTGCCTTGTAAGGAAGAACCCGACTTCGAGTCAAATGGGCAGGCACTGCGATGCGGGCGAGTACACAAGGGTCAAATGGGGAGCAGGCGTAACAACAGAGTAAGGTGGAGGTAAGTTGTGCCTCGCGTATGCCCTATCCTATCGTAGGGGCTCACGAGAGGTATGGCTGGCACACCTGGCCGGAGCGACTTGCGGAAGCTCCATGTATATTCGCGACGAGGATACAGACCAGCTCCTGCGTGAGGCGGCCGGGAGGGTCCCGCACTGCCTCATGCGGTGCCGGACCGATGCGCTCGACAGCGCGACTCGTCGTCCGTCGACTATGACGCAATCCACTCACCACACGTTACACCATATTTAAAAATTTAAAATAATAATTAAAAAAAAAAAAATCAAACTCTCCTCTCCTAGTCCCTTTAGTATCAAACCCCTAACTTTTTAACACAAAAATCGGTTAGGTGTCGCGCACGAGACTCAAGATAAAACCGTGCGGACACTTGGGCTTTCTCATATTGACAAGCAATGCAAGTATACGCACACAGTAGCATCGATGGAGTACTATGTACTACCCATAACGACCGCCAAGGCGGTTGATCACCACACCCTCTTCTGCACCCTGTGAAGAGTGGGTGGTACACAGATTCATACATGTGGTGGCAATTGTCACTTATTGCCCAGGAGACCAGCTCCACCATCCAGGGCGTGGAGAGAACTCAAGGGGTCACTCGAGGTTAACGACCGCTTGAAATTTCATAATGAAAGATTTTGAAGTGGTCTGAAACCGCTGAAATAGCGTGAAGACACTTCAGGTCATTTCATAAGTTTCGGGTGGTTTGGAGGACACGTTTTATGTTTTTTTTTTTTTTTTTTTTTTTTTTTTTGTCTGTGTGTGTGTGTAGCCACTTCATATCATTTTAGAAATTTCAGGTGGGGACCTGACACCGTTGAAGTGGCTGAAGCTTCTGAAAGGGGTTTCAGGTACCCCCATTCAACCATTTGGATTGGTGTATCTGAAACCCCTTTTAGAAGTTTTAGCCACTTCAGGTCATTTCAGGAATTTCAAGTGGGAACCTGAAACCGCTGAAGTGGCTGAAGCTTCTGAAAGGGGTTTCAGGTAACCCCCTTCCAAATGGTTGGATGGGGGTACCAGAAACCCCTTTCAGAAGCTTAAGGTGGGGACCTGAAACCGCTGAAGTGGCTGAAGCTTCTGAAAGGGGTTTCAGGTACCCCCATCCAACCATTTGGATTGGATGGGGGTACCTGAAACCCCTTTCAGAAGCTTCAGCCACTTCAGGTCATTTCAGGAGTTTCATGTGGGGACCTGAAGTGGCTGAAAGTGACCTGTAAATAGTGTCTGTTGTTAACCATCTCTCCAAGGGGTTCGACTTTGACGGCTGCCACAGACTATAACGTCCAACTATAAAATTCTAAAAAACAAAAGGATAAAAGGGGAATCTCCCTTTCCTCTCAAAGAACAATTTGTTTAACCCTTGCGCACGATCACAATAGGTCGCCCGAACACCCAACGCGTATGTATGTACATATATAGAGAGGGCTATAAATATCTGACGATCAATTCTCACAATCACAGTGGGACTCCTCTCAGCCATATATACTTAAGTGATTGCAGCCAGTCAAATCCAAAATCAGGACCACCAAACATAGTTGCAATCACATCAAAGATTCAACCAAAAGTCCATGCACTACACGGGGTCAACTTCAACCATTCTTTGCGCTCACACTTCTCGCTTTAACCATACAAGCCTCACTCTTTGTGCAACTCTCAAAATAAAATAATCAGCATCTTTATTAAATGGCCATTCCCATAAAGTCTTGGTAAAAACACAATGAAACAAATCAAACAACATGGCTAAGGCCTTGAGGTTGAGTGGCAAGAGTGAAGTGGAGTTAAGCCGAAAAACCGACGAATCGGCAACCGACCTGTTACCAGTAATACCAAAAGATGATCCTCATGAGATCAAGTCGATACTAGTCCAAATCTTGAATCAATTTGAATAAAGGTGACCTACAATGCAGCATAGGTCAGGGCCCAAGCCATGCTTGAGTGATCATGAAATAAACCTACCTTCCTAACTAGCCTCTGATGTTTATAAAAAAAATACCATAAATTTGGCAGTATATCCCCTAAACGAGGGTAGACTGTCGAATCCTCAAGTTCTAAAATACCCCAACTCCTTTAAAATATAGAAAATTTCGGCAGCGCTTCCCGTAGGAGATATGTCTTTCCAAAATTTATACAAAGCCAAAAATATAAAATAAACTTATCCCAGAAAATGTCAAAATTGAACTAAGTAAAATAAAATTAACCTAGAAAATGCAGGAATTGAACTAACCATTACAGCTTCAGCACACGGCGAGCATCTAAAGCGACTAAGCTATCAAGAGATGCCCCAAACGAGTGTCCGTAAACATTCATAAACAAATATCACATCAGTTTGATCCAAGTAGCTCGATAATCTCTCAATTTTTTTACCCGTTTATAACCTCCTTTCCTATGGCATAAGATCAGACCGTCCCAACTTAGGGGTACGCCTGACCTGCCTAAGAAAGTGACTAGGATACACACAACTACACTGCCCCAACTTAGGGATATGCCCAACTTACATGACTGAAATGCTTGTCCAGACTGCCCCAACATAGGGCTATGCCCAGGCGAACATAAACTACGAACATCATATGACCAGACCGCCCTAACTTAGGGGTACGCCTGACTTCTGCTTAATTGACGACATGAACCATAAGACTAGACTGCCCCAACTTAGGGGTATGCCTAGTCAGCCTTAAACGAAGTTTACGTAAGGCATAGGATTAGACTGCCCCAACTTAGGGGTATGCCTAACCTGCCTAAACAAGTACGAATGACGAATGGTCGGACCGCCCTAACTTAAGGGTACGTCCAACCTACATAACATGAACGACAAGGGCATATTGGTAGGCCACCCAACTTAAGGGTACGCCTTGTTATCCTAAACAGTTTAAATTACATAAGGCAACGCGACCAGACCGCCCTAACATAAGGGTACGCCTGATTTGCCTAAATAAGTTACAGACGATGTATGACTAAGTCGCCCTAACTTGAGGGTACGCTTAGCCTTTGTGACAACATTTCAAACAACCATAAATATTTTGCACGAACTTTACAACTTTTTTTCTTCTTACGCAGATGGTCAGATCTAGCCAACTTAGGGAGACATCCGACCTTGCGTTGTGTTTAAAAGGGAAAATAAAGAAGTTTTATACTAATGGTCTGCCTCTTTTGTATTACCACGAGCATAGGACCGAACCGTCCTAACTTAAGGTTACGTTCAGTCTATCGGGATTACCTTCACTTTATATTCTTCATCTGTCTCTCTTCTCTTTTTGTTGTACCTGACTTACCAACTGACTTTCCCAACTTAGGGTGCCCGGTCTGCCAGATAATATAAGTTTATATAATATATGTATCAAATTTTATACTTTGGTATAGTTTTTAAGTTCATAGCTTACGGCAAGGCCACCCCAACTTAGGGGTACGCCTAGTCTCATGTCGTTGTCCCTCTTAGAAGAAAACACACATAGAACTGGGTCTACGTAACTTAGAATATCCCCAGTCCTGCTTCAGTAACCCTAAAGAAAACATAAGGAATTTGAGCCTTCCCAACTTAGGACGCCCGTCCTCCTGTTCAGAAACCCCAAAGAAAACAAGTGGCTGGACCGTCCAACTTAGGATAGGCTCATCCGTCAAAGTCATACACTCAGCGTGACAGACAAAATAAAACATAGCATTGAACCCACTCAACCTAGAGGAATTTAGCCTGGGGTTGACCCGGTCAAACGCATGTAAAATACCTTCCTCCCGCCTTCCCTCTTTTTCCCTTTTCTTAATTCAAACAGATTAAATATCCAACTTTCACCCATAATTCATTCCTTTCAGTTCGCAACTTCGCGGTGGTTCAAGAAATAAAGCACAAACAATATAAAGTCAAAAATAGTATTTATCATAGTCCTAGTCAGACAAAGGTAGTAGGTTTAGAGGAATACGGGATCACATGAGTAAGGCGAGATTATACCTGAGTGTTCCCTGCCTCCAGAACCCCGCCTTGGCCCCGACAGAGCTCCTGCAATCGGTGGGCGGACCTCCCACAAGGTCTTCTTGTGGTCCTACGAGTTGCAATCTCGCCTTTCGCCTTCCGCCTTCCTCTCGTAACCTCAGACTAGACTTAGAATAAGATGGGCAAAATGGGGATAAGTCAGACCCTCGAGATAAAAGAGAGGGCCAACTCAACTCACGTGAGAGGGCCTTGAAATCTTGAATCCCCTGAGGGCCCCACAATGATGGCCAATGAAACGCAGCAAAGATCCTCAACTAACAGCCATAGTGCAAAATACCAGCCCCTTAATGCCCTCCAAGTCGAAGCAGCAACCTCTTCTCTAACCAAACTGTAGCTGCGCAGCCTAGAAGGGTCGTGTTCAAATAACGCACACCCCCTTGCTCTATCTGAAGCGCATGCGAAAACTCCCCAATACTTCGGTTTTTACACAGTTGTGCATGCCTGATAAGTTCAACGAAGTAATGTGTGTATGGTAATGCACACAGCATCGCACATCAACAGGTCCAACATCTTAACTCAGAAAACAGTAGCGCCCAATGGTAAAAGCAGCAAAAAGTTGGGAAAGGCACTGTGGTGCTGGAAGTGAGATATAGCGGCGGAAAGCAGAGTAAAAGGTACTGTGACAGCAATGGCTCCGCAACACATGTCGTCACACAGCCTGGCAGTAACAGAACAACACAGCGACGCTAAAATTTGGGCGCCCCGTTTATCATTGCCCTCTTACTAACCAGAAGCACAGTCGCTAACCGGTAGCCAGTAGTCTACAGCTTCTCCTTAGCAGTAGAAGACAAGTTACTGCCTTTCAAACTGTAAGCACACCGCCCCACCAGGACTTACTCCGAACGCAAGTTGTAACAGACATGTGCTGCAAGAAGCACTGCAACAGCTGTAATAGTAGAGGACCTTTACAGCCAGTCGTATCCAGCAGTAGCTACAGCTTCCCAGATCAGCAATATTCCTTCCCTCCGACGCCTTACGAACAACATAAGTCAAAACCGCCTGCCCTATCTTGGCAAGAACCATCCACTCCACCAGTTTAGGAACGACCATGCATCACTACCCATAAAATTGAGAAGGAGTTCTTACCCCGTCAGTCTCTCTTGCTACCACTTCGTTGACTTACCACATGCTCGCCGTGAATCCCACAACTTTGGTGTGCACAAGTGCTTTTTAAATCAGGTGAGCTTTATGCCCTTACCCTGCCGCCTCTAACCTCCCTTCACATCCCTTTCCTGCTGGTGGCTGCCCTGTGAGTATAGATGCACCTGGCCGTAATCGTGTCCAAGTCTGGATCGGGATAGGCAGAAAGATGAGCGTTATGCGGACAAACCCCTCCGCTATAACCGCTCTGAAGCGCGAGTCTCAAACGACGATTACAACCACAGTTCCAACACGGGCAACCGTAACGTACCTAATGGCGAACAACGAATAACACCTAACGAGGATTACGACCGCCTGGATGAAAATAACCACGGCGAGCTAAGGAGTATGATGACGAGAAAAACACCTTGATCATGATGATGGTGTAGCGCATCATGATAACGATGTGACGGTTAGTATCATGGCGACAAGGCGATGACGGGTCACTCTGAACTCCTTACCAAATGTACAAAATGAGAATCGAACCTCCCCTAGGATATAGGGATATACACCGCCATCCGACCATGCACGCAAAGAGATAGAGAGAGACTACTTCTATCAATAGAATGAGCAAAAAGGAATCGGAATGAACCTTACTCTAGAACATGAAAATATACACTGCTCCTTAGCCGTGCGCTCAACAAAGTCGAGTGAGGCTACTTCCTCCATTAAAATGAGCAAAATCGAATGAATCTTTCGCTAACATCCGGGCAGATACACTGTCATTTTTGAATCTTCCCTCCTCACTGTTTCTTCCTCACATCTCCTCTTCCCGTCAGCCCAACGCAGAGCACCACGCCCGTTCCTACTATGCATCGTGCAACCCCTCCTACTCACAACCCGTAAACTAACCGTTCTTTCTCAATTCTAACGGCGTTATTAGCTTCGCTCGTACTGAAAACCCCCACACAACATTTTATTTTGCTTGATCCTGTTGAGAACCAAGTGAGATCTCAACTTACTTTTCTTGTCATATCTGCTTTCTCCGAGCTCCGCGCACCTCCTACCTCGTCTGCATTGGCACATGCTCTGACAGCGTAGCTCCCACTTTCGATTCGTCCCACGTCGTCCTCCTTCCGAGGCAAGTCTCGATTCTCTCAGGTTCTCTCTCCCTCTCTCTCACACACACGTGCGTGCTCAGCGTGCGTACCCATCCGTCAACTGCGCCCGCAACTCCTCCCGCAAAGTGAGGACGAATCTCACACTGATACCCGGGCAGATGCGCGTGACGACCGTGCACTACTGCTTCTGTAGTCTGGCCGTGGCCCCGCTGACGGTGAGTTCCTCTCTCTCCCTTTTTTTCTTGTCCCCTTATCTTCCTTCGTCTCTCTCGTCAACTTCCTGCTCTTTCCTTCCTCGTCCATCACCTAGTCAGGGTACTCTGCATACTTGCCTCGTTGACTTTCACAGAGCCCACGCTCTCTCATCCCTTACCAAAAGGAAAAAGGCTTGCCCGCCCCCGCTTTATACATATCATCCGTGCACTTCGGCCCATGCTAATCTTCTCTGTATCGTTCCAATTTTAACGGATGTCCCGAAGGACTGACCCGTGGACACGGTGTCGAGCGCATCAGTCCGGCACCGCACCAGGGCAGCGCGGGACCCTCCTGGCCGCGTCACGCAGGAGTTGGATTTAAATCCTTCGTCGCGAATATACATGGAGCTTCCACGAAGCCGCTTCGGCCGAGCGCGTCAGCCACACCTCTTGCGAGCCCCTACGACAGGATAAGGCCTACGCAAGGCACGACTTACCTCCAGCTTACGAGAATCCTCACCTCCCTTCGGTGGGCATATCCCCGCTGAGCTACCAGTCCACAGTACGAAAGCTGATCTGCAGAGGTGGATCAGCCGAGGGCGTTTCTCGTTCGCTGCAGCATAGGGGTTACGCCCGGTAATACGCCTCTATCGGACCCGCACGCGAACCGACATCTTGGGAGGCTGAGGTCCCAAGCGCGATTCATCATCGGTCGACTAGGATGTACCCCACACACCACGCGCACACCACTTTACGACCACAAAAATAAAACACACACACGCACACATACAACACGACTCAACACAAACAACGCGACAACTAGACCGCGCGGATGCAGGGCTAACTCATATCAACTCGCAATGCGACCGTACGCAAGCAGCCGCAATGATGGCGTACTATGTAGTGTCCATAATCAAGCGGTCCCTCGTGGTAGCGAGTACCGCTTATGTCACTCAAGTGTCAGACTCGAAGTGTTGTGAGGGTCCAGTCCCTCACGACATTGCACGGCTGAAGGAATAGTCCTGCAAATTCCTTCCCTGCAGAGTCTAGGGCTTGGGATGTCCTGGACAAGGACCTTGAATCCCGGCCAAAGACCAACGTCCGACTATAAAATTTTCTAAAAAGCAAAGGATAAAAAAGAATCTCCCTTTTCTCTCGATCCATAATCCGGTTAACCCTTATACCCAAATATAGTAGGTCTCTCAGATACTCAATGTACTCACAAATATCTGAGGGTTAATTATATAGGACG
Source organism: Chara braunii (assembly GCA_003427395.1). Taxonomy (NCBI): domain Eukaryota; kingdom Viridiplantae; phylum Streptophyta; class Charophyceae; order Charales; family Characeae; genus Chara; species Chara braunii. The sequence goes on from BFEA01000034.1 coordinate 2,327,095, forward strand.
ATCACTTCTCACAGTCACGGTGGGGCTCCTCTCAGCCATATACACATCCTGAGTCCGAACCACAAACGCACCTGCAATCACATCAAGGATTCATCCAGAAGTCCACGCAGTACACGGGGTCAACTTCAACCATTCCTTGCACTCATACTCCCTGCTTTAGCCATACAAACCTCACTCTTGAGCAACTCCCCAAAATAAGTACTCAGTACTTTAATTAAATGGTCATTCAATAAAGTCCGGGTGAAAACACAATGAAACAGTTCAAACCACAGGGCTAAAGCCTTTAGGTTGAGTGGCAGGAGTGGATTGGAGTTGAATCGCGAACCGACGAATCAACAACCGACCTGTTATCAGTGATAACAGAAGATGATCCTCAAGGGATCACGCTGAATCTAATCCTAAACTTGAATCAATCGACCAAGAAGATCTGTAACACAAGACAGACCAATTCCCAAGCTAAAATCATAAGTGTATGGGGAATATGACTCCATAACACATTCCCACTCAAAATCTCCCTGTGAGCTAAGCCTAAGTCTACCCCTAACCAAGTACCTAAGCAAAGGTAGACCAACTGCAGAATCTCCCCTATTCAGGGTAGATCGCCAGAATCGCTACCTTTCAAGATATAATCTATCTCCTCTAAACTAAGAAAATTTCGGCAGCGCTTCCCGTAGGAAAAGTGTCTTTCCAGAATTTATATAAGCTCAAACATGAAAGCAGAAACAATCTCGAACCCTGAAAAGTCAAATTTTGTCTAACTCCCTGAATTAGTAGAAATTTGGACAACACTCCCTTTAGAGAGGGGGACTTCGCAGATTACACTAAGTCAGATATAAACTCAAAAGACAACTTGAGTCCAATTTAGACAAGATTTAACCAACTCCTTAGTTTTGGAGAAATTTTGGCAGCACTCTCTTTAGAAAAATGTTATTCCAAAATTTATACAAAGCCAAGTCCAGAACTTGAGAATAACTTTGACTTCTCAAAATCAAATTTTGTCTAACTCCCTGAATTATCAAAAATTTGGGCAGCACTCCCTTTAGAAAAGGAGACTTTCCAAATTTTTACTAAGTCAGATATAAAAAAAAGTCAACTTTGACTTTAACAAGTCAACAGTTGACTAACCCTTTGGATTTGTAGAAATTTCGGCAGCGCTTCTCGTAGAGAAAGTAGCTTGTCAAGATTTATACAAAGCCAGGTAAAAAATATAATCCCAGAAAATGCGAGAATTGATCTAAGTAAAAAAACTTAGCTCAGAAACTCCAGGAATTGAAACTAACTCCTATAGCTCTAGCACGTGGCGAGCAACTAAAGCAACTACCTATCAACCTAAAACTCGGACTAAGTAGTGACCTCACTCAGCCACATGCAAGCCAAACCACAGAGGTAAGTACTCTCACCATCCCAAGTTTATCTGGACAGATGATAGTTCATAATCGTTTAGTAACTTAACCCCTTATACCCAGCTTACATAAGGCATAAGGTCAGACCACCCAAACTTATGGAATGCGCCTAACTTAGTCATTGAATATACACAAAACAGAGGGCACAACTACTTCTCTCTTCTTTAGGCGTATGACTAGACCACTTTAGTCGCTCTGATATATTTAAGATATTCAAGTTGTGTATGTACATGTCTTCCCTTTGTCTTCTAAGGCTGCATATGACTGAACTAACTTAAGTTCAGTCTGCCCCAGCTTACCATCAATTTTATTCTTAATTATACTCTCTTTCAGTTGTGATAGGCTATAGTCAGACCACCTAAATTTATAGAACAGTCTGATTAACTCGTTCTTAAATAAAATAGTAATAAAGTATAGCCAAGTTATAACCGTTGGGTTTCAGCATGTGTGAGGCTTTGAGCCAGACTCCCTAAACTTACAAAAGGATCTAACTCTCTGCCAACTTTCATTTCTCTCTGAATCATCATGTGTGTGGCATCGAGTCAGACCCCCTGAACTTACAGAAGAGTTTGCCCCTCTGCCAGATTCCTTTTCTTGAAATAAAAGCAGGAAGAGGCTGA